>JBAPLJ010000461.1:0-17234 GCA_037832345.1 Rhizophora mangle | reverse complement strand
TCTTTGATGATTGATGTAATTATTGATTAGAATTAACGATTGTGTTTGAATTTTGTTAGAGAGATACGCGTGAAATAGGAAGAAAAAACAAAGTGTCCCCATTCAATGAGTTTGAGTCATTATCAAAGTGTTTGATGGAACTAAATGTATATTTGATCTTATATAGTTGTATAAGTGGTTGGTGACTCTTGCTAGGTAACATATAGTTTGCCCTTCTGTAAATTCAATGTAGTGGCACAACCAACAATGCAGCAACGTAGCACAATCCTCCCTGATAGATTTGTGAGTGCTACCCTTATTTATGTAAAACAAATTCCTATAAATAAGAATCACCAATAAATGTGTCAACATGGGTCATTGAGAAAAAATTACTCTAAATCATATTAATTTTGAATCATGTTACATTCATACTATTTTTGGGTAGGCTTCGAGTCAATTCGAGAGTTGACAAATTATTATTTAAGAATTAATTTTTTTTCTTAGTCATTTTTATTTTATCTATTTTTATTTTTTATATATTAATTTATTTTAAAAGTGTATAATTCTTATTTTTATACTAAATTTTCTCCTATCACTTCACTTCAATTATAAGTTAACTAGTTAATTTAAAAAAACTAATTTTTTTATTTATCATATAGTATAATAGGTGAAAAAAATTTATAACTTATATATTAGTTTGAATAAAATGTATATAATTTTTTATTTTTCATACTAATTTTTATATTATTATTAAGCGTTGACTATATGTTGACTTGCTACTTTATAATAGATAAAAAATTATTTAATATGAATTTTTTACATATTAATTTGTATGAAAAATTTACAAATATATTATGAATATTACATATATTTATATTATTTATAGGATGTGTATATATAAATATGTGCATGTGTGTATATAATTTTTAAATTATTATAAATATTTAAAATAAAAATAGAATATTATATATAAAATAAATTAACTAAATTTATTATTAACTATATATATATATATATATATATATATATATATACACATATTTTAAATAAAAGAAAACTTAATTAAATTAAATATATTATTTATTTTCAAATTATATAAAAAAAATAGTGTACATATATGAGATATATATATATATATATACTCATGCATATATATATATATATATAATATATATTTTAATAAAATAATAAATAAAAAATAAAGAAAAAAATAATAAATTGGTTTTGATTTTTCTCACAAAAAATTCAAAAGATTCATTGTCAAGATAATAAAAATTATACCTTTTTAGTATATAAAATCAATAACTCAAATATAAAATCAATAATCTTTTCTTTTAATTTTTTTTGTTATCTTGAGAAAAAAAAAAGGTAATAGTAATTTATTTTCCAAGCTTAAATAAGAATAATAATCAATATGATAGAATATTGTAATGATAATTATAGATTTCAGCATCTATTTCAAAATTTACAGTTGAAAGAAACGTCATTAGATTGGTTATTAATTATGTTGCATTGTTTGTGTAAATGAGATGAGAGGTGTGTCAAGGTATTGACATTTTTTGACCTATTGATGGTATCTTAAGCATTGCTACATTTTACATGTTTAATTTTGCCCATTAGCATCAAGTATACTTATATAGTGGCCAACTCAAACCTTTGGTATTCAAACAACAAACATATTGCACATATTTAAATGAAACAAATTTTAATGTTGATTCAAATATTTGAATTTAATTAAAAAAGGTGGCACCATAAATTACAAATTATTATTTTCATCATGATTTGTGACTAATCAAGGGACAAAAGTAACAAAACTATTAAATATAAGAGTCAAATACATTTACAATACCATAAAGTGATTAGTTGCCTTCTTATATTCTCACAATCTAAACTCTATAGCCCTATTAGCTGGCATAGAAAAAAGTTTCATGTATAGTGCTCCTTTTAGTTATTTAGGCACAACAATTCCATCCTGCTACAAACAAATAATTTTTTGTGATAATAAATAGGCCTTTTATAAATAGGTGTGGCAACCATTTCCTCCTCTATGCTTTTCTTAAGCTACCCAAGACATTTTTGAGTTACATGTGCAGCAACCCTTTTCTCCTATCAAGTTTTTTGACATAACACTCACAGTTTTTCTAACACAACAGCAACAATTATTTCAGCACAACATACTAATTTTGTGGATTATAAATAGGTAGCAACCCTTCTCTCATTTCGATTTTTCATAAGCTCTCTCTCTTCTACTAATGAAACTTTTCACTTCCACTACGCCATGGATTCAATTATTTAGCCTTAACTGATTTTGTGGTGGAGGAGAATAATAGCCATTATGCTAACAATTACTTTTACATTGACAACTCTATTGCTATTAAAAATTTTCCATTTTTCTCAAAACTTCTTTCCTCACCTCCAATTTCCTTGAAATTGGAAAATCACAGGGATTACATGTACCATCTGATCCATTCTCAATAACAAACTTAACATTAGTGGCTAATTTGCTATTAGTTAGGTCAATGCAACTTTAATTAATTAATTATGTAAAAATAAAATATGATAAAAGAATACTTAAAATAAAATAAAATGAAATTTACTAATTGATATCATGAAATAAAATTTGGCATTATATTGTTTATCTAAACTTTCATATTAACCAGATATATACGCAACCAATATTGTTAATAAGGTGGGCATAAGTTATAGTTAAGCAACTAAACGTGTCAATATCTACAATGCAAGTATCACCCATGGTTTTTATCATGGAAATCTTTCATAATCATAATTATAGATCTCAATGTTTCTTACAAAGTTTATAATTGAAAGAAATGTCAACATATAGGACCAATGAAACACATCAGTGAAGCCTTAAGAAGGAAAAAACTAAATTATATTACAACATTGGGAAAAAAAAAAAAAGAAGAAAATGAAAAAGGAAATAAATGTATTAATGAGATGATGGCTTATGAGAATTGGCTTAAGGAGTGTCATATTACACACGTGTTTTTGCTTTAAAACCTTTGTTGATTGATGTATTGTTGATTAGAATTAATGTTTGTGTTTGAATTTTGTTGAAGAGAGTCTCTCGTTAGGAAGCAAAACAAAAGTGCCCAATTCAAGTTTTGGGTTCCTATCATTTATGCTCCTATTCTTCCTCTAACTAAATTTCCCACCATTGTTTTAGGCGTTTATTTTTTTCTTTCATTCTTTGGACTATTCACTACATGTCTTTACAATTTTTATTGTTTAATGTTTGGTTTTTATGGGTGATTGTAGTGTTTTAGTTTGACTCTCACTATGCCATAGACTTGTTTTTAGGAATTGATTGTTTGTGACTTTATTGGCTAGCTCATTTGCTCATGGCTTTTACTTGGTGTATCCCTTTTCAAACTTGCTACTTGTTCTACTTTTTTGTTGATTTCTTTACTTATTTTTACAATGTGATTCTTGATTTTGATACTTTTCACTTAGTTTTTCTACCATATTGTCAATTGAGCAATCATATTAGCTATTCTTGGTGCCTTAGTTTTGGTTTAGACTTTTCTTAGGCTATGAGGGTATCAATTTGATTTTCTATTAAGGATGCATGAAAATTAGTTTGGGTCAAAAAATCATGTTTTCATTAGAAGGATAAATGTGTGAATGGTTAGTAGTTGTAATTGAAGTAATTGTTATGAACATGATGTCCATGCATACAAGTAGTTAAAAAGAATAATTGTTTTTTAAATAGTTTGAGAATATGCTTCCATATGTGCAAAATGATGTTGAATTTAGCATTATTCTTGTGATTGTTAAGCTGGAAAGAATAGAGTAAGAAGAAAGGGGATTTAGGGATGTATTTGGAGAAATCCCATTAACTGATGTTAATTACAATGCACATCATATGTAATAAATGTAATTATTAGTTTGGAACTTTTAAAATATCAATCCTATAATTATCTCATAACCCCTTTATTGTTCCTAAACTTTTATTTTCTTTTTCCTTTTTGCAATTTTTGGGGATCCAAATGTTTCTCAAATAGCTAATTGAAAAGAAAAAAATTGATTATACATTAAGCTAATCACTAAAATTTGGTATGATATAACGATGCATGTACACTTATAAATTTAGCAATGTCAATGTCTTGAAAGATAATGTGCCCATTTTGATTTGCATATTTTGTGGGAATCAAAAAGTCGGCACTAACTAAAGTCCATGAGTAAAAAATGTGGACAATCATTTTCTTATAAGGCAGTGATAATAGATCTATGTATTTTCTTTGGAGATTTTTACAACATCAAAGAGTGGTAGATAGGATATCAATAAATTACCATCAATTACTTCCAAAGGTGTAATGTTTCCATCTAAGCTTCTTGTTGGCAGATAAAGACATGCATGTGGTTTTTAGATTTTTTTTTTTCTTGGATGCAATCTCTAAAGGAATTTCTTGATTTCTTAATTGAAACTCCTCTAATGGTTAATGTACACTTATTGCCTCCAACACAATAATGAACATGACATTAATGGCTAACTTGCTATACATTTAATTGATACATCTTCAATTAATTGAAAACTCCTCTAATGGTTAATGTACACTTATTGCCTCTAACACAATAATGAACATGACATTAATGGCTAACTTGCTATACATTTAATTGATACATCTTCAATTAATTGAATACATAAAAATAAAATATGATTTAAATACATGAAATAAAATTAAAAGCAATTACTAATTGAAGTCAAATTGAGTATCATGTTATCTATTTAAACTTTAATAATAACCATATTTATACATGATTAATATTAGTAATAAGGTCGACATAAGTTATAATTAACCATCTAAACACATCAACATATGCAATGTAAGCATCACCCACCGTTTTTGTCACGAAATGCTTTTATAATCATATTTGTACATTATCACTTATAATTTATTTTCTAAACTAAATAATGATGATAATCAATATTATATGATATTATAATGATAATGATAATGACAAATTCCATTAATTCTTACAAAAGTTTACGATTGAAAGAAACATCATTAGATTGGACCAATCAAACACATTAGTGGAGCCCTAAGAAGGCAATAACTAAATTATATTAAAAACAATAAATGAAAGGGAAAAAAAAAAATGTACTTATGAGATTGGCCCATAAGAACTAACATAAGGAGTGGCCAGAGAGAGCTACAGATTTGAGTCAAGCCTAAACTTGGAGGCAAGGCAACTGGCATTTGGGGAGTGATACATGGTATTGTGAAATAATGTGTTGGTAGTTAACATGTAGAGCTACCTTGCCTTTTCCTCCATGAAGCATCCTAGAGCAGACTGAAATTTAGCCAATTGAGTCTTCCCCTTGGATATGATCTCTTCTTTCCCTAGGACATCATCATCTACCTTGTCCTCGTAGCCAATGTAGTCAACCTCTGAGGACTAGCCAAAGAGGGGGGTCCACCAGTTTGTTGAGGTTAGAGTAGCTTTTCTAGTGGTTCAAGTCATCTTTTATGGGTGTCAAATGAGGTAGCACATGGTCAGACCATTGTGGGTCTCAAATAAAGGAGAATAGTAGCCATTTCCAAGGTTTAATTAATTTGTAAAGAAAGGGGTTTTTGTGATGGGATTTGCTTTAACGGTTTCTTGGTGTTGGTGTTTTAATTATTTGAAAGTGAGGAAAAGGCAATCGATGTCATCATCCTAAGTTGTTGATTTCCTTATGAAAGGGTAGAGGTGGTGTGTATTGATTGAAGAGGATTCTTGGTGACTGCACTTATGGGAAGTCCCTCCTCATTTTCTTGTTCTAACAGTCAATGAAATGGGTGTTAATGTGTAAGTTGGAATTAGAAACATTACAGAAGTCTCTTTTTTCTTGCCATGAAAGTAAAAGGTAATTCCATCTCCATTAATGAATTGTGGGTCTTGGCACATTACACTTGGCTTGTTGCAATTTGTAGTTAGATAAAGGAATCAATGAAAATTATCTAATGAGAAAAAAAAAAAAAGAGAGGTAAGCATAGCTAGCAAAACACCTATCTTGCATATACTTAGTCATGGTTTTTTTATTGAACAAGTGAGTAAAGTTGCTTAATTTTATAAAACAATTTGCAATTATGTGTACTTAATTCCTTGAGAGTGGAGGGCAGAAGAAAAAAACATATTACAAACAAGGTTGCAAGTTTTACAATTGACCTCGCATAATCTAGTCAATCAACAGAGCATCAGTGCTTTATGCCATAACACTTAGGATATGTAATGTTGTGATACTTAGCCTTTTTAAGTAGTGGTGGTAGGAAATTTTTGGAAGGAGGAGGAGTAAAAGCAATCAGGGCTAGAGGAGGAGGAGATTTATGGATAAAGGAAGGTGAAGGAGGAGAATGAGAAGCAAATGGAGTTTTGTAAAAGGAGACCTAGGCAATGGGTGAGGTTTTTTTTGGGAGGTGGTGGAAGGGTAGATGCTTTCCAACTTTTGGTGGTAGTGGTGGACATGGTGGAAAAGCATTTGGGGAAAGGGAAAGTTAAGGGCCCGGAGGGGCCCATGCCAAGACAGAAAAAGTTGGAGAAATGGATAAGATGGAAACGTGGTGATGTTTAATGTTGGGATATGGTGGTCATATGGGCCACCATTTGTAATATTTTGAACAAGATCTTTCTTTTGTCCCTTCCAAGCAATCAACTATTCCACTTCCCTTATTGTTTTTCATAGTGCTTGTAGTTAATTTGCAATTTTTGTTTTAATTGGAGCCATGGGGGCCAATTGCATTAGTAAAAAGAAATTTGCAATTGCATCCATGCAAGAGTCTTCTCATATTCTTATCTTGTTGATCTAGCATCCTAATAATTAATGTTAATTACAATGCTTTAACATCAGATGCAAGAAATATAATTATTAGTTTTGAACTTTTAAAATATCAGTCTTTTAATTATCTCAATTGTTATCCCTTTATTGGTCCTAAACTTCTATTTCTTTTTCTTTTTATGTTATTTTGGATCTCCAAATGTCTCTCAAACAATCAATAAAAAAGAAAAAACTTGAACATACACTAGGCTGATCACTAAATTCTATGTGATATAATGATGCATGTACACTTATAAATTTAGCAAAGCCAACATTTTGAAATACAAATGTGCCCATTTAGATTCACTTATCCTTTTGGAATCAAAAAGTTGGACTCAGCAGAAGTATATGGGTAGAAAAATTGGATGGAACTTCAGATCACTTTCCTATATGTCAGTGATATTGGATGTGTGTATTTTCTTTGGAGATATTTGTGACATTAAAGAGTGCTAGATATGATGATATGACTAAATTACCATCAATTATTGACAAAGATGCAATTTTTTCCATCTATGCTTCCTACTAGTGCATAAAGACATGCATGTGGTTTTTTTTTTTTTTAAATTTTGGATGCATTCTTGGAAGGAGCTTCTAGATTGGAACTCTTCCATTGGCTAATTTGCCACTATGTTGCAAGAAAAGTTGGCAACTTTGAACAATCAAATGGTGCTAAAAGGTTGTGCTCAATTTGAGTAACAATGGCTATTTAAATATCATTAAAACCCATATATATATAATCCCATATACATATAATACACATGTACATCCTCCATGTTGACGTTAGTAGGCCAAAATTTAGGTTAAATTCATTAAAATTAAAAATTTAGCTGTTTGAGAATTATTATCCAACTTGAATGTAACTTAATAAACTTAGCTGTAAAATTGGAATTTTCTTTTCTAAGGTTCAACGTTAAAAAAGTACCATAAACACATTCACACATGTTGCCTTATACTGAACCATGAATTTAAAATTTCACCTTTATGTCCATCATTGTAAAAATTATAATTTAACTAACTAATTCTTAAACATAACTTATCATTTTTTTTTTTTTTTTACATACTAAAATTATTTGGTTTGTTTTAGCAAATTATCAAGATTAGTACTTAAGTTGGATTTTTGTCTTTTTTGATTTTTACCTATTAGAAAGGAACAAATATAGTAAATATATAATAATCATAGTTGTAATATTGAGTTGCACTATTGAAGTTGAAAGTTCTTACACAAAAGGTGCCTCATGAAAATAGATTGGGTGGGCCCATTGCAATCTTTTAACAACTGCACGCCAATGAATTAATGGTTTACAACTCTGCAGCCCAATAACTTTGTTAGGTGGACTTTAAACTTAGAGATGAGTGGGCAATGCAATCGGTTTGGTCTTCACCTAGTTTGTCTCCTCAATTGATGACTTATGGTGCTTACATGATGGTTTTCCATTTCAAGATGGCTTCAATTTTTGTAGCCTTGGGCTACATGGCAAGCTCATGGTCTTTTTGTTTTTATTTTATTTTTCATTTTTTTTTTTTTCTCTCTCTCTCTCTCTCTCTCTTTTTTTTAAAAATTATTTTGTACATTATATATATATCTTAATTTGAATAAAACTTATTAAATTTAAAATTAAAGTAGTTATTATTGTTGTATTTGATCAAAATCCATTAAAACATACTATAGGTTATATAAATAAAAATTTAATTTCATTCTTATAATTCTCTTTAAATTATAGATGGTAGTCAAACTTAAATTTCAATGAATTTTGTAAAAAAAATTAAATTTAGATGCTTATTATTTTGACTCAATTTTTTTTTTTGATGAATCAAAATAACTCACCACAAAAAAATTTATTTTTTTTTTATTTTTTAATTTTTTATTCAATTATTTTTTCACTAAAAAAAAAAAAAGGTTAAAATGAATTGCCTCTTAAACTTAATCAAACACATATTGTGCTAAAATGTCTCTTAACCATTATAAAATATACAACCAAAGAAAAGGAAAAAAAAAAAAGATATACATTTGCACCAAGTAAATCTTCATGGTTTACCACTCACATTTTTTTTTTAGTTGTAAATTACTTGAAAACAATTATTGTGTCTTACTATAAGAGAATCTATACACATCTACAATTATAGGCGTCAAGCCAATTAATCAACCTGGATAAGTCTAAGGTCACTTTTACTAAAAATATTGACCCAGTAATTAAATGAGGAGTGGTTATTGGCTCTTTGTGGATAATAAGGAAAGGTAGTGAGGTCTACCCACAAGTATAGGGAGATTATAAAAGGTATGAATATTCTTAGTGAATGCATGTAGAGAAAAACTCAAAGGGTGGAAAGAAAAATGTCTACCTTGGGTAGTAAGGAAAGTTTGTGTTAGGTCAATACCAACATATATGACAAGTGTTGTTTGTTGTTACAATATTAATTAGATAATCAATATCCTATCATGGCCCACAATTAGGTAAATGTTAAGATGTATATACATTGCTAACTTGCTATCATTTACCAAAATTGTAACATGTGGGCATATTGTCAAGAACATGTGGAAAAGAAAGGAAAATGTTAAAAAGCGTCACTGCAAAAAATAATACAAAATGAAATTTGAAAAAAAAATGTGAGAGAGAAAAGATGAGTTTCCAACACTTTTTTCCATATAAATTAAAAGGAAAAAAAGTGGTAACAAAAGGATGAAGAATCTTTTTTTTGAAGTCATGATTTGAATTCTTACTACCAAATAGTAAAACCAAATATGTTATAATTATGTGACCTATCCAAGTGTTAGTCATTAATTTTTTTTTAAGAGAATATTAAGGGATTTTTTTTTTTGTTTGCCTGTGCTCCTTGTAAGAAGTTGCCATCTCTTTACCCAAAGCTTTTCCTCTTCCCATCCTCTCCCTTGAAACCCACCTTATTCCCCTCTTCAACTTTATAAAAGATACTATCTTGACTCTTGACAAATAGCAATCCTTAGCTTTCTCTCTTATTCTTCCCACTTGCAATTCCTATGTAGAAAATGAAGAAAAGAGGTTGGTTATTTGTACATATTATTCTAGTTGTTAATTAGCATGGACTTCTTATTTTAATCCTCAATTAACATGAATGTTTAGCATGAAATTTTTATTCTAATCCCCAATGAACATGAACATGTAAGGTAGCAACATGTTAACCTTTGTTCTCCTCTAACAATAATTAGATGAAAAATTTTTATTTTAGTACATTTCTTTAAACTCAATGTTCCTATTTAACAATCTAAACTAATAGAGCAAGACATAATTCAAAAGTTGACCTACTAGTACAATAGAGAGCATGACTACAACAATCAGCCAATGACCTATTTTCTATTTTTTGATAAGATTGTATGCAAGGTTAGACCTTGTCAACAAAATAAGGCAAATTCAAATAAAAGTGCAACTTGTAACCTATAACCTATAATGTGATTATTTCATATTACCTACTAGTTAATAATATGAGGTAAAGAATATGTATCCAAGAGTTCAACATAATAATAAATAAAGCAATTAGGATCAATGTTCCCTTAATCACCCTAACATCTAACATATCCATTGCATGTACTAATAGTAACTTATAAGTTACATTGCTCTTAAAGACATGTGATGACAACAATTATGAAAACAAGACAAATAAGTTTGTGTATTTTGTTTTTATATAACATGGTGACACCAAATAGGAATTTAAGAGAAATTCTTGATGCTATATAGCTACCTACATTCAAAAGAAAAACCCAAAAAAAAAAAAGGTTAAGAGGGGCTTTTCATGATCTTGTGCCCATTTGAAATAATATAGTAATATATACACACACACACACACACACATATATATATACACACCCACACACATACACACATCAAAACTATACTATTTTACATTTAAATTAAAAATTCAAATTTTTTTATTAAAAAAAAAATTGTACAAGAATGAAAAAATTGTTAAAAATAGAGTAAAAATTGAGATTGATTCCCAGAGTGTGTTCAATCTTTTATTCATTTTTCTCCTCCATCTAATATATTGGGTAAAGAAAGGTTATTTTTTATTTTTATTTTTATTTTTGAAAATAGAGGTTTGAACTTGGATCAAAGCTAAAATTGATTGAGATTACATTGTTAACAAAGAATATCAAATCATCAAACAAATTACTTGTTGGGGCTCACATAGTTAAGATAGTAAATTTTATTAAAAATCTAAAAACAAAAGTTTTCCAACCACTTAAACTTACAATTAGTGTGTGGGAAGCCAATAGAAAGACTTAATGGTTAAGTTGAGTTGACTAGTTGGAAATGCCCATTTAATTTGCATCAAGTACTCATAATCAACCTGCAGTCAGTAATCATTCCAATGGAAAGAAATTTGTTGCATACATAAGTAACCAATGTGTTTTCTAGCATACTTATGCTCATATTTTGAATAAGGATCATAGTCTCCTAGAGTCAAGATCAATTGCCAACCTAGATTAAACTCCAAGCATGAATATAGACAATTGATGAATCAAACATTCAACTGCTTCTTGTTTAAAAAAAAAATGTTTGGTTACTTGTTCCCATGTACTTTTGAGATGCAAAACAAAAAAACATGCTAAAAGGATAACAATCATCTAAAACTTTGCTATCTTTACTTCTATATGGCTAATCGTGGTAAAGAATTTACTTAGAGGTAAGAGATTTTGCTTTTTTTGCCAAACTTAGGATAGCAATAATAATAGGAAATGACAATAGAGAATTTTCTTCTACCACAACCTTATCATTTTATATAAGGAAAAACTCCTTTTTCTCTCTATTAAAGAGAGCTTTTGTTATTACTTGCTTAGGATGCGAGTACATAACGTATTCAGAATCTTTGGCTAATTAGTTTGCCACATAAATAATATAATCTTCTAATGAATATGCTTTTCTTTATAATTGATCTTATATAGTATAATATAATGAGAAAACTAATAGAAAACTTTCTTTATTTGTAGTTAAAAATAAATTTATTTTTAAAAAACCCATAAATTATACCATTAAGATAACAACTATAGTTACCTTAAATTATTATACCATCTCTATCTAGATTTGAAGTTAACAAATTACCACTTAAATAATTATTAGACTTACCCTTACAATGTAGACCACTTGGTTGAACAAATTTACAAACTCTCAAGAATTTCATTACAAATTGTGGCCTAAATTATTTTGTATCTCAATCCTTTAAGAAGGGCCAATTATGAAGTCCATTTTTGTTTATCTAGAACATGAACTTAGGCCCAAATATCAATCCAAGACACTGACTTAGGCCTAAAACATATTACAATTGGCTTATTTTCAAAGATATATATATTCCTAGACCCAATTCCTTGTTTTTTTCCCCCTCTATCATATAAGTCCATAGAAGCAACGTCCTCTTTGCAAACCAAGAAACTAGAGTTAAGAACTCAAATTCAATGATTTGAAAAGGACTTGATATGGAAACTACTTGAGTGAATTTTTTTGTAAAATTGTAAAATCAATGGTGAATAATCTTCTACTTTATAATAATGGCTGCTGTAGGAGTAGAGACAAAGCAGCTAAAATTGGTGATAGGAGAGGAGATATGCTCCACCAAGGTTGCAACAATGAAGCAAGGAGAGGGATTCTGACAATATTATCTCTAGCACACCCATAAGCTTCAGCAACTTGTTTGCTAAAAGAGTCATAATCTCAATTGCCTTGAAGATCAACATAATGAGCTTAATTCTAGAGATATGGTCTCGAGTCCATCACCTTTACCACCAAACCAATGGGTTTTCTATTTTCCTTTTTCCTTTTGTAGAATTTTCCAAGAGGTTTTTAGGGTGAGCATTTTCATTGTTCAAATTAGGGATTGATTTTATTCAATTATGGTGATTTTGTTTTTAGCTAGGGTTTGATGCTTGGTTGTAATACTAATTAATTATTTAATCATCTTCTTCTATTTTGATTCTTTGTTAAGATGTAACTTTGAGGTTATATTTTGTAAGCCATAAAATTATGCTTAAGTTATTCTATATAGTATTGGGCTTAATGAATGAGGAATCTTTGGAAATTGTGGAAAGAAAACATAGTATTGCAAGTTGTATTAGCATCATGGTGAACCAAGAATTGTATTAATTAGAGCTGCTACTACTAAATGTGCATTCCTAGTGGAAGAGTTTTTCTAAAATTTTTAACTATCTCACTAAAAAAAAGTGAGTTTGCAGTTAGATCAATTTGTTTTGGAATGGATTCTTGAAAGTTAAAGTGGAGAAATGCCTTATGTAGGTTTCTATTTTTGTTGCTATTTACATAAGTCATTAGTTTGAGTCCTTATCAAGGTAGTTTTTACCATTTTTGGGTTTCAAGTAATAAAAGCATCAATCATCCTCTAACAAAATCATGAGTTTGAGTCATTATCAAAGTATTTAATGGAATTAAATGTATATTTAGTCTTATATAGTTTTTGAGTGGTTGGTGACTCTTGCTAGGTAACATAGAGTTTTCTCTTCTTTAAATTCAATGTAGTGGCACAACCAACATTGCAACAACCTAATGTAACCCTCCATAATTGATTTGTAAGTGCTACCCTTATGAATATATATATATATATGTGTGTGTGTGTGTGTGTGTGTCAATATAAGTCATCGAGTGGAACTATTTTGAGTTGGATTACTTTTGAATCATGTTACATTTAGATTATCTTTAGGTAGGCTTCAGGTTAATTCAAGAGTTGACAAGTTATTATTTAAGAATTAATTTTTTTATTCTTAGTCATTTTTATTTTATTATTTTTTATTTTATATATATATTAATTTACTTTAAAAGTATATATTTTTTATTTTTATACTAATTTATCTCTTATCACTCCATTTTGATTATAAATTAACTAGTTAATTAAAAAAAATGAATTTTTTAAATTATCATATAGGTAAAAAAAATTTTATTTATTTTTTATACATTAGATTGAATAAAAAGTATATAATTTTTTATTTTTTATACTAATTTTTATCTTATTATTATGCTTTGGTTGTATGTTGAATTGAGAATTTATAGTAAACAAAAAAAAAATTATTATTTAATATGCATTTTTATATATTAATCTGTATAAAAAATTTACTAATATATTATACATATTACATAATATATAGAAAAAATGGTATGCATATGAGATGTTTTTATATTTATGTGTATATATCTAATAGAATAATAAATAAAAAAAACAATGAAATAAATAACAAATTTTTTTTATTTTTTCTCACAAGAAAATTCATAAGATTCATAGTCAAAATAGTAAAAATTATACTTTTTGGTATATGAAATCAATGACTCACATATTATAATCTTTTAGTTTAATTTTTTATGTTAACTTAAGCAAAAAAAAATTAAGTCATAGTGATTTAATTTTTTTTGCTTAGTAATGAATTATAATCAATATGATAGAATATTGTATCAATAATTATAAATTTTTCAATGTCTATTGCAAAGTTTACAACTGAAAAAATGTCATTAGATTAGTTATCAAAGATGTTGTGGTGTTTGTGTAAATGAGATGAGAAGTGTGTTAAGGTATTGACATTTTCTGACCTATTGATGGTATGTTAGGCACCATTACATTTTACATGTTCAATTTGCCCACTACATCAAGTAAAATATACTCATATGGTGGCCAACTTGAACCCTTGGTATTCCCACAACAAACATATTGCACATATTTAAAGGAAACAAAATTTAATGTTGATCCAAATATCTAAATTTAATTTTAAAAAGGCGATGCCATAACTTATAAATTGTTATTGTTATCCTGATTTGAGACTAATTAAAGGACAAAAGTAACAAAATTATTAAATATAAGGGTTAAGTACATTTATAATATTATAAAGTGATAAGTTGCCTTCTTATATTCTTACCTCCTAAGCTCTATAGCCCTATTAGTTGGCATAACAAAAAGTTTCATGTATAGTGCTCCTTTCAATTTTTGGGCACAACAATTCCACACTTTCACTACAAACAAATAAGTTTTCATGATTATAAATAGGCCTTCTATAAATAGGTATGGCAACCATTCTCTCCTCTCTCTTTTTTTCTCAAGCTACCAAAGACATGTTTAAGTTTCATGTGCACACCAACCCTTTTCTCCTTCAGTTTTTTTTTGCACCACACTCACATTTTTTCTAACATAATAACAATAATTTTTCTGGCACAACATACTAATTTTGACGATTATAAATAGGCAGTAACCCTTCTCTCCTTCTAATTTTTCATAACATATCACTTTCTTCTCCTAATGAAACTTTTCCACTTCCACCACACCATGGATTCAATTGTTCAGCCCCAGCTGATTCCAAGGTGGAGGAAATTAATAGCCACCATGCTAGTTGTTATTTTTACATGGATGAATCAATTGTTGTTGAATATTTTCAGTTTTCTCAAAACTTCTTCCCTTACCTCCAATTTCCCTAGAATTGGCAAATCACAAGGATTGCATGTACCATCTTATTGTTTCTCATTTTTTTTTTTGGACTCTTGTCAAGTTCATGCTATGACCATTTTCATTGAGTTTAGCCATCTGAACCTTGTTTGAGTTAATTTTGTCTCATTTAATCTCTGACCTTATTTATGTGTTGAAACTTCAAGTAGTGGAGAAACCCTCAAATTTTCCTTTTGCACTCACTCTTACATATGATTCTCTTCCCGTGTTGGCAACACATACTTCTATTTTAGATTTAGCTAATTGTAAGGTTATTCTTTACTTTTTCATGCTTGTAGCACTATTAATTTGTCTATCTCAAACTCTGTCATCACCACTGAGACATTTTGTACTTAAAATTTGTTTTATTTGATCATAAAATTCATTTCATTTACAATAGTGGTGTACTAGAAGTATTTGCTATCGTTTTGGGTTCTACCGTTATCATTGTTTCTCACAATGTCTTGGAGATGTTGGATGAGCATGAAGAAAGAAAGCAGATGCTAAAGCTATTAAGAAACCCTAACTATCTAATCAACTACAACAATGTAGACATTTTACACGAAGAGCATATATGTAGGAGGGAGTCTGATATTGAGATAATAATGCATTTTTGTATGTGAAATTTAACATTTTCAAGTATTGAGGTTGATATTGAGCTTATGGATCCACTCTTATATATTGTTCTTACATAACGACATCTAATAAAAGCATTGTTTGCTATTTTTTTTTGGAAAATTATGAGTTAGTTTAATTACCATCATCAACATAATGTGAAATTGGGCATTATAATGTCTATCTAAACTTTCATAATAATTTTATTTATACATAATTAATATTTTTAAGGTGGGTATAAGTTCTAGTGAAACAATTAAATACATCAACATCTGTAATGCCAACATTCTAAAATTGAGTTTTTGAATGAGAGGAAGAGACGGATACAAAAGTTGCATGGTGAAGATGAGGTTTTTGATGTTATAGTACATACATGAGTATCATTTTATGATTTTTGTCCAAGTTGACTGATAACGTTAGTATATTTTTTATAATTTCTAATAATCTCATATATAAATTATAATTATGCCTTATATTTTATACTAAAGTTTTTTTTTGTTTGTTCTCCTTCTAGGTTAATAACCCATAGTTGAATTCCTATCATCAAGCATCTACCATAATCACCATCAAAATTCAAATATATTAACTAATATTGAAATCAAATCATTAAAGGATATATAGAATATAAACAATTAATAAGTGGGTTGAATAATTAATAAACTTATGATAATGAAAAAATGTTATTGTTTTCAAAATTGGATGAAAATTAAATAACCTAATATTTTTGATAGTTTGCTTTTCCTAACAAAAGGAATAGTCACATCCAATACATGTACTAATCACATTTTTCATTAATTTTTTCCAAATTGACATCTAGTCATGGCCTCATCATTCAATTGTTATGCCTAGATTAATGATTTTTTGTTAAATAGGCCTTTTATAAATAGGTGCAACAACCATTTTCTCTTTATTTTTTTAAGCTAACCAAGACGAGTTCGAGTTTTAGGTGCAGCAACCCTTCTCTCCTCTCAATTTTTCTGACACAACACTCATAGTTTTTTTTTTTTGTAACACAATTACTATAAATTTTTTAGGCATAATATACTAATTATAAATAGGTAGCAACCCTTCTTTCCTTTCAATTTTTCATAAGCTCTCTCTCCCTTCTACTAATGAAACTTTTTTCTCTCCCACCATGCCATGGATTCAATTGTTTAGCTCCAATTGATTCTAAGGTAGAGGAGAATAATAAACATTATGCTAATTGTTATTTTTACATGGACAACTCTATTGGTATTAAAAATTTCCAATTTTTTCTCAAAACTTCTTCCCTCATATCTAATTTCCCTAGAATTAGCAAGTCATAGGGAATTACCATCTTACTCATTCTTAATTTTTTTCTAGACTCCTATCAAGTTCATGCCATGACCATTTTGATTGA
>JBAPLJ010000460.1:0-20694 GCA_037832345.1 Rhizophora mangle | reverse complement strand
GTCCTTTGGCACCACAAAAAAATGAAGAGTATCATTTTATGATTTTTGTCCAAGTTGATTAATAATATTAGTATATTTTTTCTAATTTTTAATAATCTAGGATAAAAAGTATAATTATACCTTATATTTTTATACCAAAGTTTTCTTTTCATTTGTTCTTCTTCTGGGTTTGATAGCTTGTAGTTGAATTCCTATCATCAAGCATCTATCATAATTACCATCAAAATTTAACTATATTAACTAATATTGAAATCAAATTATTGAAAGATTGAGAAAATACAAACAATTAATAAGTGGGTTGAATAACTAATAAATTTATGATAATATAAAAATGTTATTGTTTTCAAATTTATGATAATAGTTTTTTTTGTAAAATATCTAATGTGGGTTCGTGTCATATTACATGCATGTTTCTATTTTGGAATCTTTGTTGATTGATGATATATTATTGATTAGAATTAATGTCTATGTCTAATTTTTGTTAAAGAGAGGTGCCAATTAGGAAGCAAAACAAAGATCTTCCATTCAAGTTCTTAGTTCCTCTCATTTATGCTCTTGTTTTTTCCTCTAAGTAAAATCTCCCAAAAAAATTTTATGATTCCTTTTTTTATCTTTCATTTTATGGATGATTAACTGCATGGGAATTGAATTTTGATCATCCAATGATAAAGTTTTGTAAGTGGTTGTAATGTTTTAGTTTGATTCTCACTAGGCCATTTCTAATTTTTATCATTAGAATGAAATTTCTAATTATGATTCTTTTCATTAAATTTTTTGATCATATTGTCAATGGTTGAGTAATCATATAAGCTGCTCTAGGTGTCTTAGTTTTGGTTTAGACTTTTCTTGGGCTATCAGAGTATTAATTATCTATTCTATTAGGGATGTATGAAAATTAATTCAGATCATAAAATCATGATTTCATTTGGGAGGATAAGCATGTGTGAATAGTTAGTAGTTGCAATTGAAGTAAATGTTATGGACATGATGCGCATGCCTACAAGTAGTTTGAGAATATGCTTTCCTATGTTCAAATTGGTGTTGTTTTTAACATAATTCTTGTGATTGCTGAGTTAAAAAATGATGGAATTATTGTAAAGGAATTTGCATGAATGAGGTAAAACAAAAAGAAGGGATTTGGAGTCAAATTTTGAAGAATTCCCATTAATTGATTAACTTGTAGTACCATTTTGTTTGAGCCCTAACTTGCTGAAACTAGTACTTGCTACTTTACTCAAGCTAGTATAGAGAGAGAATTCAAGGGAACTATCAAAGCTTTTTTGGTTGTCTAATCAATTTTAAAGACATGGACATTTTACATAAAGAGCATATAAGCATGTAGGGAGTCTGACTCTAACACTGAGATAATAGTGTATTTGTGTGCTTAAATATGGAACATTTTTAGGACTATGTTGATACTAATCTAAAGGATCCACTCTTTTATATTGTTCTTACTTGGTGTCAATAGACATAAGCTTTGTTTGTTTTGTTTTTTGGCAACCAGCATCACTAGAGTTGGAAATTTTTCTGAATTTGTTGGATACCATTACTATATAGATTATGTACTCATGTTTCAATATTCAAAACTTTAGTCCACTCCATAATCTTCTTCTAAGTTAGTTTCCTTTGTCTCTTTTGGGTTCTTTGCTGCATTGAGTTGGCATTTATGATTTATGAAGCACATGACTATTAGAAAGATGTGTTTAGTATTTCTAGCCATGTAGATGCATGGCTAATTGAACAAATGCAAGAGATTGAAGTTAATATCTAGACAAAGGGTCTTGTCATATCTATACAAGAAATTAGGCATAAGTCCAAAAAAAAAAAAAAAAAAAAATGGAGCAAATTTCAAGCATTTGCTAATTTCTTTTTGATAACTAGAAATGTTATGATAGAAATTGGAAAAGAAAATTGACTCAAGATACATCCTTTGTTATTTTTTGTTTCTCTATGTGAGTCTTAATTTAGTTATGAGTTATTTATTTCCATCATCCTTTCTTCTAGTGAATACAAACGTGGAACTTTTTGGTTGGTTTTATAGCATTTGTTCTACTCAACTTAAGTTTGTAGCTCTATAAAGATTTACCTTTGTTTCTATGTCTTGCATGTAGGAAGTTAGTTTAGAAAATTAAGTGAGGGACCTAGTAGACCTTCTGACCCATATCTTACATGGCAGAATATAGTAGTAGCCAATTACAAGAAAATGAAATGTGTTTTTATTATTTTTTTCCTTTTTTTAATACATTTGTTTTTGATATTGGGATATTCTTATAAACAAACTCTTAGAGGATGATATTTCTCCATCCAATATTCTTCAAAAAGTGTTGATTTTCCTTAGCAAACATGTTCAGCAAAACAGATCTATATGACATCGAGAGCAAGTGAAAATGAAAAATAGTTGAAAAGTCTGTTTCCAACTCTTTCATGACTTACTTTCATTTGTATGAGACATACACGATGCTACCTAGTGTAGCTTAGGAGAAAATTGGATTATATTTTGAATTTTGTGTTGAGAATAATGCTTCCATCTAAAATTGTTCTCTAAATGAATTATTCTATTATAAAGAAAACTAAGCCAACTACCTTTATAAGAGCATGAAACCAAAACTTCCAATGCATCTAAAACATTTTGTTTATTATCTAGGATTTTAAAAACATTTTAAAAATTAAACTAGATAAAAGCAAAAATATTTTCCTTTTTTTTGGCTTACTGAATATAAGCATAATTTCTCTCTTTGTCCATTTTTTTTCATAAATATTATGCCCTTCAAAAAAATAAAAACCTTTTCAAAAATAAATGAGCTTTTAATTATTTGAACACAAATAAGCATATTCTCTCTACATACATGAAAAAAGCTAGGAATTACCTAAGATCCTAATAATTTTAGAGGCATCTTGAATTGTCATTAACTTTGGTACATCATTAGGATCATTTTTGTCTTGGGCCAAAAATGTTTGAACTAGAAATACGATTGAAATCAGTATTAGTTGAGCCATATGTTATGTTTGATTCACAATCATTCCATATCTTAGTCATTCAATTACAAAAGGCTCAAAATATTAAATTACTTGTCCTATCATCTTCACCATCCACTACTATCCATAGGAGTGGCAATAACTAGACTAGAGAGAAGCTAAATATAGTAAAGCCAATGCAATAATGAACTTGACATTAAGGGCCAAACTGCTATTAGTTAGGTCAATGCAATTTTAATTATTTGAATACATATAAATAAAATATTATAAAAAAATACTTAAAATAAGATAAAATTAAATATCACTAATTAATATCATGAAATGAAATTGGGCATTATATTGTCTATCTAAACTTTCATAATAATCAAATATATACACAATTAATATTATTAATAAGGTGGGCATAAGTTATAATTAAATAATTAAACATGTCAATTTCTACAATGTAAGCATCACTCACAATTTTTTTGTCATGAAAATCATTCATAATCATAATTATAGATTTTAGCAAACATATTGCACATATTTAAACCTAAGTAACAAAACTATTTTACAATTGAAAGAAATATCATTGGATCGGACCAATAAAAGTTTACACATATTTAAACAACAAACATAGTGCACATATTTAAATGAAACAAAACTTAATATTGATTCAAATTTCTCAATTCAATTAAAATAGGTGATGCCTTATAAATTGTTATCACCATTATGATTTGAGACAAATTAAGAGACAAAAGTGACAAAACTATTAAATATAAGAGTCAAGTACATTTATAATATTATAAAGTGATAAGTGGCCTTCTTATATTCTCACATCCTAAGCTCTATAGGCCTATAGCACAACAAAAGGTTTCATGTATAGTGCTCCTTTCAATTTTTCAAGCACAACACTTCCACGTTTCCTACTATAAACAAATAAGTTTTGTGATTTTAAATAGGTCTTTTATATAGGTGCAACAACCATTTTCCTCCTTTCTATTTTTCTCAAGCTACCTAAGATATGTTCAAGTTTCATGTTAATTAACCCTTTTCTCCTCTTAGTTTTTCTAGCACAACACTCACAATTTTTTTAACATAATAGAATCAATTATTTTTTGTCACAACTGACTAATTTTGGTGATTATAAATAGATAATAGTCCTTCACCCCTTTTGATTTTTCATAAGCTCTCTCCCTTCTACTAATGAAACTTTTTTTCTCCCACCATGCCATGGATTCAATTGTTTAGCCCTAGTTGATTCTAAGGTGGAGGAGAATAATAGCCATTGTGCTAACTATTATTTTTACATAGACAACTTTATTGTTATTGAAAATTTACAATTTTTCTCAAAACTTCTTCCCTCACCTCTAATTATTTTAGAAATGGTGATGACAGGGATTTCATGTCTCATTTTACTCATTCTCAATAACAAATTTAACATTAACAACTAAACTACTATTAGTTTGGTCAATGCATTGTAATTGTTTGAATGCATAAAAATAAAATACAATTAAAAATACTTGAAATAAAATAAAATGAAACATCACTAGTCGATTTATCATAAAATGAAATTAAGCATTATATTATCTATCTAAATTTTCATAATAACTAGATATATACATAATTAATATTATTAATAAGGTGGGCTTAAGTTAATGTTAAACAATTAAACACATCAACATCTTCAACACAAGCATCACCTATTGTTTCTGTCACAGAAATATTTCATAATCATAATTTCAACATCTCTTACAAAGTTTACAATTGAAAGAAATGTCATCGGATCAAACCAAGGAAGCACATCAGTGAAGCCCTAAGAAGGAAAGAACTAAATTACATTACAATTTTGAGAGGAAAAAGAGAAGAAAAATGAAAAAGGAAAAAAAATGTATTGATGAGATGATGACCTCTTAGAATTGAGTTAGAGAATGTTGTATTACATGCATATTTTTGCTTTGCTTGTTGATTGATGTATTATTGATTAGAATTAATGTTTGTGTATGAATTTTGTTAAAGAGAGTTGCCTGTTAGGAAGCAAAACAAAGGTGCCTTATTTAAGTTCTGGATTCCTCTCATTTATGTTCTTATTCTTCCTAAATTCCCCACCATTTTTTTTGGTAATTATTTTTTCTTTCATTCTCTAAAAAATTCACTACATGTGTTTTGAATTTTGATTGCCCACTGTTTGGCTTTTATGGGTGATTATAGTGTTTCAATTTGACTCTTACTATGCCATAGACTTATTTTAAGGGATCAATTATTTATGATTGTGTTGGCTAGCTCATTTGCTTGTGGCTTTTATTTGGTGTATCCTCTTTCAAACTTGTTACTTGGTCTAATATTTTATTGATTGAATTATTTATTTTTAAAATTTAATTCTTGATTTTATTACTTTTTACTAAGTTTTTTTTTACCTTGTTGTTAATTGTTCAATAATCATATCAACTATTCTAGATGCCTTAATTTTGGTTCAAATATTTGTTGGGCTATGGGGGTATCAATATTTTTTTTTTATGGATGTATGAAAATTAGTTCGGATCAAAGGATATATGTGTGAATGGTTAGCAATTATAATTGAAGTAATTGTATGGACATGATGCCTATGCATAAAAGTAGTTAAAAAGAACAATTGTTACAAGTAGTTTCAGAATATGCTTTCATATGTGCAAAATGATATTGTTTTAACTACGATTCTCATGATTGCTAAGTTGAAAAGAATGGGATTATCATAAAGGAATTTGCATTAATGGGGTAAGAGGAAGAGGGGATTTGGGGTTGAATTCTGGAGAAATCCCATTAACTGATGTTAATTATAATGCATGTCATATGCAATGCATGTAATTATTAATTTGGAACTTTCAAAATATTCAAGCTATAATTATCTCAATTACAACCTCTATATTGTTCCTAAACTTCCATTTTTTTTTCCATCTGGCATTTTTTTAAGTCTTTAAATGTTTCTTAGATAGCTAATTAAAAAGAAAAAAATTTGATTATACACTAAGCTAATCACTAAAATTTGGTGTGATATAATGATGCATGTACACTTATAAATTTAGCAAAGTTAGCGTTTTGAAAGACAATGTGCCCATTCTGATTTGCATATTTTGTGGGAATCCAAAAGTCTACCTCGAAGGAAGTATATGAGTAGAAAATGTGGATAGTCACTTTCTTATGGATCAGTGATAATAGATCTATGTATTTTCTTTGGAGATATTTATGATATCAAAGAGTGATAGATAGGATATGACTCAATTGCCATCAATTACTTTCAAAGGTGTGATGTTTCCATTTAAGCTTCTTGTTGGCAAATAAAAACATGTATGTGGTTTTGAGAATTTTTTTGGATGCAATCTTAAGAGGAGCTTCTTGATTTCTTGATTGGAACTCCTTCGATAGCTAATGTACACTTATTGCCTCCAACACAATGATGAATGTGAAATTAATGACTAATCTACTATACATTCAATATGCATCTTTAATTAATTGAATACATAAAAATCAAATATGATTAAAATACATGAAATAAAATTTTTTTAAAAAAGCACTAATTGAAGTAAAATTGAGTATTATGTTATCTATTTAAATCTTAGTAACAACCAGATTTATACATAATTAATATTATTAATAAGGTAGGCATAAGTTATAATTAAACAACTAAACATGCCAACATATGCAATGTAAGTATCACCCACCATTTCTATCATGGAAATCTTTCATAATCATATTTGTACATTATCATTAATAATTTATTTTCTAAACATAGCAATAATGATAATCAATATTATATGTATTACAATGACAATTATAGATTCCAGTGTTTCTTACAAAAGTTTACAAGTGAAAGAAATGTCACCATATTTGACCAATCAAACATGTTAGTGAAGCCCTAAGAAGGAAAGAACTAAATTATATTACAAAATTTGGGAGATTAAAAAGGAAAAAGGTAAATGAAAAAAAAAAATAAATTGTACTTATGAGATTATGGGTCATAAAAACTAACCCGGGGAGTGGCCAAAGAGCTATCAATCTAAGTGGGGCTTAAACTCAAAGGTGAGGTAACTAGCAATTGAGGAGTGATACATGGCATTGTGAAACAACATGTCGATAGACAACATGTAGAGCTACCTAGCCTTTCCTTCATCAAGCATCCTTGAGTGAACTAAGATTTGGCCAGTTTAGTCTTGGCCTTGGATCTAATATTTTCTTTCCCTAAGACATCATCCTCCACCTTATCCATATAGCAAATGTAGTCACCCCCTAAGGACTAGCCAAAGAGAAGGGTCCACTAGTTCAATAAGGTAGAGGAGCATTTCCAACCATTCAAGTCATCTTTATGGGTGCTAGATGAGGCAGCACATGGTTTGACCATCACAGGTCTCAAATGAAGGAGATTAGTAGCCATTTCTAGAGTTTTATTAATATATAGAGAAAGGGGTTTTTGTGATGGGTTTTTTGCTTCAATGGTTTCTCGGTGTATTGGGCATTTGAAGAACATTTAGGGAGAGGGAAAGTTGAGCACCTGGCAAGACAAAAAAAGCTTGGGGAAAAGGATAAGATGGACACATGGTGGCATTTCATGCTAGGATATTGTGGTCTTGTGGGCCACCATTTGTTACCTTTTGACTAGCTACTCCACTTCCCTTATTGTTTTTCATAGCACTTGGGGTCAATTTGCAATTTTTGTTATTTTTTTTTTTTTCAATGGGTGCCAATTTGCTTGACTAGAAAGAAATTTTCAATTGCATTTGTGCAAGAGTCTTGTCATAATCTTATCTTGTTGATCTAGCCTCTCAATAATTGATGTTAATTACATTACTTTAATGTCATATGCAAGGAATGTAATTATTAGTTTTGAACTTTCAAAAAATCAATCTTACAATTATCTCAATTGTTACCTCTCTATTGTTCCTAAACTTCTCCTATTTCTTTTTCCCTTTTGCATTTTTTTGGGTCTCCAAATGTTTCTTAGACAATCAATAAAAAAGAAAAAAACTTGATCATACATTAAGCTAATCACTAAAATTTTGTACAATATAATGATGCATGTACACTAATAAATTTAGCAAAGCCAATGTATTGAAATACAAATATGCCCCCATTCTAATTCACATATCCTTTTGGAATAAAAAAATTGGCCCTAATGGAAGTATGTGAGAAGAAAATTTGGACGAAACTTCAAGTCACTTTCTTATAGGTTAGCAATAATGGATATATGTATTTTCTTTGGAGATATTTATGACATTAAAGAGTGCTAGATAGGATGATATGACTAAATTACCATCAATTACTGACAAAGTTGTGATGTTTCCATTTGTGCTTCTTGCTAGTGCATAAAGACAGGCACATGGGCTTTTGATTTTTGGTTTTTTTGGATGCATTCTTGGAAGGAGCTTTTAGATTAGAACTCCTCCACTAGCTAATCCATTGCTATGCTACAAGAAAAGTTGACAACTTTGAACAATTAGACACTGCTAAAATGCCATGCTTGTTTTGAGTAATAAGAGCTATTAATCTATTGTTAAAACCCATAAATATAATCCCATATGCACATCCTCCATGTTGACGTTAATAGGACACAACTTAGGTTAAATTCATTAAAATCAAGAATTTAGTTATTTGAGAATTATTATCCAACTTGAATGTAACTTGGTAAACCCAATTGCAAAATTGAAAATTTCTTTCTAAGGTTCAAGGTTAAAAAAGTACTACAAACTTGTTCACACATGTTGCTTTATATACTAAACCATGAAATTAAAATTCATCTTTATGTCCATGACCATAAAAATTATTATTTAAATAACTAATTCTTAATGCAACTGACCATTTTTATGGTACTTAAGTTGGATTTTTGTCTTTTTTGACTTTTACCTATTAGAAAAGGAACAAATGCAGTAAATATATAATCATAGTTGTAATATTGAGTTGCACTATTATTGTTGAAAGTTCTCAGAGAAAGAGGTGCCTCATGAAAATAGATTGGGTAGGCCCATTGTAATCTTTTAACTTTTGTAGGCCACCGAATCAATAGTTTTCAATTCTTAAGCCCAATAACTTTGTTAGGTGGACCTTGAACTTATAGTTGAGTGGGTAGCACAATGGGCAGTCTCCACCTAGTTGGTCTCCTTAATTGCAGACTTGTGGTGCTATATAAATAAAAATTCAATTTCATTCTTATAATTCTCTCATCAAAATTATAGAGTATTCATGTTCAAATTTCATTGAATTTTGTAAAAAAATTTAGATTTAGGTGCTTATTATTTTGACTCACTTTTTTTGGTGAATTAAAATAACTCAACTTAAAAGATACCTTGTTATTTATTTTATTTTGAAATTTTTTTGTATTGAATTATTTTTAACTCACTAAAAAAAAATTGAAAATAAATTTCCAATGAAACTTAATTAGGCATGGTTTGTGCTAAAAAGTCTTTCAACCATGATAAAATATACAACCAATGAAAAGGAAAAAAAAGATATGCGTTTGCACCAAGTAAATCTTCATGGTTTACCACTCTTATTTTGTTTTGAGTTGTAATTGCTTGAAAACAATTATCATGTTTTACTACAAGAGAATCTATACACATTTACAATTATAAGCGTCAGGCCAATTAATCAACTTGGACAAGTTTAAGGTCACTTTCAATAAAAATATTGACCTAATAATTAAATGAGTGGCTATTGGCTCTATCTTCATATGGTGGATACTAAGGAAAGGTAGTTAGGTCTACCCACTTGTATAGGGAGATTAAAGAAGGTATGAATGTCCTTAATGAATGTGTGTAGAGAAAAACTCAAAGGGTGGAAAGAAAAATGTCTATTTTAGGTAATAAGGGATGTTTGTGTTAGGTCAATACCAAAATATATGATGAGTGTTGTTCATTGTTACATCATAAATTGGATATTCTATATCCTATCATGGGTCATAATTGGGAAAATGCTAAGATGCATATACATTGCTAACTTGTTGTCATCTAAAATTGCAATGTGTGGGCATACTATCAGGAACATGTGGAAAAGAAAGGAAAATGATAAAAACTATCACTATAAGAAGTAATTCAAAATGAAATTTAAAAAAAAAATGTGAGACAAAATGAGTTTCTAATCCTTTTTGCCATATAAAGTGAAAGGATAAAAGTGGTAACAAAAGGATGAAGAATTCTTTTTTCAAAGTCGTGATTTGAATTCTTACCAAATAGTATGAGCAAATATGTTGTAATCATATGACTTATCCAAGTGGTAGTCATTAATTCCTTCTTTCCAAGAGATCATTAAGGGTTTTTTTTTTCTTTTTGTTTGCTTGTGCCCTTTGTAAGAAGTTGCCATCTCTCTGACCCAAAGCTTTTCCTCACTTCATCCGTTCCTACCTTATTCCCCTCTTCAACTCATCTATAAAAGATATTACCTTGACTCTTGACAATTAACAATCCCTACCTTTCTCTCTTATTCTTCCCACTTGCAATTCCAACCTAAAATGAAGAAAAGAGGATAGTTTAGGACCAAATTATTTTAATTATTTCCTAACTTCATAGTTTCTTAGCATGACAAGAACATCTTAGATGTTTTGACTTTACAACTCTACCTCCACAATAACAAATTCATAAAGGGATCTATTCATCTAAGCCTAATATACCAAATCTACTATAAGGTAACAAAAACAGCCCTCAACACAAAGACACTCAATTATGGCACTACAAGTGAAGTAGTCTTATGTAGATTGATATTCACCATGCAAACATTCAAACACCTAAGTTTATTGAGTGGCATGAAGTATCACTTCTTGACACTTGGAAGCTCAAGGGTGTAACTACACCTTAACCTCTATCTAATGACTATGGTCTCAAATATATATAAGACCTAGAGTTAGCTTTTTGACTCTACAATTGTTGAACTCGTAGTTGTTGGCTTTATTGGTCAACTAAAAGGTTGGTGGGATAAAATTCCCATCCAAGCTAATCATACCCAAATACTACAAATTGTTAAAATAGACCTATAAGGAGAACCCCTTTTGGATGATCAAACCCCAATCTTTTAAAGGATATCTCAATTTGAGAATCCATAGAGCTCAATTTACTCCTTAAAACCAAAATATCTCATCTTCACCATCTCCAAGATTAGATAAGCTTCAAAAAACTCAAACATCAATTATCTCAGCCAATTCTCCAAGCTAAAATCCAAAACCTTCATAGTCAATTAGAAACCTTTATTTGTTCTAAGATACCTAATACTTTCTGGCATTACAAGTAGCATATGGTAGACTTACCTAATGCTAAGCACTTTGATGAATGTCAAATACCAACTAAAGCACGTCCAATTCAAAAGTATCCATAGTTAGTGGAATATTTCAAATAATAAATTCAAGCTTTACTTGCTAAAGGCATTATTTAGCCTAGCAAGTCACCTTAGAGTTGTGCAACATTCTATGTGAACAAGAATTCTAAAATAGAATGTGGAACTCCTAGGTTAGTTATCAATTATAAGCCTCTAAACTAAATCTTGTAATTGATTAAATATCTAATTCCAAATCAAAAATATCTATTACAATTCCTTGTTAAGGCTTTGAACTTTTCCAAATTTGATTTGAAATATGGGTCTTGGCTTATTCAAATCAAGGAGATAGACAAGTATAAGACTACCTTCACTATACCTTTTGGCTAGTATGAATGGAATGTAATGCCATTCTAACTCAAAATGCTCCCTCTGAGTTCTAGAGGATTATGAATGAGAATTATTCTCATTATTCTTAATTTTTAGTTATCTATATTAAGGATGTTTTATTGTTTTCATCCAATATAAACTTGTAGTTCAAGCACTTGGCAATCTTTGTAGAGGTCACTCACAAGCATGGCTTAGCTATATCTAAACCTAAGCTAAGCCTCTTTCAAACTAGGGTAAGATTTAGTGGTCATTATATCCATCAAGGTACTCTTATCCTTATAAAAGGGTCAGTCCAATTTACTAATAAATTCCATATCATTTTACTAACAAATCTCAACTTCAAAGGTTTTTAGGAAGTCTTAATTATGTAATAGACTTCTATCCTAAGCTTAATCTCATTTGTAAGCCTTTACATGATAGACTTAGGAAAAACCCAATTTCCTAGTCTTCCAAGCACACAGCCATAGTTCAAGCCATCAAACAGCAAGTTAAAAAAAAATCCTTGTTTACCCACTTGTGATCTAGACCTACCTAAGATAGTTGAGATAGATGCCTCAAACATAAGTTATGGTGGGATCTTTAAACAAGTCAATAGTAAATAGGAACAACTTGTTCACTTTACCTTTAAGAATTGGAATGATAGTCAACAAAGGTATTCCACAATCAAAAAAGAAATTTTAGCAATTATTTTATGCATTTCCAAATTTCAAAATGATTTGTTCAATAAAAAATTTTTACTTTGCATTAATTGTCAAGCTGCAAGATATGTTTTGCAACAAAATGTTCAAAACCTTGCATCAAAATATATTTTTGCAAGATGGCAAGCAATTTTAAGCATATTTGATTTTGACATTGAATTTGTACTTGGTTCTTCAAACTTTTTGCTTGATTTCCTTACAAGAGAATTATTGGAGGGCTCCTTATCACTACAATGCCAATAAAGAAACTCACCAAGCTTACCACTAAAAACCCATCTAAGCCACTTAAAACTTGGGCACAACTCATAGAGCAAGAAGAAATGGCCCAAAAGAAAACCTCAAGCTCCTTAAGCTCCCATAATTCATCCTTAAATTCAAACATTAGCCCAAATTACCAAGTAACCCTTTTGAACTTACCCTTAAAAGCTCAATGAGCACTCAAGAATTGGTTAGTCTCCTTGTCAAACTACTAAGTACCTTAACACTTGCTTTTTTTTGAAGCAAATCAAGCCTAAAACAAGCACTGGTGCTTCTTCAAGTAAGAACACCAAGTAAATAGCAAGCAAAAAGGTGGTTAAGATTTCACTGGCCACTCTCTCAAAATCAATTTCAAAAGGCAAAGAGGTGGTTGTTTTAGATACCCCTCTTTAAACTATTTTCCCAAGCATTTCTCAAGCAAATTCAAAAGGTTTCTTACCTTATTTTGTCAAAACAAGTTTTCAAAACATTAAATTAATTGAAAAAGAATTTTTTTGATGCCAACCCTTGGGTTACTACCCAAAAAATATTTTCTTTAAATTAGTTCTACAAGCCTTAGGATTCTCAACAACCCAAATTTTACTATGAAGCCATATTGGTTGAAACCAAATCAATCAAAATCAAGCACCATTATCAAGCAAACGACACAAGCAAAATAAAAATAACCCATTTGACTATTCAAATTCTCCAAATTCTTCAACCCTTAAATTAGCTTGAATCTCTAAACCACAATCAAAAGTTTTTAGCCCACATTACTATGTCTTCCAAATTTCTTCCCAAATTTAATTACTAGGATTATAAGTAGGCAGGGTTTAATGCTTTTTATTTATCAAAAAAAAGTTCCACAAGCAATCATAGATGTTTTTCTAAGAATCAAAAGCTACCATATCATTTCCTTTATGGTTTAACCATTGGTGGAATTGGTTTGGTCCAACATCTAAAATTTTTCCAATCTTAATCATGGAAGGCTATGATGTCTTCAAATCCAAATTCAAGCCTTAAATAGTTGAAGCCTTATTTCCTCAATTATTACAATTCTATTATATTTTCATGCTACCATGGATTTGTGCATGGGAATTGCAAATTAGGGATGATCCTTTCATATGGACTCTAGTTCTTAGCCAAATCTACAAAGTTAAGTTTTGGCAATAGTTTTCTACTACCCAACAGCAGAAAGCTCACAAGTAAGGTGTTCTACAATTATTCTCTGTGAATCCTTAATAGTCAAACACTATTGATGGAAGCACTTCTCAATTCCTTCAATGGAAGGTGCATATAAATGTCCTCTTATCTAGAGCCAAAACATAAGAAGAATATCTATGAACTTTGTCAAATATTCTCTAAGATACCTAGCAAGCTCTAGATAAAGTCAAGTGAAGCTCATCATCATCATCATCAAATGAAATATTATGGAATTATGATCTAGATAAAGATGTCTTTGGTCTGATCCACATCAAGCATAAAGACAAAGGAAAAAGCAAAGGTGAAATGCTTTTACCAAGGATAAGAGAGAAAAGTAGAAGGAATGCTTTTACCCAAAGTTAAAGCAAAAAGCATATACTTTTCTAAAATTAAAAGAATTTACTTTTCAACAAGCAAAAGTATCTACTTTCATCAAAATCAAATTTATCTTCAAGTGCCAAGCATTTAAGGCTCAAGCACCTATAAATGTCCTCTCTCTTCAAGAATTCAGTAGGCTTCAAAATCTAGAGTATCTCTAGATGCCTCCCATTAAGCCCTTCACCAAGCCCTTCAATCTCTTGTAAATATTTTTTAAATAAGTGTGATTTTTATTTTTTTCAAGCCCAAGCCTTAAGTGTACTTATACTCTTAAGTATTTCAAGCTCAAGTACTCAAGCCTTTGTAAGTATTTGTCTTTAATAAAAATTTAAGCTCATCCATGCATATGTTTTAAGCTCTTTATCCTCTTAATATATAGGTTGGAAACAAATATCAACTTAAAAGACTATCTAGGACTAGTAACATTTGGTCTAACAATGCCACATATTGTTAAGGATACAAAATTATTGTTTTTCTATTAAAATTATTATTCCTATTAATCAATTTTGTTCCAATTGATATTAGAGCCAAAAAGTAAAATATATTTTAATTTACATGTATTAAATGTACTTTAATTTTTTTGAAACATTGCAACCCTTGTCATTTCTTGTTAGTATTATTGCATTCCTCGAAGTGATACATTTAGCCCTTTTATTGAGGTTCTACATCTTTTGATTATCGTATAAGAAATCATAATTTTTTTTATTTTTTTTGTTTTCCCTCTTCTATGTTAACATAATTAAATTTATATATTTCTTATGAGAATGTTTAAGTAAATAAGGAAATTAGAGTGAAAGAAATAATTTACTAATGTATACATTTGGTGGGAGAGAAACATTAAAAATATAGAGCATATAAAATTGCATCTGAATTGTATTTTTTTTTTTTTTTTCATTGAATGTAGTTAAGGAACTGATCCTTTTATGAATATGGATTGTAATAAGAAAATGGTATCTAAGGTATTTAATGGATGCCTTGGTCATATGTTTAATATACATATGAAAAGATCGATTCTTTGATTCCATTAATTATATGAGATTATGTCTCTTCCCCCATTTTAATTAGAAAAAAATAAATAACAATTGCTTTCAAATGGTTACACAATAGGCATCCATTAGCATTGTCCTTTTAACTACTAAATGCACTTTTGAAGATATTATGATTTAAGAAATGAGTTTCTTTCTAGATAGACAAAATAAGAAATTAAAGTAAAACAACATAATTTGATATTGTGATAGCAAATGTAAACACTCATAGACACCTTTAAATTACAACCTTTTATTTTTTGTGATTTAGTTCAGCTCAATTGAGGAGGAGAAAGTTTTCTATGAGGCTTGGTGTTCAAAAATTTGATTTTATGGCATATATAGATATATAACCAAGAAATAAATCTTTAGTTAGTTGATTTTTTGTATTTTTTTTATTGAATTGTGAGCAACACACAAAAAAAAATTAAAACTTTTTATTTTCTCTAAATTTTACATTTGTGTTTATGGAATTGAATATAAGAACTTCAAGTTAGACATCTTTTCCAAAGCTTTGATTGACACACATTTTGTCCAAATTCCCTTCATTCACTTGTGAGTATTAAGTCTCATATGTGGCTTTAACAATGGGATCTATTCTCCAAGATCAATGGAGGTAATTAGGCAATAAAAAAAAATTGGAGTAAAATTACTTCCAAACTAATTATATAGGCTATGTTTTAGCAATGTTGGGCATTTCCTTTATGATAATGCGATTGTGTGACAATGATTTATTATCTCATTACTTATGACATAATGAGTTGTTTTAAAATTATTGAAATGGATTCAACTCTTCTTCAATCAATTTTTCATTGGGTGCCTATTTTCGCTTTTTCCTACTAAGGAGGAGGAAATTACAAATGGGGAATTGGGCATTTTATATAATATAGGGACACACCTAACTCAAATAATACCATTCTTTGATCACACATTTAGGAAGCATACTAATCAAATTCATCACTCAATAAAGGTAGTGTTCTTCCTTTTTCACTACTAGTAGTTCAAAACCATTTTTATTATGGTAAAAATCGCTACTTAAAGTTAAATGTAGCAATTTCTAGTCTACTAAATTTGTGAATATTGTAATAGATCTTATGTTGTAGTTTTCTCAACCTAAGGCAACAAATATGAAATTGCTACATAAACATGTTTTAGGTAGTGATTTTAAATGATTATTGCAATGTTTTTTACATTAAATATGTAGTGGTTATGAAAAGTATATCTGATGATTTTATTGGTTTAGAACACATTTTGTTATTTGTTTAGGCTGTGAGTTTTCTACATTTAGTACTAGTCATTGAAGAAATAGGTAGTGGTCATTGGAGAGATAGATAGCAGTCATCAGAGAAATAGGCAACAATTTTTCTTAGAATACATAGTGGTTTCTAGTGAAACTAGAAATGTTTACTATGCATTAGGGAATAGTTTTTTTGATGAGAATTGTTACCAACATATAATGAAAAATGATTTAATCTTTAGTAATTAAATAAAAGTGACCAAATTGTAATTTGAACTTAGCTCTTATGTAAGAGTATACCAATTGGTTGAAATGCTATGTGTGAGAAATCCTACTAGCCCAAAGAAAAACACAAAATAAAGACAAAAAAAAACATGAATTATAAATCAATAACATCTAAGATTTCAATTTTCTATTACAAAAAAATATAGCATACAGAGATATAATGCTATTAACTAATACAAGTGTCTACAATACCATACATAAACATCACAAAGAATCAAAAGGACCTACTTGGTAGCAAAGGATGGAAAACTAGCAAAATGCCATACCCAAAAATTTTCTTCTACTATATTCTTGACTTTGATCTCTTTTACTCAATACCATTGACTTGATTTACATTGTTAATGGGGGAGAAATAGAGGATCCTCCTTGTTCTTGTAAATCTTAAATAGTAGCTTAGAATAGTGTGTAGCCAATGTGTGACACAGTTCAATAGCCTTGGAGTCATATGCTTTTAACTCCTAAATAGTTTTCTTGACATCCTCTATAGGATCTCCATTAGTGAGAAACTAAGCCAAATGAGAACCTTTCTAGGACTTCCAAACATCATTAGTGTAATGACTAAAGCATGCAAATTATATGTCAATTATTTGGGATATACCTTTAAGAGACACAAAATAATCATGACATAGGTTTAAGTTTTGTACCTGATAACATTAAATTTGCTAAATCCACATTTGTTGGTGTAAAACTTTTCCTTCCACTTTTGTTCCTTAGAAGTTTATTATCAATAAAGGGCATACACAACCTTCATACACAACTCAAAATTTTTACCCAAGGCTACAAGCATTTTAGCCTTAAAATCCCACTTAAACTTTGAGTCCTTGGTCCTTTTCAAATTTAAAGATATCAAACCAACAAGTTGGAAGAGATCAAAAACTAAACTATAGATTATTTCAAACTATCTAGATGATGTACCTTCTTAAAGAAGTTCTAGTAAATGATGCTTGCAATATTGGAACAATAATTGCCCCATTTGGATAAATAAATTTCTACTCAAAGTACAAAATTTCTACTCAAATATAAAGAAAATGTAAAACCCAATCAACAAGATAAAAATAGCATTATAGGAAAGCAAAGTTAAAAAACCTAAAGGAGACAAAGACACCATGCTACTACTAACATTTCCTCTCACAATTAACGCAAATTGAAGCAAACAAATCAAACACCATAGAATCATCATAAAAGAATTTGCATTAATAAGGTAAGGGGAAGAGGGGATTTGAGGATGAATTTTGGAGAAATCCCATTAACTAATGTTAATTACAATGCTTGTCATACGCAATGCATATCATAATTTGATGTAGATAGTGAGGATGCTTAGAGAAGAATAATAAGCTTATTTCCAAAATCACCAAAATTTTACAATAAATCATATTTGAATGATAAACAATAGATTTAAGTAATTACATTGTTTATTATAACCATTATTCAAATTTAAATTTTTTTATGTTATTTAAGTAATTTTAGTAACAAGTTAGTCAACATTCATAAAAAGTAAAAAATGTCATTTTTTTAATACAAAACCCTAGATTTACCAAAACGTAAAGTAGACTTTATTTAATTAAAAAAATTACTAATTTGAGCAATTCATTTTCTATATTAACCATTATTCAAATTTAATGTTTTTTTTAAGTAATTGATGAAAACAAAGTTAAAAAACCTAAAGGAGACAAAGACACCATTCTACTATTGATATTTCCACTCATAATTAACACAAATTAAAGCAAACAAATCAAACACCATAAAATTTAATCAAATGAAAAAAGACCAAAAGAAAATTATAAAAAAAACCAATAGAAATTGCAATTTCAAGAAAACATCAAAATGTAGCTAATTACAAACAATTTGATTAGGAAAAGATGAACCCAAATCTAGTGCATCTATGTGGATCTCTACAATGAAATAAAAGAGAGAGATATAGAGAGAAAAAGACAGTGTGATATATAAATCTTTATATAGAGGGCAGAAGAAAGATAGATTATGAGTAAGAGAGAGATAGGGAGAAAAAGGCCTGAGAGATAATAGGCCATGGGCTAGGAAGAGGAGGAGGATGTGGAGGACAAGGATGATGGCATAGTAAGGCAATAACCAGGTTTTAGAGGTCTAAAAATAGATAGGAATTTTTTTTAAAATGCAAATCTAAAAAAGGCAATAGCAACAATTCCATACCACTACATTATCCTTAAAGAAAAAGAAAAAAATGTATAATACAACAATTCTAGACTGTTAAATTATTGTAAAAAAGAAAAAGGATAATGTAGTGGTCGTTCCAGGATGGATCTCTTTATAAGAGAAGCAGAGCCTTTTTAGAGGGAACGGCTACTAGTTTCCAGCCTATATACTTAGAAGATGTTTGAAGAAAACATTGAAAACTTAAAAGAACTTACAATGGGAGTTTTTACAGAGAAGGAAGGAAAGGAAAATTGGTAAGAAGAGATCTTAAACTTGTGTTTTGATGGGGGTTTGGATATCCCTTTTATAATACAAGGGATATTTACAGTGATGAGTGAGGTGTACATCAGAACAAACAACCTTTCGGTGGAGTGGACGACACCTTCGTTGGATTCCTTACGGTTGGCAGACAAGTAAATGTGATATATTAGGTGTACATCAGGACAAACAACCTTTCGGTGGAGTGGATGACACCTTTGTCGGATTCCTTGTGGTTGGCAGACAAGTAAAAGTAATTACCCTGGGTAATTTGCTTTTACTTTTATTGGCAAACAAGTAAAATACTTTTACCTTGCCTTTTTCTTAGATTCCTTGGCAGACAATTGTGTGGATGTTATTGGGACATTATCAAGATATCTGAAGGGATCCTTTGACGGAGATACTTGACTGAATTGTCGTTATGCATCTTCCAGTGTTTGTTGGAGAGAGAATATATAATCCTCTTAAGATTTGGAACTTACCAGTTGGGCTTGCTTTTGAGCCTTGTAAGCCATAAATTCTGATGAGGAAGTTTCAAGGTGGTTGGATTTGTTGGGATGTTTACTGAACCATTCTAGGACACCTGGAGGGTGTGCTTTTCTTTGGCGGTCTTCATTAAATTGATGCCAAAATTTGACTTTGTATGTTCGACCAAGAACTGGAGTGGCAGTAAGTTGATCTGGTCTAAACTGGAATTCCCACATGCAGCACCAGGGCAGTTTGAAATAGTAACAGAATAAGAGAAGCATAGGGTATGCATTCTCTGTTTGGGTGAAAGAGTATCTTTCAGCAAAAGTTTGGAATCCTTCTTGGATAGGTTCGGGGAATATTTGGATAACTGGACCAATCCAATTCCACCATTGAATGAACCATAAAGGAAACTTTATAACAGTTTGTGTATCCCAGGAAAATAACCAGGAATGTTTAAATTGAGAATTTTGAATATACAGGACATTAAACTAGGCTTGTTTATAGTCCCAATAAGTAAAGTGTTGGGCAAATTTGGAATTTTGGTATACTGCAGATCTGAAAGAGATCTTAGTACAGGGATGATTTGCCCACTCTGTTGGATGAAGAATTCTAATAATCTGCAAAGTTGAATAACCAATTTCACCATGTTGGGAGTGATGGCGGAATTTTACAGAATAGGTATCAACTAGAATTGCTTCATAATATTATTGGGTTTTGAGTGGATGCCATGGTTTAAAATACCAGTCTTCTTGGAATAGATTTCTGGTGCATTTGATTGGGTTTTGGTTGAAAAATCCAAATTCCACAAGTTTTATGTTTTGGAAAACTGATTTTTTGAAGTATGCTGGAGGAAAGATTTTTGAAGTTGTTGGCTGAATAGATAGGGATTTTAATAGTGGAGGTGCAATTTGAAGAGATTTTTGTTTGATTATAATCTAATTTTCGGGTGAAGGTAGAGAAATTACCTGCTTACCCTTGTTGGTTGTTGGCTTCTCTTCTGGAGATGAAGGCGGAGTGGGCCTTTGTTTGGATTTGGCTGTAGATTTGTCCTCATTGAGTTTGGCAATAAGGGCCTTCAAGGTCTTTTTTGCTATTGGGCTCAGTTGGTCTAGATTTG
>JBAPLJ010000459.1:0-38173 GCA_037832345.1 Rhizophora mangle | reverse complement strand
TGTGCAAGAAGTTCAATCTTTTCTTGGTCATATAGGGCTTTATCAAAGATTTATAAGATTTATAGCCCTCCCATTGAAATTTTGAGCAAGAGTTCAAGTTTGACCCTCCCGTGATTGACCAACTCAAGCATTTGAAGGCAGATGTGGAAGTTCCAAGTTTGGTCTTAACCATTGTCGTGAAGCTTTCAACCAACTCCAACATGCCTTGAACCACCGTGCCCAAATGTGCAAGCCCCAATTGGTCTTAACCATTTGAGTTAATGTGTGATGAATCCAACAATGAGATTTATGGCATAGATGGGTCAGTCCATTCATCCATTATGCATCTTCACTCACTCGATGCTGCTCAATCCAACTATACCACAACAAAGAAGGAGCTTTTGGCTATTGTTTTTGCTCTTGAAAAGTTCAGATCTTATTTACTTGATTCTTAAAGTTGTATTTTTCACTGATCATGCAACACTTAAATATCTCTTGAAAAAGCCCAATGCAAAGCCACGACTAATCCGATGGATGTTATTACTCCAAGAGTTTGATGTTGAGATTGAGGATAGAAGTAGAGCTAAGAATTTGGTGGCTGATCATCTCAGCTAGATTGAAGGGAGTCTGAAACCCCTTCCCAGATGAGCACTTCTTGCAAATCCATGGTATGTCTCGATATCAACACACTCATTGGTATGCTAACTTAGTTAACTTCCTAGTTGTTAGGGTGATTTCCCTCTAATTTTTCTAAGCATCAAGTGGACAAGCTTCAAAGTGACTCCAAATATTATTATTTTTGGATGATCCTTACCTTTAAAAATTTTTGTAGTGATAACATCACTAGTAGATGTATGCTTGAGCATAAGCACAAGTCTATCTTGAGGTTTTGTCATTCTAGAGCATGTGGTGGCCATTTTGGTTCTTTTAGGACAACTAGGAAAGTGCTAGATTTAGGTCCTTATTGGTTGACTCTATTTCACAATGCCTGTGTTTTTTGTAAAAACATGCGATCGATATCAACATTCTGGGAATTTATCATGTAGGTAATAAATGACCCAACAATCATTGTTGTTCTATGAAGTTTTTGATGATTAGGGTATAGGCTTTATGGGACCATTCATGATTTTGTTTGGTTATATTTACATTCTTTTGGTGGTTGATTATGTTTCTAAGTGGGTAGAGGCTAAGGCTATCCTAACTGATGATGCCAAAGTAATGGCAAGCTTTGTTTATTCACAAATTATTTGCAGGTTTGGAGTTCCACAAGCTATCATCTCAAATCAAGGATCCCATTTTTTGTAATCGACAAGTGGAAGCCCTGTTGAAAAAAATATGGCCAAGCCAAGGTCTCCAATCGAGAAATCAAGAGCATACTTGAAAAATGGTTCAATTGAACTAGAAGGATTGGAGTGCATGGCTAGAGGAAGCATTATGGGCATAACATTGCCAACAAAACCCTAATTGATATGTCCCCGTACTAAATAGTCTATAGGAAGGCATATCACTTGCCAATGGAAATCAAACATAAAGCATATTGGGCGGTTAAGTGTTGCAACTTGGATCTAGTTCGAGTGGGGGCTAAAAGGAAGCTACAACTTCAAGAGCTTAAAGAGATTCGAATGGAGGCTTACAAAAATGCTCAAATTTATAAGGAGAGGTCAAAGTGGCTACAAGACCAGATGATTCATTGTAGGCCATTTAAGCTCGAGCAACAAGTTCTTTACAATTCAAGGCTCAAGTTCATGCCAAGTAAGTTATGTTCTTGTTGGGAAGAACCTCTTTTGGTTACAACTTTTGTATCCTTATGGTACCATGCAGGTGGAAGAACCAACATCGAAGAGAGGGTTCATAGTGAATGGCTATAGGCTCAAGCACTTCAATGAAGCACTTGGCCATGAAGTACCACCAAGAGAGGAATTACCATTAGGAGAGGAATTATGCTTGCTGAATGCACACTACCCAGCACCTTGATAAGCTTTTTAATCCTATCCTTTTCAACTTTACTTTCAGTTATGTGTGTTTACGTGTATTAAATAAGGATAGCTGCATGATAGTTTCAATTATGTTCATGAATAAAAATTCCCGGATGGTTGCCATGACAGCTGATGACTTAGGTCGATGAAAAACTATTAAACAACAAATGACATACTTATATTCCATGGCATTGATTGGTTTGAGTGAGTCCTATCATGGATTGAGCACATTACAAGCTAGATTTTAGGTTGTTTGGCCACATTGATGATGGAAACTAAGTGAGGATATTCGAGCCTAATTGAATGAATTACATCACATGCCATTCTCATCATTCTTTCATGAGTGCCCACTCTTAGGAACTCTGCACACTAGAACTTGCTCTTGTTCATTTTCAAAATCACATGACATTTGTATGCATGAAAATGTTCAAGGCATCTTTTTCTTCCTAACTTTGGGCTAAATAAGCTAACCCTTATAAATTATGACCATTGCTAGCCCCATTGAGTCTTAAGTTTGTTTGTTATTAACCATTATACATTCACGATTGACACCCATAGACATTGTAGAAAGAGCTTTTGATATAAGTGTGGGGGAGGAATTGCAATTATGTGGGGTATTTAGCCAAGCACGTAAAATGTAAACAAAAAAAAGGCATTCATTTGAAAAAAAAAAAACAAAAATCATGAAATCCAACTAAGAATCATCATTTGGGTATGTTTTTGGAAGAAAGGAAAAGGAAAATTAGAATGATTGGAAGAGTTGAGTGGGTATTAGAAGAAAGATAGAATAGCAGGAAGAGTGTTTTGTTTGATATTGTTTGCATTGTGGGAAACCTTCACCTTTAGGTTAAGAGCTCTTCCTTTAATGATATTTTATCCCTCTCCTCTATTTTCCATACCTTGGAATGACTATGTAAATCATTTTAACTCTAGGGTTCTTGAACTCATATACCTAGAGATCATGTTTTATCATTAAATGAATGCATTCTAGTTTTCACATTTTAGCCTTATTCTCATTCGATCAGTTAATGGGATTCCTTAGGTGATAATGCCGATTGGTTTTGGGTAAGTTTAGGAGTGTCTTGAGAGATGCCAATTGGTAACACGCTTAGGATGAGATTAATGGGCAGATTTGCTACTTAGGTTAGTGAACTTTGGTGCTTAGGCTAGTTAGATTGCACAATAGTAGGTTTTTCATGAGTCATAATTAGTCGAATCTAAGTAATTGTCTTGAGATTTTAGGGAGTGTAGTGCCATCTAGTAAGAGATCTTGGCTAGGACTAGGACTAACCAACTAGTCATACATTCCTATATCCTTAGGAATTAAGGATATGTCATCAAGATTCAAGAATTACTAATGTTAGTCTCATATCATATAGTCAAAAAAAAAATAAATACATTGGTTCATTGCGAGACGACTAGATTCATGCCACTAACTACAAGCCTTCAGACTACTCTAATAATTAATTTGACCATGTGATAGTCGAATTTGTCAAGAATCTTTGGAAATCTTGGAAAGGAAACCTAGTTTTGCAAATTGTATTAGCACCACAGTGAACCAAGAATTGTATCAATCAGAGTTATTATGCATTCTTGGTGGAAGAGTTCTTTGAAAATATAATTATCTCATTGAAAGAAAAGAAAAGAGAGTTTATAGTTATATCCCTTTATTTTAGAATGGGTTCTTGAAAGTTGAAGTGGAGAAATGCCTTACGTGGGTTTGTATTTTTGTTGTTATTTGCATAAGTCATGAGTTTGAGTTCTTATTAAGGTAGTTTCTACTATTTGTAGGTTTCAAGTGACAAAAGGATTGATCATCCTATGCAAAAGTCATGAGTTTGAGTCCTTGTCAAAGTATTCAATGGGATTAAACATATATTTTGATCTTATATAATTGTATGGGTGGTTGGTGACTCTTGCTAGGTAACATAGAGTTTGCTCTTCTCTTAATTCAATGTAACAACACAACCAAATTTGTGGCAACCTAGCACAATCCTCCCTAATGGATTTGTGAGTGCTACCCTTAATTAAGAAAAAAATACATTTAAATAACATTACTAGTAAATGTGTAAACACAGGTCATCAAGTGGAATTATTTCGAGTCAAATTACTATTGATTCCTGTTACATTCATATTGTTTTTATGTAGGCTTTGGGTCAATCTAAGTGTTGATAAGTTATTATTTAAGAATTAATTTTTTATTTTTAGTCATTTTTATTTTATTTATTTTTATTTTTTTATATATTAATTTATTTTAAAGGTATATATTTTTTATTTTTATACTAATTTTTCTCTTATCACTCCATTTTGATTATAAGTTAATCGTTTAATTAAAAAAAAAACTAGTTTTTTTTTTTGTTTATCATAGAGTATGATAGGTAAAAAATGTTATTATTTATTATTTAATTTTTATATATTAGTTTGCATAAAAAATATATAATTTTTTATTCTAATTTTTATCTTATTATTAAATTTTGATTTTATATTGACATATTAATTTATAATAGATAAAAAAATTATTATTTAATATATATTTTTATATATTAATTTGTATGAAAAATTTACAAATATATTATATATATTACATATATTTATATTATTCATAAAATGTGTATATAAAAATTTATGTGTGTGTGCGTGTGTATAAATTTTTAAAATATTATAAAATATTTAAAATAAAAATATATTATTATATATATATATATAAAAATAAAAAATATAAAATTAATATATATATATATATATATATATATATAATAAATAAAACTATAAAAATAAAATATTATTTATTTATATAATAAATAAAAAAAAATGGTATGTATATGAGATGTGTATATACTTGAATGAATATATATTTATAATAAAATAATAAATAAATAATATATCTATCTTATTTTTTTTATAAGAAAAACTAATAATATTCATAGTCAAAATAGTAAAAATTATATTTTTTTTTATATATAAAAATCAATAACTCAAATATTATAAATTTTTATTATATTTTTTTATGTTATTTTAAAGAAAAAAAATTTGGGCAACTAATTTATTTTCTGAGCTTAACCAAGAATAATAATTAATATCAAACTATATTACAATGATAGTTACAAATTTCTTGCAAAGTTTACAACTAAAAGAAACATGTTCATTTGCCCACCAGCATCAAGTAAAGTACACTCATATAGTGGCCAACTTGAACCTTTGGTATTCAAATAATAAACATATTACACATATTTAAATGAAACAAAATTTAATATTGTTCTAAATATCTAAATTTAATTAAAAAAAAAAAAGGTGATGTCATAACTTATAAATTATTATCATCAACATGATTTGAGACTAATTAAGGAACAAAAGTAACAAAACTATTAAATATAAAAGTCAAGTACATTTATAATATTTTAAAGTGATAAGATGTCTTCTTATATTCTCATGTCCTAAGCTTTATAGCCCCATTAGTTGGCACATGAAAAAGTTTCACATACAACACTCCCTTAAGTTTTTTTGGGCATAACAATTCCACGTTTCCTATTACAAACAATTATGTTTTGGTGATTCTAAATAGGCATAATCGGTGTAGCAACCATTTTCTCCTCTTTGTTTTTTTCTCAAGTTACCCAAGATACGTTTGAATTTCACATGTAGCAACCCTTTTCTCCTCTCATTTTTTTGGCACAACACTCACAATTTTTTAACACATAATGTTGGGGATTATACTAATTTTAGGGATTATAAATAGGTAGCAACCCTTCTTTCCTTCTGATTTTTCAAAAGCTCTCTCTCTTTTTCTCTCTCCTACCCACATAATGGATTCAATTGTTCAGCCCTAGTTGATTCTAAGGTGGAGGAGAATAATAGCCATCATGCTAGCTATTTTTTTTTTTTTTTTACATGAACATCTCTATTGTTGTTGAAAAATTTCCAAATTTTCTTGGAATTCTTTGCTTACTTCCAATTTCCCTAGAATTGGCAAATCACAAGGATTATGTGTACCATCTTATTCATTCTCATTATTCTAGACTCCTGTCAAGTTCATGTTGCTGCCATTTTGGTTGACTTTAGCCATCAAAAGCCTATTTAAATTGATTTTGTCTCTTTTTATCTCCTAACTTGTTTATGTGCTATACTTTGGATAGTGGAGAAACCTTCACTTTTTCCTGTTGCACTCACTCTAACACATGATTCTCTTCCTGAGTTTGCAACGCACACTTCCATTTTAGATTTAGCTGATTAGAAGGTTGTTCTTTGCTTTTTCATGCTTGTGGCACTATTAACTTGTTTGTCTCAAACCCTAACATTATTGTTGAGACATTTCATCCCTAAAATTACTTTCATTGATCACTAAATTCATTTCATTTACAATAGTGATGTACTAAAAGTATTTGTTATTATTTTGGGTGCTACCATTATCATCATTTTTCACAATGTCTTAGAGATGTTGGAAAAGCATGAAGAAAAAAGGCAGATCCTGGAGCTTGTAGTTGAATTCCTATCATTAAGCATCTATCATAATCACCATCAAAATTTATATATATATATATATATATATATACTAATATTGAAATCAAATCATTGAAAGATATAGAGAATACAAACAATTAACAAATGAGTTGAATAACTAACAAACTTATGATAATAAAAAATAATATTATTATTTTCAAATTTGGAGGAAAATTAAATAACCTGAAATTTTTGATAGTTTGATTTTCCCAACAAGAGGAATGGTCCTAACAAATACATGTACTAATCACATTTTCCATTAATTTTTTTTTTAAAAAATAAAAAATAACTATTAAAATTAAAATTAGGTATATTTTAAGTTAGCTAGCTTTCTATTTAGATTAATTGTAATAATTCCATCATGCATTGTTCTATTAAAAATCAAAATCTAGCTTCAATGGTAAATGGGCCCTTTAGATTTGGACAAAGAACAAGCATTTTCCAAATTAATATCTAGTTATGGCCTTATCATCTGATCATTATGACTTAAATCAACGAGTTTTTATCAAATATCTATTGTGGGTCTATGTCATATTACATGCATGTTTCTATTTTAGAATCTTTGTAGATTAATGCATTATTGATTAAAATTAATGTCTGTGTCTGAATTTTGTTAAAGAGAGGCATTAGTTGGAGAGCAAAATAAAGTTCCTCCATTCAAGTTCTTAGTTCCTTTCATTTATGCTCTTGTTCTTCCTCTGAGTAAACTCTCCCACAATTTTTTATGATTTTATTTTTTTTATCTTTCATTCTTTAGATGACTCACTACATGGAAAGTGAATATTAACTATCCAATGATAAAGTTTTGTAGGTGGTTGTAATGTTTCAATTCAACTCTCATTGCACTATGGGCCTTAATGTTTATAGTTGTCTCGGTTGGCACAAATGCTATGGATTTTACTTCATGTATCTTTTTTTTCAAACTTGCTGCTTGTTTTGTTATTTTGTTGATTGATTTATTTATTTATTATTATTAAAATACAATTTCTTAATCTAATTCTAATTCTATTTCTTTTCACTAAATTTTGTAACCAAATTATTAATGGTTGAGCAATCATATCAATTCTCTTTTCTTAGGATGTTAGAGTATCAATTTGTTTTTGATTGGTAGGATAAGCATGTGTGAATGGTTAACAGTTGCAACAAAAGTAAATATTATCAACACGATGCCCATGCCTACAAGTAGTTTGAGAATATGCTTTCCTGTGTGCAAAATGGTATTGTTTTTAGCATAATTCTTTTTACTATTGAGTTAAAAAGGATGAAATTATTATAAAGGAATTTGCATTAATAAGATAAAACGAAGAGGAGGGATTTGTGGTTGAATTTTGGAGAATTCCCATTAACTGATTAAACTCGTAGTACCTTTTTGTTTGAGCCTTAACTTGCTAAAACTAGTACTTGCTACTTTATTCAAGCTAGTATAAAGAGAGAATTCAAGGGAACTATCAAAACTTTTTTAGTTGATTAATCAATTTCAAAGATGTGGACATTTTACACGAAGAGCATATAAGTACAGAGGGAGTCTAACTTTAACATTGAAATAATAGTGTATTTATGTGCTTGAATTTGAAACATTTTTAGTACTATGTTGATACTTAGCTAGAGAAGAATTCACTCTTCTATATCATTCTTATTTGGTTCCAACAAGTATAAGCTTTGTTTTTGTTATGTTTTCTAGCAACTAGCATCACTGGAGCTAGTAATTTTTCTAAATTTGTTGCATGTTGTTGTTGTATAGATTATATTCTCATGTTTCAGTATTAAAAACTTTAGTCCGCTCCATAATCTTCTACTAAGTTAACCTTTTTTGTCTCCTTTGGGTTCTTTGCCCCATTAAGTTGGTGTTTATGATTTATGAAGCACATGACCATTAAAAAGTTGTGTTCAATATTTCTTGGCATGTGAATGCATGGCTAGTTACACAAATACAAGAGTTAAAGTAAACATCTAGACTAAGGGTCTTGTCATATCTGCACAAGATTTCTGGCATATGTCCAAAAAAAAAAAAAAAGAACAATGGAGCAAATTTCAAGCATTTGTTGATTTTCTTTTTGACTATTGGAAATGTTACGATATAAATTTGAAGAGAAAATTGACTCAAGATACATCCTTTGTTGCTTTTGTTTCTCTGTGTCAGTCTCAATTTAGTTATATGTTATTCATCTCCGTCATCCTTTCTTTTAGTGAATATAAACATGAGTACTTTTTGGTTGGTTTTACAACATTCATTCTACTCAACTTCAAAGTTTGTAGCTCTGCAAAGATTTTAACTTTGTTTCTATGTCTTGCATGTAGGAAGTTAGTTTGGAAAATTGAGTGACCTAGTAGACCTTTTAACCCATATCTTACATGGTAGAAATGTAGTGAAAACCAATTATGAGAAAATGAAACATGTTTTTATTATTTTTTTCCCCTTTTAGGTTACCCAACATAATCATATTTTCTCTCTTTGTCCATTTTCCCATTAACCTTATACCCTTCAAAAAAAATTCAAAAATGTCTAAGCTTTTAATGATTTGAACATAAATAAGCATATCCTTTAAGCATATGTGAAAAAAAAAAACTAGGAATTACCTAGGATCCTAATATTTCTAAAGGCATCTTGAATTATCATTGACTTTGGTACATCATTAGGACCATTTATGTTTAGGCCCAAAAAGTTATAACTAGAAATACCATTGAAATTAGTATTAGTTGAGCCATATGTTATCTTTGATGCACAATCATTCTAAATCTTAGTCATCCAATTATGAAAATCTTAAAATTTTAAATTATTTGTCCTATCATCTTCACCATCCACTACTACTCATAAGAGTGGCAACAACTAGACTAGACAAATGCTAAATATAGTAAAGGCAACACAATAATGAACTTGATATTAATGGCTAAATTGCTATTTGTTAGGTCAATGCATCTTTAATTAATTGAATACATAAAAATAAAATATGATAAAAAATACTTAAAATAAAATAAAAAAATGAAACATCATTAATTGATATCATGAAATTAATTAGGCATTATATTGTCTATCTAAACTTTCATAATAGCCAAATATATATACAATTTATAGTATTAATAAGGTGGGCATAAATTATAGTTAAACAATTAAACATGTCAACATCTGTAATGCAAGCATCACCCATGGATTTGTAATGCAAGCATCACCCATGGTTTCTGTCACAAAAATCTTTCATAATCATAATTATAGATTTTAATGTCTCTTACAAAGTTTACAATTGAAAGAAATTTCATCAGATCAAACCAACGAAATAAGTTAGTGAAGCCCTAAGAAGAAAATAACTAAATTATATTACAACATTGGGAAATTCATTTCATTTATGACAATGGCATACCATAAGTATTTGCTATTGTTTGCCACCATTATCAGTGTTTCTCACAATGTCTTGGAGATGTTGAATGAGTGTGAAGAAAGAAGGTAAATACTGGAGCCATTAAGAAACCTTAGTTGTCTAATCAACTTCAACAATGTGGACATTTTACATGAAGAGGATATAAGTAGGGAGGGAGTATGATATTGAGATAATAATGTATTTGTGTATCTCAAATTCAACATTTTCAAGTATTAGGTTGGTACTGTGCTTAAGGATCCATACTTGTATAATGTTCTTACTTAATATCATCTAATAAAAGCTTTGTTTCCTATGTTTTTTTTGGGAAATTATGAGCTAGTTTAATTACCATTATCAACATGATGTGAAATTGGGAATTATGTCATTTATCTAAACTTTCATAATAACCATATTTATTCACAATTAATATTTTTCAATGTGGATTTAAATTGTAGTTAAACAACTAAACATTACAACATCTACAATGCTAGCATTCTGAAAATGAGGTTTCTGATGAGGGGAAGAGAGGGATACTAGAGTTGCATGGTAAAGATGAGGTTTCTAATTTCATAGTACATATAAAAGTATCATTTTATGATTTTTGTCCAAGTTGACTAATAATGTTAGTATATTTTTTATAATTTTTAATAATCTTGAATACAAATTATAATTATACCTTATGTTTTGTACTAGAGTTGAAAGATATGGAGAATAAAAACAATTAAAAAGTGAGTTAAATAACTAACAAACTTATGATAATAAAAAAAAAATATTATTTTCAAAATTGGAGGAAAATTAAATAACCTGATATTTTTGATAGTTTGATTTTCCCAACAAATGGAATGGTCCCATCAAATACATGTACTAATCACATTTTCATTTAATTTTAGTTTTGAAAAAATAAAATAACTATTAAAATTAAAATTAGGTATATTTTAAATTTGCTAACTTTCTATTTAGATTTACTATAATAATTCCAACCTGTATTATTCTATTAAAAGTCAAAATCCAACTTAAATGGCAAATAAGCCCTTTAGATTTGGAAAAAGAACAAGCACTTTCCAAATCGACATCCAATTTTGGCCTTATCCTTCGATCAGTATACCCTAATTAATGATTTTTCATCAAATAACTATTATGGTTTGTATCATATTACATGCATTTTTCTGTTTTAGAATATTTTTTCATTGATGTATTATTGATTAGAATTAATGTCTATGTTTAACTTTTCATAAGGAGAGGCACCAATGAGGAAGCAAATCAAAGGTCCTCCATTTAAGTTCTTAGTTCCTCTCATTTAACTTCCTATTCTTCCTTTAAGTAAACTCTCCCACAAATTTTTTTGATTCCTTTCATATTTTATCTTTCATTTCCTAGACGATTCATTGCATTTTGAAAATGAGATTTTTGATGAGAGGAAGAGAGGGATACTAGAGTTACATGGTGAAGATGAGGTTTCTCATGTTATATTACATACAAAAAAGTATCATTTTATGATTTTTGTCCAAGTTGACTAATAATGTTAGTATTCTTTTATAATTTCTAATAATCTTGGATACAAAGTATGATTATGCCTTATATTTCATACCTAAGTTTTCCTTTCATTTTTTTCTCCTTTTGGGGTTAATAGCCTGTAGTTGAATTCTTATCATCAAGCATCTATCATAATCACCATCAAAATTTAAATATATTAACTAATATTGAAATCAAATCATTAAAAGATATAGAGAATGCAAACAATTAACAAATGAGTTGAATAACTAATAAACTTACGATAATAAAACAAAAAAATGTTATTGTTTTTCAAAATTGGAGGAAAATGAAATAGCCTAATATCTTTGATGGTCTAATTTTGCCAATAAAAGGAATGGTCCTACCAAATACATGTATTAATCACATTTTCCATTAATTTTAATTTTTTAAAAAATAAAATAACTATTAAAATTTAATTTAGGTATACTTTAAATTAGCTAACTTTCTATTTAGATTAATTGTAATAATTCCAACTTGAATCGTTCTATTAAAAATCAATATCCAACTTAAATCACAAATAGGACCTTTAGATTTGGACAAAGAACAAGCACTTTCTTAATTGAGATCTAGTTTTGGCCTCATTGTCTGATTGCTATGCCTCCAATTGGTGAGTTTTGGTCAAATATCTATTATGGGTCCGTGTCATATTACACGCATGTTTCTATTTTAAAATATTTGTTTATTGATGTATTATTGATTAGAATTAATGTTTATTTTTGAATTTTGTTGAAGAGAGGCATTAGTTAGGAAGAAAAACAAAGGTCCTCCATTCAAGTTCTTCGTTCCTCTCATTTATGCCCTTATTCTTCGTTTAAGTGAACTTTCCAACAAATTTTTATGATTCTCTTTTTTTTTTTTTCCTTTGTCTTTCATTTTTTTTGAATGATTCCTTGCATGGGAATTGAATTTTAAATGTCTAATGATAAAATGTTTAGGTGGATGTAATGTTTTAGTTTGACTCTCATTGCACCATAGGCTTAAATGTTTACAGTTGTATTGACTAGCACATTTGCTTATGGCTTTTACTTGGTGTATCTTTTTTCAAACTTGTTGCTTGTTATAGTATTTTGTTGACTGATTTATTTAGTTCTTACTACAATGTGATTTCTAATTCTAATTCTTTTCACTAAATTTTTTGACCATATTGTCAATGGTGAGTAATCATATCAATTGCTACAAGTGCCTTAATGTTGGTTTAGACTTTTTTTTTTTTGTTTGTTGGAGTATTAATTTACTTTTCTATTAGGGATGTATGAAAATTAATTTGGATCATAAATTCATGTTTTTGATTGGAAGGATAAGCATGTCTGAATGGTTAGCAATTGTAATTGAAGCAAACATTATGAACATGATGCCCATGCCTACAAGTAGTTTTAGAATATGCTTTCCTGTGTGTGAAAATGGTGTTGTTTTTAGCATAATTCTTATGATTGCTAAGTTAAAGGGGATGGAATTATTATAAAGGAATATGCATTATTGGGGTAAAAAGAAAAGGAGGGATTTGAGGTCAAATTTTGGAGAATTTCCATTAACTAATTAAACTTGTAGTACCTTTTGGTTTGAGCCATAACTTGCTGAAATTGGTACTTGTAACATTATTTAGGCTAGTATAGAGAGAGAATTCAAGGGAATAGTCAAAACTTTTTTGGTTGTCTAATCAATTTCATAGACGAGGATATTTTATACAACGAGCATTCAAGTAGGCAAGGAGTTTGACATTGAAACTAAGATAATAGTGTATTTGTGTGCCCAAATTTGAAACATTTTTAGTACTACATTGATACTGAGCTAGAGGATCCACTCTCTTATATCTTCTTTACATGGTGGCAACAAATATTTGTTTTTGTTATGTTTTCTAGCAAACTGCATCATTAATGTAAGAAATTTTTCTAAATTTGTTGCATGTCATTAATGCATAGATTATATTCTCATGTTCTAGTATTAAAAACTTTAGTCCACTCCATAAGCATATTTTCTATTTTTTTTCTTTTTTTGATAAATCTTATACCCTTCAAAAGAAAAAAAAAAAACTTTTAAAAAATGTCTAAACTTTTAATTATTTGAACACAAATAAACATATTCTTTATGCATACATGAAAAAAGTAAGGAATTACCCAAGATTCTAATAATTCTAAAGGCATCTTGAATTGTCATTGACTTGGTTGCATCATTAGGATCATTATTTTCTTGGGCAGAAAAGTTTGAATTGGAAATATGATTGAAATTAGTATTAGTCTAACCATAAGTTTTGTTTGATGCACAATTATTCCAAATCTTAATCATCCAATTACGAAAATCTCAAAATATTAAATTATTTGTTTTTATCATCTTTATTATCTACTATGACCCATAGGAGTGGCAACAATTGGATTGGATAGATGGTAAATGTAGGAAAGCCAATGCAATAATGAACTTGACATTAATAGCTATACTGTTATTAGTTAGGTCAATGCATCTTCAATTAGTTGAATACATAAAAATAAAAATACACAATAAAAAATACTTAAAATAAAATCAAATGTCACTAATTAATATCATGAAATGAAATTAGGCATTATATTGTCTATCTAAACTTTCATTATAACTAAATATATACACAATTAATAGTATTAACAAGGTGGGCATAATTTTGAGTTAAACAATTAAACACATCAAGATTTCCAATGCAAGCATCACCCACAATTTTTGTCACAAAAATCTTCCATTATTATAATTATAGATTTTAGTGTCTCTTGCAAAGTTTACAATTGAAGGAAACACCATTGGATCAGACCCATAAAACACATTAGTGAAGCCCTAAGAAGGAAACAACTAAATTATAGTACAAAGTTGGAAAAAGAAAAGATGAAAAATGAAAAAAGAAAAAAAAATGTACAGATGAGACGATGGCACGTGAGAACCAACCTGAGGAGTGTCATATTACATGCATGTTTTCACTTCAAAATCTTTGATGATTGATGTATTATTGATTAGAATTAACGATTGTGTTTGAATTTTGTTAGAGAGAGTCGCTTGTTAGGAAGAAAAACAAAGGTGTCCCATTCAAGATCTTAGTTCTTCTCATATATGCTCTTATTCTTCCTTTGACTAAATTCCCCAACATTTTTTTGGTCATTATTTTTTTCTTTCATTCTCTAGACTATTCTCTACCCATAAATTATTCTCTTTTTTTTTCCCCAAATTTTTGGTTTTCTACCAAAATCTTTTGTGTTTTTAATTTTGTAATTTTGTTGCTCTTCACATAAGTCATGATTTTGAGTCCTTATCAAGGTAGTTTCTATAATTTACATGTTTTAAGCAATAAAAGGATCAATCATCCTATGCAAAAGTCATGAGTTTGAGTCATTATCAAAGTGTTTGATGGAACTAAATGTATATTTGATCTTATATAGTTGTATAAGTGGTTGGTGACTCTTTGCTAGGTAACATAGAGTTTGCCCTTCTGTAAATTCAATGTAGTGGCACAACCAACAATGCAGCAACGTAGCACAATCCTCCCTGATAGATTTGTGAGTGCTACCCTTATTTATGTAAAACAAATTCCTATAAATAAGAATCACCAATAAATGTGTCAAACATGGGTCATTGAGAAAAAATTACTCTAAATCATATTAATTTTGAATCATGTTACATTCATACTATTTTTTGGTAGGCTTCGAGTCAATTCGAGAGTTGACAAATTATTATTTAAGAATTAATTTTTTTTTCTTAGTCATTTTTATTTTATATATTTTTTATTTTTTATATATTAATTTTATTTTAAAAGTGTATAATTCTTATTTTTATACTAAATTTTTCTCCTATCACTTCACTTCAATTATAAGTTAACTAGTTAATTCAAAAAAAACTAATTTTTTTATTTATCATATAGTATAATAGGTGAAAAAAATTTATAACTTATATATTAGTTTGAATAAAATGTATATAATTTTTTTATTTTTCATACTAATTTTTATATATTATTATTAAGCGTTGACTATATGTTGACTTGCTACTTTATAATAGATAAAAAATTATTTAATATGAATTTTTTACATATTAATTTGTATGAAAAATTTACAAATATATTATGAATATTACATATATTTATATTATTTATAGGATGTGTATATAAATATGTGCATGTGTGTATATAATTTTTAAATTATTATAAATATTTAAAATAAAAATAGAATATTATATATAAAATAAATTAGCTAAATTTATTATTAACTATATATATATATATATATATATATATATATACACACATATATTTTAAATAAAAGAAAAACTTAATTAAATTAAATATATTATTTATTTTTCAAATTATATAAAAAAATAGTGTATATATGAGATATATATATATATATATATATATATATATATATATATATATATATTTATATATATTTAATAAAAATAATAAAAAAAAAAAAAAAAAAAAAAAAAAAATTGGTTTTGATTTTTCTCACAAAAAAAATCAAAAGATTCATTGTCAAGATAATAAAAATTATACCTTTTTAGTATATAAAATCAATAACTCAAATATAAAATCAATAATCTTTTCTTTTAATTTTTTTTGTTATCTTGAGAAAAAAAAAAGGGTAATAGTAATTTATTTTCCAAGCTTAAAATAAGAATAATAATCAATATGATAGAATATTGTAATGATAATTATAGATTTCAGCATCTATTTCAAAATTTACAGTTGAAAGAAACGTCATTAGATTGGTTATTAATTATGTTGCATTGTTTGTGTAAATGAGATGAGAGGTGTGTCAAGGTATTGACATTTTTTGACCTATTGATGGTATCTTAAGCATTGCTACATTTTACATGTTTAATTTGCCCATTAGCATCAAGTATACTTATATAGTGGCCAACTCAAACCTTTGGTATTCAAACAACAAACATATTGCACATATTTAAATGAAACAAATTTTAATGTTGATTCAAATATTTGAATTTAATTAAAAAAGGTGGCACCATAAATTACAAATTATTATTTTCATCATGATTTGTGACTAATCAAGGGACAAAAGTAACAAAACTATTAAATATAAGAGTCAAATACATTTACAATACCATAAAGTGATTAGTTGCCTTCTTATATTCTCACAATCTAAATTCTATAGCCCTATTAGCTGGCATAGAAAAAAGTTTCATGTATAGTGCTCCTTTTAGTTTATTTAGGCACAACAATTCCATCCTGCTACAAACAAATAATTTTTTTGTGATAATAAATAATAGGCCTTTTATAAATAGGTGTGGCAACCATTTCCTCCTCTATGCTTTTCTTAAGCTACCCAAGACATTTTTGAGTTACATGTGCAGCAACCCTTTTCTCCTATCAAGTTTTTTGACATAACACTCACAGTTTTTCTAACACAACAGCAACAATTATTTTTCGCACAACATACTAATTTTGTGGATTATAAATAGGTAGCAACCCTTCTCTCATTTCGATTTTTCATAAGCTCTCTCTCTTCTACTAATGAAACTTTTCACTTCCGCTACGCCATGGATTCAATTATTTAGCCTTAACTGATTTTGTGGGTGGAGGAGAATAATAGCCATTATGCTAACAATTACTTTTACATTGACAACTCTATTGCTATTAAAAATTTTCCATTTTTCTCAAAACTTCTTTCCTCACCTCCAATTTCCTTGAAATTGGAAAATCACAGGGATTACATGTACCATCTGATCCATTCTCAATAACAAACTTAACATTAGTGGCTAATTTGCTATTAGTTAGGTCAATGCAACTTTAATTAATTAATTATGTAAAAATAAAATATGATAAAAGAATACTTAAAATAAAATAAAAATGAAATTTACTAATTGATATCATGAAATAAAATTTGGCATTATATTGTTTATCTAAACTTTCATATTAACCAGATATATACACAAACCAATATTATTAATAAGGTGGGCATAAGTTATAGTTAAGCAACTAAACGTGTCAATATCTACAATGCAAGTATCACCCATGGTTTTTATCATGGAAATCTTTCATAATCATAATTATAGATCTCAATGTTTCTTACAAAGTTTATAATTGAAAGAAATGTCAACATATAGGACCAATGAAACACATCAGTGAAGCCTTAAGAAGGAAAAAAAAAATTATATTACAACATTGGGAAAAAAAAAAAAGAAAAAAAAAAAAGGAAATAAATGTATTAATGAGATGATGGCTTATGAGAATTGGCTTAAGGAGTGTCATATTACACACGTGTTTTTGCTTTAAAACCTTTGTTGATTGATGTATTGTTGATTAGAATTAATGTTTGTGTTTGAATTTTGTTGAAGAGAGTCTCTCGTTAGGAAGCAAAACAAAAGTGCCCAATTCAAGTTTTGGGTTCCTATCATTTATGCTCCTATTCTTCCTCTAACTAATTTCCCACCATTGTTTTAGGCGTTTATTTTTTTCTTTCATTCTCTGGACTATTCACTACATGTCTTTTCAATTTTTATTGTTTAATGTTTGGTTTTTATGGGTGATTGTAGTGTTTTAGTTTGACTCTCACTATGCCATAGACTTGTTTTTAGGGATTGATTGTTTGTGACTTTATTGGCTAGCTCATTTGCTCATGGCTTTTACTTGGTGTATCCCTTTTCAAACTTGCTACTTGTTCTACTTTTTTGTTGATTTCTTTACTTATTTTTACAATGTGATTCTTGATTTTGATACTTTTCACTTAGTTTTTTCTACCATATTGTCAATTGAGCAATCATATTAGCTATTCTTGGTGCCTTAGTTTTGGTTTAGACTTTTCTTAGGCTATGAGGGTATCAATTTGATTTTCTATTAAGGATGCATGAAAATTAGTTTGGGTCAAAAAATCATGTTTTCATTAGAAGGATAAATGTGTGAATGGTTAGTAGTTGTAATTGAAAGTAATTGTTATGAACATGATGTCCATGCATACAAGTAGTTAAAAAAGAATAATTGTTTTAAATAGTTTGAGAATATGCTTCCATATGTGCAAAATGATGTTGAATTTAGCATTATTCTTGTGATTGTTAAGCTGGAAAGAATAGAGTAAGAAGAAAGGGGATTTAGGGATGTATTTGGAGAAATCCCATTAACTGATGTTAATTACAATGCACATCATATGTAATAAATGTAATTATTAGTTTGGAACTTTTAAAATATCAATCCTATAATTATCTCATAACCCCTTTATTGTTCCTAAACTTTTATTTCTTTTTCCTTTTTGCAATTTTTGGGGATCCAAATGTTTCTCAAATAGCTAATTGAAAAGAAAAAAATTGATTATACATTAAGCTAATCACTAAAATTTGGTATGATATAACGATGCATGTACACTTATAAATTTAGCAATGTCAATGTCTTGAAAGATAATGTGCCCATTTTGATTTGCATATTTTGTGGGAATCAAAAAGTCGGCACTAACTAAAGTCCATGAGTAAAAAATGTGGACAATCATTTTCTTATAAGGCAGTGATAATAGATCTATGTATTTTCTTTGGAGATTTTTACAACATCAAAGAGTGGTAGATAGGATATCAATAAATTACCATCAATTACTTCCAAAGGTGTAATGTTTCCATCTAAGCTTCTTGTTGGCAGATAAAGACATGCATGTGGTTTTTAGATTTTTTTTTTTCTTGGATGCAATCTCTAAAGGAATTTCTTGATTTCTTAATTGAAACTCCTCTAATGGTTAATGTACACTTATTGCCTCCAACACAATAATGAACATGACATTAATGGCTAACTTGCTATACATTTAATTGATACATCTTCAATTAATTGAAACTCCTCTAATGGTTAATGTACACTTATTGCCTCTAACACAATAATGAACATGACATTAATGGCTAACTTGCTATACATTTAATTGATACATCTTCAATTAATTGAATACATAAAAATAAAATATGATTTAAATACATGAAATAAAATTAAAAGCAATTACTAATTGAAGTCAAATTGAGTATCATGTTATCTATTTAAACTTTAATAATAACCATATTTATACATGATTAATATTAGTAATAAGGTCGACATAAGTTATAATTAACCATCTAAACACATCAACATATGCAATGTAAGCATCACCCACCGTTTTTGTCACGAAATGCTTTTATAATCATATTTGTACATTATCACTTATAATTTATTTTCTAAACTAAATAATGATGATAATCAATATTATATGATATTATAATGATAATGACAAATTCCATTAATTCTTACAAAAGTTTACGATTGAAAGAAACATCATTAGATTGGACCAATCAAACACATTAGTGGAGCCCTAAGAAGGCAATAACTAAATTATATTAAAACAATAAATGAAAGGGAAAAAAAATGTACTTATGAGATTGGCCCATAAGAACTAACATAAGGAGTGGCCAGAGAGCTACAGATTTGAGTCAAGCCTAAACTTGGAGGCAAGGCAACTGGCATTTGGGGAGTGATACATGGTATTGTGAAATAATGTGTTGGTAGTTAACATGTAGAGCTACCTTGCCTTTTCCTCCATGAAGCATCCTAGAGCAGACTGAAATTTAGCCAATTGAGTCTTCCCCTTGGATATGATCTCTTCTTTCCCTAGGACATCATCATCTACCTTGTCCTCGTAGCCAATGTAGTCAACCTCTGAGGACTAGCCAAAGAGGGGGGTCCACCAGTTTGTTGAGGTAGAGTAGCTTTTCTAGTGGTTCAAGTCATCTTTATGGGTGTCAAATGAGGTAGCACATGGTCAGACCATTGTGGGTCTCAAATAAAGGAGAATAGTAGCCATTTCCAAGGTTTAATTAATTTGTAAAGAAAGGGGTTTTTGTGATGGGATTTGCTTTAACGGTTTCTTGGTGTTTTAATTATTTGAAAGTGAGGAAAAGGCAATCGATGTCATCATCCTAAGTTGTTGATTTCCTTATGAAAGGGTAGAGGTGGTGTGTATTGAAGAGGATTCTTGGTGACTGCACTTATGGGAAGTCCCTCCTCATTTTCTTGTTCTAACAGTCAATGAAATGGGTGTTAATGTGTAAGTTGGAATTAGAAACATTACAGAAGTCTCTTTTTTTCTTGCCATGAAAGTAAAAGGTAATTCCATCTCCATTAATGAATTGTGGGTCTTGGCACATTACACTTGGCTTGTTGCAATTTGTAGTTAGATAAAGGAATCAATGAAAATTATCTAATGAGAAAAAAAAAAACAAGAGGTAAGCATAGCTAGCAAAACACCTATCTTGCATATACTTAGTCATGGTTTTTTTATTGAACAAGTGAGTAAAGTTGCTTAATTTTATAAAACAATTTGCAATTATGTGTACTTAATTCCTTGAGAGTGGAGGGCAGAAGAAAAAAACATATTACAAACAAGGTTGCAAGTTTTACAATTGACCTCGCATAATCTAGTCAATCAACAGAGCATCAGTGCTTTATGCCATAACACTTAGGATATGTAATGTTGTGATACTTAGCCTTTTTAAGTAGTGGTGGTAGGAAATTTTTGGAAGGAGGAGGAGTAAAAGCAATCAGGGCTAGAGGAGGAGGAGATTTATGGATAAAGGAAGGTGAAGGAGGAGAATGAGAAGCAAATGGAGTTTTGTAAAAGGAGACCTAGGCAATGGGTGAGGTTTTTTTGGGAGGTGGAAGGGTAGATGCTTTCCAACTTTTGGTGGTAGTGGTGGACATGGTGGAAAGGCATTTGGGGAAAGGGAAAGTTAAGGGCCCAGAGGGGCCCATGCCAAGACAGAAAAAGTTGGAGAAATGGATAAGATGGAAACGTGGTGATGTTTAATGTTGGGATATGGTGGTCATATGGGCCACCATTTGTAATATTTTGAACAAGATCTTTCTTTTGTCCCTTCCAAGCAATCAACTATTCCACTTCCCTTATTGTTTTTCGTAGTGCTTGTAGTTAATTTGCAATTTTTGTTTTAATTGGAGCCATGGGGGCCAATTGCATTAGTAAAAAGAAATTTGCAATTGCATCCATGCAAGAGTCTTCTCATATTCTTATCTTGTTGATCTAGCATCCTAATAATTAATGTTAATTACAATGCTTTAACATCAGATGCAAGAAATATAATTATTAGTTTTGAACTTTTAAAATATCAGTCTTTTAATTATCTCAATTGTTATCCCTTTATTGGTCCTAAACTTCTATTTCTTTTTCTTTTTATGTTATTTTGGATCTCCAAATGTCTCTCAAACAATCAATAAAAAAGAAAAAACTTGAACATACACTAGGCTGATCACTAAATTCTATGTGATATAATGATGCATGTACACTTATAAATTTAGCAAAGCCAACATTTTGAAATACAAATGTGCCCATTTAGATTCACTTATCCTTTTGGAATCAAAAAGTTGGACTCAGCAGAAGAAGTATATGGGGGTAAAAAATTGGATGGAACTTCAGATCACTTTCCTATATGTCAGTGATATTGGATGTGTGTATTTTCTTTGGAGATATTTGTGACATTAAAGAGTGCTAGATATGATGATATGACTAAATTACCATCAATTATTGACAAAGATGCAATTTTTCCATCTATGCTTCCTACTAGTGCATAAAGACATGCATGTGGTTTTTTTTTTCTTTAAATTTTGGATGCATTCTTGGAAGGAGCTTCTAGATTGGAACTCTTCCATTGGCTAATTTGCCACTATGTTGCAAGAAAAGTTGGCAACTTTGAACAATCAAATGGTGCTAAAAGGTTGTGCTCAATTTGAGTAACAATGGCTATTTAAATATCATTAAAACCCATATATATATAATCCCATATACATATAATACACATGTACATCCTCCATGTTGACGTTAGTAGGCCAAAATTTAGGTTAAATTCATTAAAATTAAAAATTTAGCTGTTTGAGAATTATTATCCAACTTGAATGTAACTTAATAAACTTAGCTGTAAAATTGGAAATTTTCTTTTCTAAGGTTCAACGTTAAAAAAAAGTACCATAAACACATTCACACATGTTGCCTTATACTGAACCATGAATTTAAAATTTCACCTTTATGTCCATCATTGTAAAAATTATAATTTAACTAACTAATTCTTAAACATAAACTTATCATTTTTTTTTTTTTTTTACTAAAATTATTTTGTTTGTTTTAGCAAATTATCAAGATTAGTACTTAAGTTGGATTTTTTGTCTTTTTTGATTTTTACCTATTAGAAAGGAACAAATATAGTAAATATATAATCATAGTTGTAATATTGAGTTGCACTATTGAAGTTGAAAGTTCTTACACAAAAGGTGCCTCATGAAAATAGATTGGGTGGGCCCATTGCAATCTTTTAACAACTGCACGCCAATGAATTAATGGTTTACAACTCTGCAGCCCAATAACTTTGTTAGGTGGACTTTAAACTTAGAGATGAGTGGGCAATGCAATCGGTTTGGTCTTCACCTAGTTTGTCTCCTCAATTGATGACTTATGGTGCTTACATGATGGTTTTCCATTTCAAGATGGCTTCAATTTTTGTAGCCTTGGGCTACATGGCAAGCTCATGGTCTTTTTGTTTCTTATTTATCATTTTTCTTTTTTTTTTCTCTCTCTCTCTCTCTCTCTCTCTCTCTCTTTTTTAAAAATTATTTTGTACATTATATATATATCTTAATTTTGAATAAAACTTATTAAATTTAAAATTAAAGTAGTTATTATTGTTGTATTTGATCAAAATCCATTAAAACATACTATAGGTTATATAAATAAAAATTTAATTTTCATTCTTATAATTCTCTTTAAATTATAGATGGTAGTCAAACTTAAATTTTTAATGAATTTTGTAAAAAAAAATTAAATTTAGATGCTTATTATTTTTGACTCAATTTTTTTTTTTTTGATGAATCAAAATAACTCACCACAAAAAATACTTTATTTTTTTTTTTTTATTTTTAATTTTTTATTCAATTATTTTTCACTAAAAAAAAAAAAAAAAGTAAAATGAATTGCCTCTTAAACTTAATCAAACACATATTGTGCTAAAATGTCTCTTAACCATTATAAAAATATACAACCAAAGAAAAGGAAAAAAAAAAAAAAAAAGATATACATTTGCACCAAGTAAATCTTCATGGTTTACCACTCACATTTTTTTTTTTGTTGTTGTAAATTACTTGAAAACAATTATTGTGTCTTACTATAAGAGAATCTATACACATCTACAATTATAGGCGTCAAGCCAATTAATCAACCTGGATAAGTCTAAGGTCACTTTTACTAAAAATATTGACCCAGTAATTAAATGAGGAGTGGTTATTGGCTCTTTGTGGATAATAAGGAAAGGTAGTGAGGTCTACCCACAAGTATAGGGAGATTATAAAAGGTATGAATATTCTTAGTGAATGCATGTAGAGAAAAAAACTCAAAGGGTGGAAAGAAAAATGTCTACCTGGGTAGTAAGGAAAGTTTGTGTTAGGTCAATACCAACATATATGACAAGTGTTGTTTGTTGTTACAATATTAATTAGATAATCAATATCCTATCATGGCCCACAATTAGGTAAATGTTAAGATGTATATACATTGCTAACTTGCTATCATTTACCAAAATTGTAACATGTGGGCATATTGTCAAGAACATGTGGAAAAGAAAGGAAAATGTTAAAAAGCGTCACTGCAAAAAATAATACAAAAAAATGAAATTTGAAAAAAAAAATGTGAGAGAGAAAAGATGAGTTTCCAACACTTTTTTCCATATAAATTAAAAGGAAAAAAAAGTGGTAACAAAAGGATGAAGAATCTTTTTTTTGAAGTCATGATTTGAATTCTTACTACCAAATAGTAAAACCAAATATGTTATAATTATGTGACCTATCCAAGTGTTAGTCATTAATTTTTTTTTAAGAGAATATTAAGGGATTTTTTTTTTGTTTGCCTGTGCTCCTTGTAAGAAGTTGCCATCTCTTTACCCAAAACTTTTCCTCTTCCCATCCTCTCCCTTGAAACCCACCTTATTCCCCTCTTCAACTTTATAAAAGATACTATCTTGACTCTTGACAAATAGCAATCCTTAGCTTTCTCTCTTATTCTTCCCACTTGCAATTCCTATGTAGAAAATGAAGAAAAGAGGTTGGTTATTTGTACATATTATTCTAGTTGTTAATTAGCATGGACTTCTTATTTTAATCCTCAATTAACATGAATGTTTAGCATGAAATTTTTATTCTAATCCCCAATGAACATGAACATGTAAGGTAGCAACATGTTAACCTTTGTCTCTCCTCTAACAATAATTAGATGAAAAATTTTTATTTAGTACATTTCTTTAAACTCAATGTTCCTATTTAACAATCTAAACTAATAGAGCAAGACATAATTCAAAAGTTGACCTACTAGTACAATAGAGAGCATGACTACAACAATCAGCCAATGACCTATTTTCTATTTTTTTTTTGATAAGATTGTATGCAAGGTTAGACCTTGTCAACAAAATAAGGCAAATTCAAATAAAAGTGCAACTTGTAACCTATAACCTATAATGTGATTATTTCATATTACCTACTAGTTAATAATATGAGGTAAAGAATATGTATCCAAGAGTTCAACATAATAATAAATAAAGCAATTAGGATCAATGTTCCCTTAATCACCCTAACATCTAACATATCCATTGCATGTACTAATAGTAACTTATAAGTTACATTGCTCTTAAAGACATGTGATGACAACAATTATGAAAACAAGACAAATAAGTTTGTGTATTTTGTTTTTATATAACATGGTGACACCAAATAGGAATTTAAGAGAAATTTTTGATGCTATATAGCTACCTACATTCAAAAGAAAAACCCAAAAAAAAAAAAAAGGTTAAGAGGGGACTTTTCATGATCTTGTGCACATTTGAAATAATATAGTAATATATATACACACACACACACACACACACACACATATATATATATACACACCCACACACATACACACATCAAAACTATACTATTTTACATTTAAATTAAAAATTCAAATTTTTTTATTAAAATAAATTTGTACAAGAATGAAAAAATTGTTAAAATAGAGTAAAAATTGAGATTGATTCCCAGAGTGTGTTCAATCTTTTATTCATTTTTCTCCTCCATCTAATATATTGGGTAAAGAAAGGTTATTTTTTATTTTTGAAAATAGAGGTTTGAACTTGGATCAAAGCTAAAATTGATTGAGATTACATTGTTAACAAAGAATATCAAATCATCAAACAAATTACTTGTTGGGGCTCACATAGTTAAGATAGTAAATTTTATTAAAAATCTAAAAACAAAAGTTTTCCAACCACTTAAACTTACAATTAGTGTGTGGGAAGCCAATAGAAAGACTTAATGGTTAAGTTGAGTTGACTAGTTGGAAATGCCCATTTAATTTGCATCAAGTACTCATAATCAACCTGCAGTCAGTAATCATTCCAATGGAAAGAAATTTGTTGCATACATAAGTAACCAATGTGTTTTCTAGCATACTTATGCTCATATTTTGAATAAGGATCATAGTCTCCTAGAGTCAAGATCAATTGCCAACCTAGATTAAACTCCAAGCATGAATATAGACAATTGATGAATCAAACATTCAACTGCTTCTTGTTTAAAAAAAAAATGTTTGGTTACTTGTTCCCATGTACTTTTGAGATGCAAAACAAAAAAACATGCTAAAAGGATAACAATCATCTAAAACTTTGCTATCTTTACTTCTATATGGCTAATCGTGGTAAAGAATTTACTTAGAGGTAAGAGATTTGCCTTTTTTGCCAACTTAGGATAGCAATAATAATAGGAAATGACAATAGAGAATTTTCTTCTACCACAACCTTATCATTTTATATAAGGAAAAACTCCTTTTTCTCTCTCTATTAAAGAGAGCTTTTGTTATTACTTGCTTTAGGATGCGAGTACATACGTATTCAGAATCTTTGGCTAATTAGTTTGCCACATAAATAATATAATCTTCTAATGAATATGCTTTTCTTTATAATTGATCTTATATAGTATAATATAATGAGAAAACTAATAGAAAACTTTCTTTATTTGTAGTTAAAAATAAATTTATTTTTAAAAAACCCATAAATTATACCATTAAGATAACAACTATAGTTACCTTAAATTATTATACCATCTCTATCTAGATTTGAAGTTAACAAATTACCACTTAAATACTTATTAGACTTACCCTTACAATGTAGACCACTTGGTTGAACAAATTTACAAACTCTCAAGAATTTCATTACAAATTGTGGCCTAAATTATTTTGTATCTCAATCCTTTAAGAAGGGCCAATTATGAAGTCCATTTTTGTTTATCTAGAACATGGACTTAGGCCCAAATATCAATCCAAGACACTGACTTAGGCCTAAAACATATTACAATTGGCTTATTTTCAAAGATATATATATATTCCTAGACCCAATTCCTTGTTTTTTTCCCCCTCTATCATATAAGTCCATAGAAGCAACGTCCTCTTTTGCAAACCAAGAAACTAGAGTTAAGAACTCAAATTCAATGATTTGAAAAGGACTTGATATGGAAACTACTTGAGTGAATTTTTTTGTAAAATTGTAAAATCAATGGTGAATAATCTTCTACTTTATAATAATGGCTGCTGTAGGAGTAGAGACAAAGCAGCTAAAAATTGGTGATAGGAGAGGAGATATGCTCCACCAAGGTTGCAACAATGAAGCAAGGAGAGGGATTCTGACAATATTATCTCTAGCACACCCATAAGCTTCAGCAACTTGTTTGCTAAAAGAGTCATAATCTCAATTGCCTTGAAGATCAACATAATGAGCTTAATTCTAGAGATATGGTCTCGAGTCCATCACCTTTACCACCAAACCAATGGGTTTTCTATTTTCCTTTTTCCTTTTGTAGAATTTTCCAAGAGGTTTTTAGGGTGAGCATTTTCATTGTTCAAATTAGGGATTGATTTTATTCAATTATGGTGATTTTGTTTTTAGCTAGGGTTTGATGCTTGGTTGTAATACTAATTAATTATTTAATCATCTTCTTCTATTTTGATTCTTTGTTAAGATGTAACTTTGAGGTTATATTTTGTAAGCCATAAAATTATGCTTAAGTTATTCTATATAGTATTGGCTTAATGAATGAGGAATCTTTGGAAATTGTGGAAAGAAAACATAGTAGTATTGCAAGTTGTATTAGCATCATGGTGAACCAAGAATTGTATTAATTAGAGCTGCTACTAAATGTGCATTCCTAGTGGAAGAGTTTTCTAAAATTTTAACTATCTCACTAAAAAAAAAAGTTTGCAGTTAGATCAATTTGTTTTGGAATGGATTCTTGAAAGTTAAAGTGGAGAAATGCCTTATGTAGGTTTCTATTTTTGTTGCTATTTACATAAGTCATTAGTTTGAGTCCTTATCAAGGTAGTTTTTTTACCATTTTTGGGTTTCAAGTAATAAAAGCATCAATCATCCTCTAACAAAATCATGAGTTTGAGTCATTATCAAAGTATTTAATGGAATTAAATGTATATTTAGTCTTATATAGTTTTTGAGTGGTTGGTGACTCTTGCTAGGTAACATAGAGTTTTCTCTTCTTTAAATTCAATGTAGTGGCACAACCAACATTGCAACAACCTAATGTAACCCTCCATAATTGATTTGTAAGTGCTACCCTTATGAATATATATATATATATATATATATATATATATGTGTGTGTGTGTGTGTGTGTGTGTGTGTGTGTGTGTGTCAATATAAGTCATCGAGTGGAACTATTTTGAGTTGGATTACTTTTGAATCATGTTACATTTAGATTATCTTTAGGTAGGCTTCAGGTTAATTCAAGAGTTGACAAGTTATTATTTAAGAATTAATTTTTTTATTCTTAGTCATTTTTATTTTATTATTTTTAATTTTATATATATATTAATTTACTTTAAAAGTATATATTTTTTATTTTTATACTAATTTATCTCTTATCACTCCATTTTGATTATAAATTAACTAGTTAATTAAAAAAAAAATGAATTTTTTTAATTATCATATAGGTAAAAAAAATTTTATTTTTTTTTATACATTAGATTGAATAAAAAGTATATAATTTTTTATTTTTTTATACTAATTTTTATCTTATTATTATGCTTTGGTTGTATGTTGAATTGAGAATTTATAGTAAACAAAAAAAAAAAAAATTATTTAATATGCATTTTTATATATTAATCTGTATAAAAAAAAAAAACTAATATATTATACATATTACATAATATATAGAAAAAAATGGTATGCATATGAGATGTTTTTATATTTATGTGTATATATCTAATAGAATAATAAATAAAAAAAACAATGAAATAAATAACAAATTTTTTTTATTTTTTCTCACAAGAAAATTCATAAGATTCATAGTCAAAATAGTAAAAATTATACTTTTTGGTATATAGAAATCAATGACTCACATATTATAATCTTTTAGTTTAATTTTTTATGTTAACTTAAGCAAAAAAAATTAGGTCATAGTGATTTAATTTTTTTTTTTGCTTAGTAGTAATGAATTATAATCAATATGATAGAATATTGTATCAATAATTATAAATTTCAATGTCTATTGCAAAGTTTACAACTGAAAAAATGTCATTAGATTAGTTATCAAAGATGTTGTGGTGTTTGTGTGTAAAATGAGATGAGAAGTGTGTTAAGGTATTGACATTTTCTGACCTATTGATGGTATGTTAGGCACCATTACATTTTACATGTTCAATTTGCCCACTACATCAAGTAAAATATACTCATATGGTGGCCAACTTGAACCCTTGGTATTCCCACAACAAACATATTGCATATATTTAAAGGAAACAAAATTTAATGTTGATCCAAATATCTAAATTTAATTTTAAAAAGGCGATGCCATAACTTATAAATTGTTATTGTTATCCTGATTTGAGACTAATTAAAGGACAAAAGTAACAAAATTATTAAATATAAGGGTTAAGTACGTTTATAATATTATAAAGTGATAAGTTGCCTTCTTATATTCTTACCTCCTAAGCTCTATAGCCCTATTAGTTGGCATAACAAAAAGTTTCATGTATAGTGCTCCTTTCAATTTTTGGGCACAACAATTCCACACTTCACTACAAACAAATAAGTTTTCATGATTATAAATAGGCCTTCTATAAATAGGTATGGCAACCATTCTCTCCTCTCTATTTTTCTCAAGCTACCAAAGACATGTTTAAGTTTCATGTGCACCAACCCTTTTCTCCTCTCAGTTTTTTTTGCACCACACTCACATTTTTTCTAACATAATAACAATAATTTTTCTGGCACAACATACTAATTTTGACGATTATAAATAGGCAGTAACCCTTCTCTCCTTCTAATTTTTCATAACATATCACTTTCTTCTCCTAATGAAACTTTTCCACTTCCACCACACCATGGATTCAATTGTTCAGCCCCAGCTGATTCCAAGGTGGAGGAAATTAATAGCCACCATGCTAGTTGTTATTTTTACATGGATGAATCAATTGTTGTTGAATATTTTCAGTTTTCTCAAAACTTCTTCCCTTACCTCCAATTTCCCTAGAATTGGCAAATCACAAGGATTGCATGTACCATCTTATTGTTTCTTGTTTTTTTTTTTTTGGACTCTTGTCAAGTTCATGCTATGACCATTTTCATTGAGTTTAGCCATCTGAACCTTGTTTGAGTTAATTTTGTCTCATTTAATCTCTGACCTTATTTATGTGTTGAAACTTCAAGTAGTGGAGAAACCCTCAAATTTTCCTTTTGCACTCACTCTTACATATGATTCTCTTCCCCCGTGTTGGCAACACATACTTCTATTTTAGATTTAGCTAATTGTAAGGTTATTCTTTACTTTTTCATGCTTGTAGCACTATTAATTTGTCTATCTCAAACTCTGTCATCACCACTGAGACATTTTGTACTTAAAATTTGTTTTATTTGATCATAAAAATTCATTTCATTTACAATAGTGGTGTACTAGAAGTATTTGCTATCGTTTTGGGTTCTACCGTTATCATTGTTTCTCACAATGTCTTGGAGATGTTGGATGAGCATGAAGAAAGAAAGCAGATGCTAAAGCTATTAAGAAACCCTAACTATCTAATCAACTACAACAATGTAGACATTTTACACGAAGAGCATATATGTAGGAGGGAGTCTGATATTGAGATAATAATGCATTTTTGTATGTGAAATTTAACATTTTCAAGTATTGAGGTTGATATTGAGCTTATGGATCCACTCTTATATATTGTTCTTACATAACGACATCTAATAAAAGCATTGTTTGCTATTTTTTTTTTTTTTTGAAAATTATGAGTTAGTTTAATTACCATCATCAACATAATGTGAAATTGGGCATTATAATGTCTATCTAAACTTTCATAATAATTTTTATTTATACATAATAATAATAATATTTTTAAGGTGGGTATAAGTTCTAGTGAAACAATTAAATACATCAACATCTGTAATGCCAACATTCTAAAATTGAGTTTTTGAATGAGAGGAAGAGACGGATACAAAAGTTGCATGGTGAAGATGAGGTTTTTGATGTTATAGTACATACATGAGTATCATTTTATGATTTTTGTCCAAGTTGACTGATAACGTTAGTATATTTTTTATAATTTTCTAATAATCTCATATATAAATTATAATTATGCCTTATATTTTTTATACTAAAGTTTTTTTTTGTTTGTTCTCCTTCTAGGTTAATAACCCATAGTTGAATTCCTATCATCAAGCATCTACCATAATCACCATCAAAATTCAAATATATTAACTAATATTGAAATCAAATCATTAAAGGATATATAGAATATAAAAAATTTAATAAGTGGGTTGAATAATTAATAAACTTATGATAATGAAAAAATGTTATTGTTTTCAAAATTGGATGAAAATTAAATAACCTAATATTTTTGATAGTTTGCTTTTCCTAACAAAAGGAACAGTCACATCCAATACATGTACTAATCACATTTTTCATTAATTTTTCCAAATTGACATCTAGTCATGGCCTCATCATTCAATTGTTATGCCTAGATTAATGATTTTTTGTTAAATAGGCCTTTTATAAATAGGTGCAACAACCATTTTCTCTTTATTTTTTTAAGCTAACCAAGACAAGTTCGAGTTTTAGGTGCAGCAACCCTTCTCTCCTCTCAATTTTTTTGACACAACACTCATAGTTTTTTTTTTTAACACAATTACTATAATTTTTTAGGCATAATATACTAATTTTGGGGATTATAAATAGGTAGCAACCCTTCTTTCCTTTCAATTTTTCATAAGCTCTCTCTCCCTTCTACTAATGAAACTTTTTCTCTCCCACCATGCCATGGATTCAATTGTTTAGCTCCAATTGATTCTAAGGTAGAGGAGAATAATAAACATTATGCTAATTGTTATTTTTACATGGACAACTCTATTGCTATTAAAAATTTCCAATTTTTCTCAAAACTTCTTCCCTCATATCTAATTTCCCTAGAATTAGCAAGTCATAGGGATTACCATCTTACTCATTCTTAATTTTTTTCTAGACTCCTATCAAGTTCATGCCATGACCATTTTGATTGACTTTAACCATCATAAACTTGTTTGAGTTGATTTTATCTCTTTTAATATCCTACCTTATTTATGTGTTGAAACTTTGAGTAATGGAGAAACCCTTACTTTTTCCTTTTGCACTCACTTTGACACATGATTCTCTTCTTGTGTTAGCAAGGCACACTTCTACTTTAGATTCAATTGATTGGAAGTAGTTCATTGCATTTTCATGCTTGTGGCACTATCAATTTGTCTATCTCAAACCCTATCATCATTGCTGAGATGTTTTATCCCTAAAATTATTTTCATTGATCTTGGAATTCATTTCATTAATGATAGTGATGTATGGGATGTATTTGCTATTGTTTCGGGTGCTACCATTATCATTATTTCTCACAATGTCTTAGAGATGTTGGATGAGCATGAAGAAAAAGAAGGCAAATGCTAGAGCCATTAAGAAACCTTGGCTATCTAATCAACTTCAACAATGTGGACATTTTACATGAAAAGAATATAAATGGGGAGGGAGTTTGATAGGGATGTATGAGAATCAATCTAAATCATAAATTCATGTTTTTGATTGGAAGGATAAGCATGTGTGATTGGTTAGCAATTGCAACTAAAGTAAATGTTATGGGCATGGTGCCCATGCTTACAAGTAGTTTGAGAATATGCTTTACCATGTGGAAAATGGTGTTGTTTTTAGCATAATTATTGTGATTGTTGAGTTAAAAGGGATGGAATTATTGTAAAGGAATTTGCATTGATGCGAAAAATGAAGAGGAGGAATTTGTGGTTAAATTTTGATTAACTAATTAAACTTGTAGTACCTTTTTATTTAAGTCTTAACTTGTTGTTGAAACTAGTACTTGCTACTTTATTTAGGCTAGTATAGAGAGAGAATTCAAGGGAATTGGCAAAACTTTTTTGTATTGTCTAATCAATTTCAAAGATGTGGACATGTTACATGTAAAGCATATAAGTAGGCAAGGAGTTTCACTCTGACACAATGATAATAGTGTATTTGTATGCTTAAATCTGAAACTTTTTCAATACTATATTGATACTGAGCTAGAGGATCCACTCTTTTAGGTTGTTCTTACTTGGTGCCAACAAATATAAGATTTGTTTGTTATGTTTTCTAGCAATCAAAATCACTAAAGCTGGAAATTTTTTTTAATGTATTGCATGTTGTTACTGTATAGATTATATTCTCATGTTTCAGTATTAAAAACTTTAGTCCACTCCATAATCTTCTACTAAATTAGTTTCCCTTGTCACTTTTGGGTTTTTGCCCATTAAGTTGGTGTTTATGATTTACAAAGCACATGACGATTAGAAAGTTGTGTTGGGTATTTCTTGCCATGTAGATGCTAGATTAGTTGCACAAATGCAAGAGATTGAAGTTAACATATAGAATAAGGGTATTGTCATATCTATACAAGAAATTAGCATAAGTAAAAAAAAAAAAAAAAGCTAGAACAATTGAGCAAATTTCAAGCATTTTTTGATTTCCTTTTTGACAACTAGAAATGTTATGATAAAAATTAGAGGAGAAAATTGACTCAAGATACATCCTTTGTTGTTTTTTTTTCTCTATGCTAGTCTCAATTTAGTTATAAGTTATTCATCTCCACCATCCTTTCATCTAGTAAATATAGACATGGGATATTTTTGGTTGGTTTTATATCATTCTTCTAGTGACTAACCCAAAATGTGAAGATGTGTTTAGATGAGCCTAAAATTCCTAAAATTCTCTAAAGTAGGTAGTTTGAATTATAAAAAGTGGACTTGATCTAAGAACTAGCTTTCTAGAAATTCTAATTCTTTTATATTATGCAAGTGATTTAACTCACTGATAAATTCTAGAGTACTATCTCATGCAACTAATCTAAGAACATGAGATGTGAATCAATGGCATTAAGGAGAGTTATCTTGAAATTTATCCTACTAGGTACTCTTCCATACTATACTTTAATAGTCTATGGCTTGACTAAAGGTTTTAGTATAAATCTCTTCCCAAAATATGTTGTTCCTAGTAATGGACTTAGAGGGGTACACATGACTTAAGGATGAAGACATAGACATAGTAGACAATGTAACTTCGTAAAAGGGTATTCTTTTCCTAGCTAAGTTCTTACAAGGATCCTCCTACAATGAAGCTTAGGATACATCTTAATGCTGACCAACAGTCTCACTACCTCACCCTCAAGACTTACTACTAGGACCACACTCATTCAATTTCCTCCCCTTATGTCACACTTACACTCAGTTTCTCCCCTTGACAGCTAAACAAGACAAAATAGGCCACCATAACGTGAAGTCCAAGAATACTATAGCTATCTATTTGTCACAAAAAGAACACATGAATTAGGCTTTGATATCAATTGGTGCAAGGATCATATGGGATAGAGACTCTATATAAGAATGCATGATGATACATATGAAAGATAAATTTATTTAGTACATGGCATTATTATACTAAATGTCACTTAGACATAACTCTCTTATGCTAGTATTAGTTTCCAACTAATATATTGAATATGCTTTTGAAAACATTCAAATGAAACCTTGGTATATGCATTAAAGATAAATAATGAAATTCATTTGCATGCATTAAAGATACATAAACATTTGAAGGATAGCTTAGGGATTTCCTATTCAGGAATTCCTTTACAAAATGAAAAGAGGAAGAGAACACTTACAAAAGGGCTTGTGGATTACAAGATAGGAAAAAATTTACAAAGGATAGCTATTTTTTTTTTTTAAGCTTCTTTTTTTTTTTTTAACTTTTTTTTTGTTTAAAAAAGCCTCCCAATTGAGGCAAGGATCTTATGGGATAGAGACATTGTGAGAGAATGCATGATGATGCATATAAAGGATAAATTTATCTAGTATATGGTTGTACCAAAGGTCACTCAAACATAAGTCTCTTGAGTTCGTACTAGTTTCTACCCAATATACTGAATATGCATTTGAAAACATTCAAATGAAACCTTGGTACATGCATTAAAGATAAATATCAAAATTCATTTGCCTACATTAAAGATACATAGATATTTAAAGGATAACTTAGGGATTTTTTATTCAAGAGTCCCTTTACAAGTTAAAAAGAGTAAAGTAAGAGAATACTTATAGAAGAGCTATTGGATTACAGGATAGGAAAAATATATTTACAAAGGATAGGATTTTGTTTTAGGAGGACTTCCTTCTTAAACATTTTTTAAGGTTTGTAGAACTTAGTCCTTAAGGAAAAGTTTTTCTAAAAGATTCTTATTTTTTTGAAGAAAAAAAGAAGCTTACCTAATGCTTGATAAGTGAGGCCTTTTGTAGATGCTTGGGCTTCAAATGCTTAGAGCTCAATAAGATGCTTGGAGATTAAAAACAAAGTTACTTTTAATGAAAAGCAAATGCTTTTGCTTTTTGAAAATAGATTCTTTTACTTTTCAAAAAGGTAGATGCTTTTACTTTAACTTTGGGTAAAAGCAAAGATTCCTTCTACTTTTATCCTTTTACCCTTAGTAAAAGCATTTCACTTTCACTTTTTGCCTTTAACTTTATGCTTGATGTGGATATGGCAAAAAGCATCTTCATCTAGATCATGATTTTGAAAGGGATCATATGATGATGACAAGTTGGACTTAGCTTCATCCATTGCTTACTAAGCTTATTGGAGAATATCTATTAATATAGTTGGATATTCTTGCTTGGCTTTGGATCTAGCCAAAAGGGCACTTGTACATGTCTTTTGCTAAAGGAATTGAGAGGTGCTTGCTTCAATGGTGTTGTACTACTAAGGATTTGTAGAAAACCAATGTAAGACACCATACTTGTGAGCTTTCTACTATTAAGTTGCAGAAAATTATTGCCAAAATTTGACCTTGCAGATTGGGCCAAGAATTAGAGCTTACGAAAGGACTCTCCCTAATCTAGAGTTCTTATGCAAAAATCCAAGGTAGCTTGAAAATATAACAAAATTGTATTAATTAAGGAAGAGAAGCTTAGATAACTTAGGGCTAGAATTTTGATTAGAAGATATTGAAACCTTCCTGAATTAAGTCTAAAAAGATTTTAGATGTTTGACCAAACTAATTTCACCAATGGTTAAACTAGAGAGGAAAGGTAATGGTGACTTTAGTTTCCCAAAAAAAAACGTCCAAGAATGCTTGTGGGATTGATTTTGGTAATACAAAGCATTAAACCATGTTTGCTTGTAATCCTAGTAGTTAAATTTGCAAAGGAAATTAGAGGACATGGTAATGCTAGCTTGAAATTTTTGATAATGGTTTAGTGATTTAGGCCAATTTGAGGGTTAAAGGACCTAAATAATTTGTATAGTTGAGTAGGTAATTTAGCTTAGATCATTGGGTGGTAATGGTGCTTAATTTTGATTAATCTAGCTTTGATCAGTATAGTTTCATAAAATGATTTAGACTTCTATGAGTCCTAGGGCTTGTAAAAGCAATTTAAAGAAAACATTTTGATGGCAACAACCTAAGGGTTAGTGTCAAAGAATCCTTTTTTTATAATTAACTCAATGTTTTGAAAAGAAGGATTGATAATATAAGGCAAAATTGTTTTTTAAGTTGCTTGAAAATTACTTCAAAAAATAGTTTATAGAGGGGTATCTAAAATAACCACCACTTTACCTTTTGAAATTGATTTTGAGAGAGGGGTTGGTAAAACCATAACCACCTCATTTGAGAGAGGGGTAGGTGATACCTTAATCACCACTTTGCTTGTTACTTGATTAGTGTTCTTACTAAAAGAAACACTAATGCTTGTCTTAGGCTTAATATGATTCAAAGAAGTAGGCTTTAATGATTTTGGGTAGTCTAGTAAAGAGGCTAACTAGGTTTTAAGTGTTTGACAAGCTTTGAGTGGTAAGCTCAAAAGGGTTGCTTTAGTTTTGGGACTAATATTTGAATGGAAGGATGAATAATGGGAGCTTGAAGAATTTGAAGGATTTTCTTAGATTAATGCTTCTTTTTTGAAGATTTGAGCACATGTTTTGAGTAACTTGATTGAAGATTTTGAGGGAAATGGACATTTTTCAAGGCATTACAATGGTAAAAAGCCTTACAAGAATTCTCTTGTAAGAAAATCAGGCATAGAATTTGAACTACCTTTCACCAACTTATGTCAAAGTAAAAAATGCTTAAAATTGCTTGCCAATAGGCAAGAATCTATTTTGATGCAAGGTTTTGAGCATTTTTTACGTAACATATTTTGCAACTTGATGCAATGAGGAGTAAACACTTTTGATTAAGTAAATCATTGAAATTTGAAGATGCATAAAACAATTGCAAAAATTTTATTTTTGATTGTGGAATACCATTATTGATAGTTATTCCAATGTTAGGAGGTAAACAAATAAGTTGTTCTTGTTTACCATTAATTTGCTTGAGGATCCCACCATAACTATTTTTGAGGCATTTGTCTCAACTATCTTAGGTAGGTCTAGATCACAAATGTGTAAATAAGGAAGTTCTTTAACTTGTTGCTTGATTCCTTGAACTATGGTTGTATGCTCAGGAGACCAAGGAATTGAAGTTTTCTTTAGTCTATCATGTAAAGGCTTACAAACTAGATTAAGCTTGGGAAAGAAGTCTATGACATAATTAAGACTTCATGGGATAATAATAACATTCATAGCAATAAGTTGCATGTATGAATCAATCACTTCACCACATTTCCTTAAGCCAAAATCACATTTTGATTGGCACTCATGTCATATTAGACACAAACACAAGTTTTAAAATCATCTATTATGATCAACCATCACAATTATGGCAAGTTGCCTTAACTAATCAATCAAAGTGGCTTTCACAACTCAATATATCAAGATTAATGGTGTAAGCAATCACATGAAGACTCATTTAATCTTTATAAAGGCATTAAAAATGCTGTTTATTTATTCAAAGACCCAAAACTCATTACACATTAATAAAAATCAAAAATGGGAAAATTGTAACCACTTTTAGTGCTAACAAAAGGCCCAAAGACATACATGAAAATATTAAATTATAAGTCATTGCATTAGGAAAATGCTTCATAGCTTCAAGTTTTCATGTGATAAACCCATTCAATGCGATTCAATATGGTGATAAAAACACCATGAAAAATGTTCCAACATAATATCGTAAAGCAATTAGCATAATAACCTATAACTTAGGTGGGGTCATATTCACTTATGTTGTCCAAAACCCTCTTTTTTAAAAATTTATACATACTTATATACTTACAAACATATATATGTATGTATGTGTATATATATATATACCAAAAGGGTAATGAAAACAAGTTGAAAACAAGAAGATA
>JBAPLJ010000457.1:0-20903 GCA_037832345.1 Rhizophora mangle | reverse complement strand
AGCATTCTTGTTGATAGTAGGAAAGCAATCAAAACAAAAAGAAGTTTTGATAATAATACCTAAGTGGCAGATATAGGCATCAGAGAGCTTATATGAGATTAGAAGGGAATGGTTGCTTGTAGATTTAAGTCCTTTCAAGGTCCTATTGTAGTATTTGGATGGGATAAGGCCTTCTTAGATACAATTTAAGTTTGCACTAGTGTTTAACAAGGCTATAGTGGTTAACTTGTAATCATGAATTTAAATGGTAATATTAATAAGCCAATTATATGTTGTGATTTTTATCAACAAATACAAAAATTTAGCTTGATCCAAGGCAGATAGGTTAAGATTACAATCTTGGTTTGTTAGTGGATTAGCTTGAGGAGGGCTTGGTTAAGAAGAAGAGATAGCAGTAGGTTATGATCTATTGATCTCTATTGCTTGAGTTTTTTAATTTTCTAGCTTAAGTTAATGAACTTCTTGTTGAAGTTCTTGAAGGGTAACAAGCATGGGGTTGGATTGGACAAATAGCTTGAGTATGCTTGTAAGATTGTATGGTGTTTGGGCCTATTGGAGCAGAGGATGTTAAGTAGAACTTGATGGTGCTTGAGTCAAAAGCTTGTGTGAAGATATTGAGTTTTGACTTATGGATCATTTATAAAATCAATCAATTCTAGGATGAATTCCTAGTTTTCAGTGAGAACACTTACCTATTTCTCACTGCTTAAAGTAGATGAGGTGGCAAGTTCATCTACTTGGAGTGCTTATTCTTCATTCAACGAAGAGTTAGAATCAAAGAAGTTGATGAACGAGTTTTGGATTTGTTCATAAATTGGTTTATGTAATTGGCTTGGACTTTCCTTTGGATTCTATAGTAATGAGCTAGGTGTTTGAGCTAGCCATATCTAAAGCAAGCTACTAAGGTGCTTAGAAATGTTTGGGCTTTGGGCCATTTGGTTTGTTCTTATGGTTTTTGATGGACATTTTGGAGGCTTTTGGGTATTTAAACAACAAACATTTTTCACATATTTAAATGAAACAAAATTTAATATTGATTCAAATATTTGAATTTAATTAAAAAAAGGTGATGTCATAACTTATAAACTATTATTGTCATCATGATTTAAGACTAATCAAGGAATAAGAGTAACAAACCTATTAAATATAAGAGTGAAGTACATTTATAATATTATAAAGTGATAAGTTGCCTTCATATATTCTCACAACCTAAGCTCTGTAGCCCCATTAGCTAGTACAACAAAAAGTTTCACATACAATGCTCCTTTTAGTTTTTTAGGCATAACAATTCCATGTTTCCTGCTACAAAAAAATAATTTTTCATGATTTTTCCTACTATAAAAGTCTTTTATTATAATTTCTATAGTTTTAGAAAAAGGTTACTCAAAATTCATCAAAAAATAAACTAAATCATATTTGATTATAAAAAAGAAAGTCTGATTTAAGTAATTATATTTTTTAATCTAATTATTATTCAATTTAAATTATTTCTATGTTATTTATATAATTTAACAATTTAAGTAACAAGATAGTCAACATTCAAAAAAGGCCAAAAAAAAAAAAATATTTGTGAATACTAAATTACAAATTTTAATAGTTACCCAAATCAATCTAAATGTTATTTAAATTTACAATTTTTTATTATAATTTCTATAATTTCACTAAAAGGTAATTCTAATTTCATGAAAAATTAATATAGACTATATTTAAATAAAAATAAAAAAACTTATTTGAGTAATTTATTTTTTATTTAAATTTTTATTCAAATTTAACATCTTTTTATATAATTTATAAAATTTAAATATTAAGTTACTAAACATTCATGAAAAAGGAGAAAGCAACATTTTTGAATATATAATGATTTTAGTAACTAAATAAATTAATTTAAATGTTATTTAAAATTAAATTTTTTTACTATAATTTCTACAATTTTAATAAACGGTTATTCCAAATTCAATAAAATGTAGAATAAATCATATTGGAAGCAAAAAAACAATTGATTTAAATAATTACATTTTTTATTCTAATCATTATTGAAATTTAAATTCTTTATATATTTTTTATGCAATTTAAGAAACATGTTAGCCAACATCAAGAAAAGTAAAAAATAAAAAATTTGAATACAAAAACCTATGTTTTCAAATTTTATACTAATTTTTCTTCTATCACTCCACTTCAATTATAAATTAATTCAAAAAAAGCTAATTATTTATTTATTATATAGTATAATAGGTAAAAAAATTATTATTTATTATTTATTTTTTATATATTAGTTTGCATAAAAAGTATATACATTTTTATTTTTATTCTCATTTTTATCTTATTATTAAGATTTGGTTGTATATTGACTTGCTAATTTATAATAGATGAAAAAAAAATATTATTTAATATGTATATTTTATATATTAATTTTTATGAAAGAATTATTGATATATTTTATATATTAGATATATTTATATTATTTACAGGATATGTATACAAAAATATGTGTGTGTGTGTGTGTGTGTGTGTGTGTGTGTGTATGTGTATATAATTTTTAAAATATCATAAATATTTAAAATAAAAATAGATTATATATATATATATATATCATAAGTTAAATTTAGTATTAACTCTATATATGACCTCGTTATTTCTGAGCTTATCAACCTACCATGCTTCACTAAAAGTGTGGCCCTTACCCTTCAACCCCTCCTAGAATTGGGATTTATGGGGACTCAAACCACATTGTGCTGGCAGAAACTTTGCTCTAATACCAATTTCCCTAAAAGGATATCTTATTAAGGAATGGCCTAGAAACCTCATTATTTTTGACCTTATCAACCCCACCATGCTTCACTAAAGTGCAACCCTTACCCCTTAGCCCCTTCTAGAATTGGGATTTACAAGGACTCAAACCCATATCATAATGGTGGCACCTTGGCTTTGATACCAATTTGCCTAAAAGGATATCCAATTAAGGAATGACCCAGAAACCTCGTTATTTCTTAGGGCAAGGATTTTATGGGATATAGACTCTACATGAGAATGCATGATGATGCATATGAAGGATAAATTTATCTAATACGTGACATTGTTATATCAAAGGTCACTCAAACATAAGTCTCTTGAGCTAGTACTAATTTCCAATCAATATACAAAATATGCATTTGAAAAAATTCAAATGAAACCTTGGTGCATGGTTTAAGGATAAATATTGAAATTCATTTTGCATGCATTAAACATACATAGACATTTAAAGGATAACGTAGGGATTTCCTATTTGGGAATCCCTTTACAAGTTGAAAAGAGTAAAAGAACAATTATAAAAGAGCTACTAGATTACAAGATAGGAAAATATTTACTAAGGATAAGATTTTGTTCTAGGAGGACTTCCTCCTAAAACATTTTCTAAGGTTTGTATAACTTATTCTTGAAAGAAAAGTTCATCTAAAAGCTTTTTTTTTTCTTTTTTTTTTAAAAGCTTCTTCTTTTTAAAAGCTTTTTCTTTTTTTAAAGCTTTCCTAATGTTTGATAAGTGAGGCATTTTATAGATGCTTGGAGCTTGAAGGCAAAGTTACTTTTGGTGAAAAGCAAATGCTTTTGCTTTTTGAAAAGTAGGTTCTTTTACTTTTTAGAAAAGCATATGCTTTTTATTTTAACTTTTGGTATAAGTAGAAATTCCTTTTACTTTTGTCTTTTTATCCTTAATAAAAGCATTTCTCTCTTTTGTCATTATGCTTGATGTGGATAAGACCAAAGGATCAAGGACAAGGCCCATGAAATTTTCTTGGCTCCATCCAAAGCTTGATTGATAATTGTGGAGAATCTCTAGTAATGTTATTAGAAGTCCTTCATGTGCTTGTTGCTTAAAATTAGATATTTGATATGGATGGGTCAAGATTATGATTCTATGGAGAATCTAATGATGCATTTTTGACTTTAACAAAGAGCTTGGAGAGTGTCCTACAAAATATATGGCAAGGCCTCCAAAAATCCTTGTCATGATTAGCTTATAGTTAAGAGGACACTCAATGAGTTTGGGTTGCTTGGTTATGGACTATTGTGGGTATTTAGAAATCCACTACAAAGCACCTTGCTTGTAAGTTCCTATTTCCAAATAACAGTAACCTATTGCTTGCAAATTTCCTTCAATTGATTAGCAAAATTTTTGAATTCTAGATAATAATCAATTGTTGTTAAGTAGCAAAAGACTATTATCTAGACTTGAAGTACTTAATTTGGCTAAGATTTAGAATCCTATAGAAAGGATTATCAAGACTCACACAAAGTCCAAAGGAGCTTGTTGATCAATTGACTCTTAACTTGACATAGTAGTGGACTAACTCTATGACTCATTGAACGAGTTCACTAGACTAATTTTAGTGAGCTAAATGCTTAACACACTTAATAGAGATGATTGATCAAATAATGTGAAGACTGAAAGAATTTAGGCTTAGTGGCTATAATGGATTATTACTTAGATACATAATGGACTCCTACTTGGAAACATAATGGACTCATTGACTTTCAAAGAATGTATTGATAGACATAGCAAGGACTTATGGACATAAGTGGAAGCTTGGATGATTGATGGGACTCTAATGGTGTGGTGGATTGGTCTTGGAACTGGATGACTCCTTTGAGTAGGTAGTATGCCATACTAACTCTATTATATGAAATGATGACTTTTATGGACTGTTAACTCTAATGCAGTAAGGAACTAATAAGATGCAAAATTAAGATGAATAATGTAATGTATTGGTCATGAAACTTGGTTCATGATGGAATACTAGAAAAATTTGAGGAAAATTTTTAAAAAGTTTTTTTTTTTTTTTTTTCAATGTTGAATTCCTTCTTAGAGGTTATCCTTCTTGGTGGTTTTCAATGTTGAAGGCTTCTTTTTCTTCCATGTGATAATCTAGATCATCCAAGGGCTATTTTGTTATTTTTTTATTTTGAAGCTAAAAGTCAAGGAGATATGCCTTTTTTGTGTTGTAAAGTAGTAGTGCTTGATCTAGGTCAATGTCAACCTTTTTGCAAAAGAATTGTTGGTAAGTGGTCCTCTTATTTCATAATGGTGAGTATTATAAGAGGACCAATTCTAGTTGTTTGACTAAATGTAAGCCCGTCAGTGATTAACTTAAGCTATTAATGCTTTTGCCAATATGGCCAAGGAATTTTTCCTAGAATGCCCAATCACTTTATTCATTGAATGTATGTAAAGGTAATGGACAATCGGTTAATTTTTCAAAAAGGAAATTTGTTATGGAGGAGAACTAATGACATCTACAGTGATGTCAATAGTGTCATTGGAGTAGTTGCCTTGGTAGAAGTCTTTGAACTACTCTGTGAGAGTTTCTTAAAAATTTCTACCAAATCTATTGAATTGAGAAGTTTAAAGATGATCTCTTCTATGAATATGGGGTCATGCATGAAGCCCATAGTTATAGAAACTTTTGTAATTAAGAGGACACTAGTGAAGATCAAGAACCATTAATCATGGAATACTGTAGTCAAGCTAAAGTTGGCAATCTAGAGGAACTAGACTACATTCTTTACAACTGAGCATTGTGCCATATTTCCATGTCTATTTCCAATAGTGATGTTGCTCACTAAGCTATGAGGCTGCATGTTGTCAAGCTTCTTCAACAACTACTAATAGTGTTTCAAAAAAATCCTATCTTGACTAATTTTATGAGGTATCTAAAGAGGTCTTCAGGAAAATAGGGCAAGTGCCTTATGTTTTTTTGACTGGGAAAGAGTAAGATGAATAAGGGTAAAATGAAAATTTCTCTAAGAAGTGTAATGAAAAAAAACTATTAAAGAGGTTGATATTGATCCAAAGATCAAGGAAAAAGTCTGGGTATTGGCATTCTTTCTACATTTTGAATGAATCTAGTATGATTATAGGGATGGAGAAGGTGTTTAAGTACTAGCATGTCTCTTGTATGTTGAAAGAGGTTAGTATTTTTTTTAAGGATGGAGGAGAAGTCTAAGTACTAACATTTATTTCTAACTATGGAAAAGAAGTTTGAGTATTGGTATCTATTTGGCTGGAGAAGGTGGAGAAATTGGTGCCATAGAGTTTACTTTAAGCAAGGTTGCTCTAAGAATTGAGATTTTGGTATTGAGAGTTTGAAACTATTGAAGTAATGATGAGTGAGTTTTTTCAAGGTTTTGATGCTATTGTAGTAAAGAGTAGTGGTCTTTCTCAAGTTGTAGTTTTTGGAGGTTGAGTTGTGAAAAGTAAGGGATGATGACTTCATAATCAAAACATTTTTTAACATGAAGTGTACAAGGACTATGTGCATTTAAAGAAGAAAAACATTGACTATGCTGATGCTAAATAGATGCAAACTCTCTAAGTTTTCTAATATGAGCAGAAAAAAACAATGACAAGACTATTAAGAACTGGTAAAGAATCTTTCTTATTGATTACTTGATTCCAGAGATTATCTATGGTGCATTGAAGTTTTGGTCCTATCAACTATTTTTGATCTAGTCTAGTGTCTTGAACTTGGAGAGTTCAAAATGATATTTGGTAGACTAATACACTCATAACTTTGGTAGGGCTAGATGTACTAGTGCTTATCAAAACCTAACATCTAAAATAGATAAAAATCATGAGAATAAAGAATATTGTTGAAGAATATGGCTGAAGAAAGGTAATCCTAATTTTAATACTGCATGGAAAAAATTTTGTATAAGTCTTGTGAGATGCTATGAGTTTCAAGGATATGGAAAGTTGATCTTGCATTTGGATTTACACTAGGAGGAATGTTAGGGTTGTTGGGATAAATAGGTTTGCTTGTAATGGTTACACTGCTTATTGGGTTAGTGATGGTTGGATAAAGAGATGAAGAATTGGGTTTAAAATCAAAAGAGTCAATTAATAGGTTATGGACCTATTCGTAGACTGGTTTAGGTCATTGGGCTTGGACTTTGTGTATAATTTTACAGTAAAATGCTAAGTGTCCAATTTGTTTACATGTGAAGTAGATTATTTTGGGAGCGTACATAATTTGGATTTTAGGCTTAGAGAGTTGCTTGGGTTATTTTTGGATTTTTGGAATGGGCTATCTATGGACATATTCTGGAGGTTTGAAGGATGGATTTATCATGGATAATGTGGATATATGGCCTATGGACAATTTTATGACAAATATTTTACCTATATATATTTGAGAAGCATGCTTATAATGCAAATTTTTTGTCCTATACTTATAATATTTATTATGTTCTATGAACACTTCTACATCTATCCTACCAGGATACTAATTTCAAGACATGCATCCTTTACAAGTAAGAATGTTATCATCTCTTACCAAAAATAACTTTCTGATGCTATTAAACAAATTATCTACTTTTATGCTTTCTATGCTGCCGAACAAACTATTCCTAAAGTCTATTCTAGAGATGCTTTTTCAGTGATGATTCGCTAACTCAAAATGTTAAGATGCATCTAGATGAGCCAGAGATTCCTAAAATTCTCTAAAGTAGGAAGTTTAAAACTATAAAAAGTGGACTTAATCTAAGAACTTGCTTTCTAAAAATTCTAATTTTTCTATATTAAGCAAGTAATTTAATTGAGTGATAAATTCTAGGGTACTATCTAATGTAACTAATCTAAGAAAAATGAATGCAAATGAATGGACTTATCTTGAAATTTATCTTACTAGGTGCTCTCCCATACTATACATCAAGAGTCTATGGCTTAAACTAATGGTTTTTGTACAAATCTCTTCTTAGTAATGGACATAGAGGGGTACATGTGACTTAAGGATGAAGGTATAGACACAATAGACATGGTAACTTGGTATAGGGGTATGCCTTTCTTGGCTAAGTTGTTATAGGGATTCTCGTACAATGGAGCTTGGGATACAAGAATTTCACCTATGTCTTAGTGCCAACCAATGGTCTCACTTCTTTACCCTCAAGACTTACTGTTGAGACCACATTCAATTGGTTTCCTCCCCTTATGCCGTGCTCACATTCGGTTTCTCCTCTTAACAACTAAACAAGATGAAACAAACCACCACAACATGAAGACCAAGAATACTATACTCATCCATTTGTCATAAAAAGAACATGAAATTAGGCTTTGATACCAATTAGGTCAAGGATCTTATAGGATAAATACTCTATATGAGAATGCATGATGATGCATATGAAGGATAAATTTATGTAGTATGTGGTATTGTTATATCGAAGGTCACTTAGACATAAGTGTCTTGAGCTAGTACTAGTTTCTAGTTGGTATACTGAATATGCATTTGAAAAAATTTAAATGAAACCTTGGTATATGCATTAAAGATAAATATTGAAATTTATTTGCATGCATTAAAGATACATAGATATTTAAAGGATAGCTTAGCGGTTTCTTGTTTAAGAATCCCTTTACAAGCTGAAAAGAGTAAGAGAATACTTGCAAAAGGGTGATTGGACTATAGGATAGGAAAATATTTACAAAGGATAGCTTTTTTTTTTTTTTTTTCTTCTTTTTTTTAAAAGATTTTTCTTTTTTTAAAGCTCACCAATCAGGGCAAGGATCTTACAAGATAAAAACTCTATATGAGAATGTATGACAATGCAAATGAAGGATAAATTTATCTAGTACATGGCATTATTATACCGAAGGTTGCTTAGACATATGTCTCTTGAGTTGGTATTAGTTTCCAACCAATATACTAAATATGCATTTGAAAACATACAAATGAAACCTTGTTACATGCATTAAAAATAAATATTGAAATTCATTTACATGCATTAAAGATACATAGACATTTGAAGGACAACTTAAAAGATTTCCCATTTGGGAGTCCATTTACAAGTTGAAAAGAGCAAAGTAAGAAAACACTTATAAAGAGTTATCAGATTATAGGACAGGAAAATATTTACAAAGGATAGGATTCTATTCTAAAAGGACTTCCTCTTAAAACATTTTCTAAGGTTTGTGGAACTTATTCTTGAAGAAAAAGGTTTTCTAAAAGATTCTATTTTTTATTAAAGAAAAGAAAAGCTTACCTAATGCTTGATAAGAGAGGCCTTTTATAGATGTTGGGAGCTTGATAAGATGGTTGGAGCTTGAAGACAAAGTTACCTTAAGTGAAAAGCAAATGCTTTTGCTTTTTGAAAAGTAGATTCTTTTATTTTTTAGATAAGCATATGCTTTTTACTTTAACTTTGGGTAAAAGTAGAGATCCCTTCTACTTTTATCCTTCTACCCTATATAAAGCATTTCATCTTTGCCTTTTGCCTTTATCTTTATGCTTGATGTGGATGGGGCCAAAAACATGTTCATCTAGATCATGATTCTAAAAAGGATCATATGATGATGATGAGTTGGACTTAGCTTCATCCATGGCTTATTGAGCTTATTGGAGAATATCAATCAATATTGTCAGATATTCCTGCTTGGTTTTTACTCTCACCAAGAGCGAACTTGTACATGTCTTTTGCTGGAGGAATAAAGAGGTGCTTGCTTCAATGGTGTTAGACTATTGGGGATTTGTAGAAAACCATTAAAGGACACCATGCTCATGAGGTTTTTGCTATTGAGTAGTAGAAAACTATTGCCAAATTTTGACCTTATAGATTCAGCCAAGAATTGGAGTCTTTATGAAAGGATCATCCCTAATCTGGAGTTTCCATACACAAATCCAAAGTTGCTTGAAAATATAACAAAATTGTAATAATTGAGGAAAATAAGTTTGGGAAATTTAAGGCTAATATTTTGATTGGAAGATATTGAAACCTTCCTAAATTGAGTCCAAAAGATTTCAAATGTTGGACCAAACTAGTTCCCCTAATGGTTAAACTAGAGAGGAAAGGTAATGGTGGCTTTGTTTTCCTAGAAAAACATTTAGGAATGCTTGTGGGATTGATTTTGGTAATATAAAGCATTAAACCATGCCTATTTGTAATCCTAGTAGTTGAATTTGGGAAGGAAACTTGAGGACATATTAATGTTGGCTTGAAATTTTTGCTAATGTTTTAATGATTCGTGCCAATTTAAGGGTTAAAGGACCTGAATAATTTGAACAATTGAGTGGGTAATTTGGCTTGGATCATTAGGTGGTAATGGTGCTTGATTTTGATTGATCCAATTTTGATCAGTATAGTTTCTCAAAATGATCTGGAATCTTAGGGCTTGTAAAGCTAGTTTGAAGAAAACAATTTGTTGGCAACAACCCAAGGTTTGGTGTCAAAGAATCCTCTTTCAATCAACTTAATGTTTTGAAATGAGGGCTTGATAATATAAGGCAAAACCTTTTTTGAAGTTTAATGAAAATTGCTTGGGAAAATAGTTTATAGAGGGGTATTTGAAACAACCACCTCTTTGCCTTTTGAAATTGATTTTGAGAGAGGGGTAGGTGATACCTTAACCACCTCTTTGGTTGTTACTTGATTGGTGTTTTTATTGGAAGAAGCACCAGTGCTTGTTTTAGGCTTGATCTACTTTGAAGAAGTAGGCTTTGATTATATTGGATAGTTTGGTATAAAGGCTAACTAGGTTTTAAGTGTTTGATGGGCTTATGGTGGTAAGCTTGAAAGGGTTGCTTTAGTTTTGGGATTGATATTGGAATGGGAGGATAAATGGTGGGAGTTTGAAGAGTTTGAAGGATTTTCTTAGGCTAATGCTTCTTGTTTAAAGATTTGAGCTCATGTTTTGAGTGGCTTGATTAAAGATTTGCATGGAGCTTTAGTGGACTCTTTTTTTTTGAGTCATTGTGGTCATAAAGAGCCTTATAAGAATTCTTTTGTAAAAAAATCAAGCAAAGAATTTGAACTACCTTTCACAAACTCAATATTAAAGTTAATAATGCTTAAAATTGCTTGCCAATAAGTAAAAATTTTTTTTTATGCAAGATTTTGAACATCTTTTTGCAAAACATATTTTACAACTTGAAAGTTGATGTTGAGTAAAAATTTTTAATTGAACAAATCATTTGAAATATGGAGATGCATAAAAAAATTGCTAAAATTTCTTTTTCAATTGTGGAATACCACTGTTGATAGTCATTCTAATGCTTAGAGGTACAACAAAAAAAAGTTGTTCTTGTTTACTATTGTTTTGCTTGAGGATCCCACTATAACCTATTTCTAAGGCATCTATCTCAACTATCTTAAGTAGTTTTGGATCACAAATGTGCAAACAAGGAAGTTCCTTGACTTGTTGCTTGATGGCTTAAACTATGGTTGCATGCATGCTCAGGAGACTAAGGAATTGGAGTTTCTTTAGTCTATCATGTGGAGGCTTGCAAACTAGATTGAGCTTAGGATAGAAGTCTATGACATAATTAAGACTTCCTAAGAACCTTTGGAGTTGAGATTTATCTATACATCCAACAAGAAATTTATTGGAAAACTAGATTGATCATTTTATAGGAATGAGTGTACCTTGATAGATATAATGACCAAGGGATCTTACCCTAGTTTGAAAGAGATTGACCTTAGGCTTAAAAATGGCTATGCCATGCTTATGGGTGACCTCTATGAAGATGGTCAAGTGCTTGAAGTGTTGATCTATATTAGATGAAAATACTGAGACATCATCAATATAGATGACTAAAAATTGAGAGTAGTGAGAATAAAAATCTCATTGATGATCCTTTTGAACTTAGAGGGTGCATTTTTGAGTCTAAATGGCATTACATTCCATTTGTATTGGCCAAATGGTACAATGAAGGTAGTTTTGTATTGATCTGCTTCCTTGATTAGAATCTACCAAAATCTTGACTTTTAGATCAAACTTAGAAGAGATCAATGCCTTACCAAGGCATTGGAGGAGGTCCTTTTGATTTGGAAATGGATACTTGATCCATTCCCAGACTTGATTCATGGTTTGTAATTGATAACTAACTTAGGAGTGCCACATTTTATTTCAACATTTTTGTTGATGTAGAATGCTACACAAGTCTAGGGTGACTTGCTAGGCCAAATGATACCTTTAGCAAGTAAGGCTAAGATTTCTTGTTACAAGATTCCACTAACTATTGATGTATTTGAATTCAGTGCACTTCAGTAGGGATTTGGTGATCTTAAAGTGTTTGGCATATGGTAAATCTACTATATGTTACTTGCAATGCCAACAAATATTTGATACTTTGGAACAAATAATGGTTTCAAAAGGATTGGATTTTTGCTTGGAGAATTGGTTGAGTCAACTAATGTTCAAGTTTTTCAAAATTGATCTCATGTTAAAGATGGTAAAGATGAGATGTTTTGGTATTGAGAACTAAATTGAGTTCTATAGATTCTTAAATTAAGATATCATTCAAATGTTGAGGTTTCTAACTTGTGGCTTGTAGATGAATTGGAATTGAAGTGTTTGACCAATGAATTGAAGTGTTATCTTGGCATACCTAAGATAACCTTTTGCTTCAGGCTTTTGATCAAAACAAAAGAAGTTTTGGTGGTAATACCTAAATGGTAGATACAGTGATAAAGAGCTTGTACAAGTTTGGAAGAGAACAATTGCTTGCAAATTTGAGTCCTTCCAAGGTTTTCTCATGGTATTTGGTTGGGATAAGGCCTTCTTGGATATAGTTTGAGTTTGCATCAATATCTAACAAGGCTATATTGCTTAGCTTGTAATCAGGATTTTGAATGGTAATATTGATGAGACATTTGTGGGTTGTGGTTTTTTATCAACAAATATAGAAAATCATCTCAATTTAGGGTAGATAGGTTAAGATTACACAATCTTGGTTTGTTGATGGATTATCTTGAGGAAGGCTTGGTTCATAAGGCTCCTACAAAGACTGGTGAATAAGAGATACTAGTAGGTTATGATCTACTAATCTATGTTGCTTGTGTTCTTTGGTTTCTAGCTTGATTTGATGAAGTTCTTGAAAAGTAATAGGCTTGGGCTTGGGCTTGTCAAACTGCTTGATTATGCTTGTAAGATTATAAGGTGTTTGGGCTTGTTGGAGCAGAGGATGTTGAGTAAAACTTGATGGTGCTTAAGTGAAAAGCTTGTGAAGATATTAAGTTTTGGCTTGCAGCTCATCCATAAAATCAATCAATTCTAGGATGAATGCTTGGTTCTTAGTGAGAACACTTACTTATTTCTCACTACTTGACATAGATGAGGTGGCAAGTTCATCTACTTGGAGTGCTTGTTCTTCATCCGATGAAGAGTTAGAATCAGAGGAGTCATGTATAGGTTTTGGATTTGTTCATAAATTGGTTCAGGTAATTAAAGGGCTTGGACTTTCCATTGGATTTTGTAGTAATGGTCTAAGTGTTTAGGCTGGCCACATCTAAAGAAAATTATTAAGATGCTTAGAAATGTTAAGGCTTTAGGCTTGAACAATAATGTAGGCCATTTGGATTATTTTGTTGTTTTTTATGGACATATTTTGGAGGCTTTTGGGCTTAAGGGTAGGAAGGCTTTCTAATGAGCTTAGGAGACTTCTTATGTTTAAACATCTCATTGTGATAAAGAGAGTCATCAAATTGGGCTCAAAAAGAACCAAGTTCTTTCTAGGTTTGTTTCTATTCATGCTTCGACTACTATTGAAGCTTAAGATTTTAACAAACCTGTAGGCCTTTTTTTTGGATAAAGCTTACCCGCTCACGATAAGCCAAAGCATGATAGGGGATTGGACCATTGAAATGGGCTTGGAGTTTTTATCTTACCTTGTCACCAAGGAGCTTGGGTAGCCTAGTTAGAAACTTTTCTTTCTAAAAGGCTAGTTGCCATCTTCTCGCTACATGACATGGGTTAGGAAAGTAATTTTATATTGATGGAAGTTATAAAGATACTTACACTTGAAATTAGAGAGCAATTCAATGGCTTTATCCCTTAAATGAGAAGGATCACTAATGAAATACACATGCACATCCTCCATGTTGATGTTAGTAGGTCATAGCTTTGGTTGAATTCATTAAAATTAAGAATTTAGCCATTTGAGAATTATTATCCAACTTTATTGTAACTTAGTACACTCAGTTGCAAAATTGGAATTTTTTTTCCTAAGGTTCAAGGTTTAAAAAGTACCATAAAAGCATTCACACAAATTGCTTTATACTGAACCATGAAATTAAAATTTTGACTTTATGTCCATCATTGTAAACATTTTAATTTAAATAACCAATTTTTAATGCAATTGATCATTTTTTTACATACTAAAATTACATGATTTGTTTATGGAAAATATTGGGAGTAGTACTTAAGTTGAATTTTTGTTTTTTTTTGACTTTTACCTATTGGGAAAGGAACAAGTAAATATATAATCATAATTGCAATATTAAGTTGCACTATTATAGTTGAGAGCTATTACAAGAAGGGAGTCTTATGAAAATAGATTGGGTGGACCCATTGTAATCTTTTAGTGATTGCAAGCCATCAAATCAACAATTTTCAACTCTCAAGCTAAGTAACTTTGTTAGGTGGACTTTAAACTTAGAGATGGTAGGCAGTGTGATAGGCTTGATCTTAACCCAATTGGTCTCCTCAATTGTGGACTTAGGTGCTTATGTGATGGTTTTCTGTTTTGAGATGGATTAATTTTTTCATAGCTTTGGGCTATGTGGTGAGCTCACAATCTTTTTGTTTCTTGTTTATCCTTTTTCTTCTCTTTCTCTCTCTCTCTTTCTTTTTTTAAGAGAATTATTCTATACTTTATCTATATATATATATATATATATATATATATATATATAAATTCGATTAAAACTCATTAAATTTAAATTGAAGTTGTTATTATTATTGTAATTGATCAAAATTCATTAGAACATACTACAAGCTATAGAAATAAAAATTTAATTTCATTCTTATAATTCTCTCCTTTAAACTATAGATAATGTTCAAATTTAAATTTCATTGAATTTTGTAAAAAATTTAAATTTAAGTACTTATTATTTTGACTCACTTTTTTTTGTGAATCAAAATAACTCACCATAAAAAAATACCTTATTTTTTATTTTTTTGTATTAAATTATTTTCAACTCACTCAAAAAAATAAGTTAAAATAAATTTTCCCTTAAACTTAGTTAGACATGGTTTGTGCTAAAAAGTCTTTTAACCATGATAAAATATACAACCAAAGAAAAGGAAAAAAAAAAAGGATATAGATTTGCCCTAAGTAAATCTTCATGGTTTACTACTCTCAATTTGTTTTGAGTTGTAATTACTTGAAAACAATTATCAAGAGCATCTATACACGTCTACAATTATAAGCCATCAAACCAATTAATCAACTTGGTAAGCCCAAAGTCACTTTTAGGAAAAATATTGAGCCAGTAATTAAATGAGGAGTGGCTATTGGCTCTATCATCATATGGTGGATAATAAGGAAAGGTAGTTAAGTCTACCCACTTGTAAAGGGAGATTAATGTGTGCAGAGAAAAACTCAAAGGGTGGAAAAAAAAAAATGATTATCTTGGGTAGCAAGGGAAGTCTATGTTAGGTCAATGCCAACATATATGACGAGTGTTGTTCATTATTACAACATTAATTGGATAATTTGTATCCTATTATAGGTCATAATTGGGTAAATTCTAAGATGTATATATGTTGCTAACTTACTATCATTTACTAAAATTGCAACTTGTAGGCATACTACTAGGAATGTATGGAAAAGAAAGCAAAATGATAAAATGTGTCATTATAAAAAATAATACAAAATGAAATTTAAAAAAAAAACAATGTGGGTGAGAAAAGATGAGTTTCTAACCCTTTTTGCCATATAAAGTGAAAGGACAAAAGTGATAACAAAAGGATGAAGAATCTTCTTTTCAAAGTCATGATTTGAATTCTTACCAAATAGTATGACTAAAGATGTTGCAATCACGTGACCTATCCAAGTGTTAGTCATTAATTCCTTCTTTTTGAGAGATCATTAAGTTTTTTTTTTTTTTCATTTGCCTGTGCTCTTTGTTAGAAGTTGCCATCTCTCTAACCTAAAGCTTTTCCTCTCCCCATCCTCTCCCTTAAAACCCACCTTATTACCCTCTTCAACTTGTTTGTAAAATATATTACCTAAACTCTTGACAAATAACAATCCCCACTTTTCTCTCTTATTCTTCCCACTTGCAATTCTAACTTAGAAAATGAAGAAAAGAGACCGGTTATTTGTACATATTATTCTAGTTGTTAATTAGCATGAACTTCTCATTCTAATCCTTGGTTAACATGAATGTTTAGTATGGAGTTCTTATTCTAATCCCTAGTTAACATGAATGTGCAGAGCAGTAGTATGTTAACTTTTGTTTCTCCTCCAACAATAGTTAGATGATAACTTTTTATTTAATACTTTTCTTTAAACTCAATGTTCCTAATTAAAAATCTAAACTAATTGACTAAGTCATAACTCAAAAGATGACCTACTGGTACAATAGAGAGCTTAACTACAATGGTCAGCCACTGACCTATTTTCTAATTTTGGATAAGATTGTATGCAAGGTAGACCTCATCAGCAAAATAAGGCAAATTCAAATAAAAGTGCAACCTGTAACTTGTAATGTAATCATTACATATTGCCTACTAGTTATGAGTTAGAGAATATGTATCCAAGACTTCAACATTATAATAACCGAAGTAATTAGGATCAATGTTCCCTCAGTCACCCTAACATCTAACATTTCCACTACATATACTAGTTGTAACTCATAAGTTGCATCACTCATAATTACATGTGCTGATAGCAATTATGAAATCAAGACAAATAAGTTTGTGTATTTTATTTTTTATATAATATAGTGACACCAATTAGGAAATTGAGAGAAATTTTTAATGCTACATAGCAGCCTACATTCAAAAAAGAAAAAACCAAAAAAAAAAAAAAAAGGTTAAGAGGGGCTTGCCATAGCCTTGTGTGCATTTGAAATTATTTAGCAATATATATATATATGGGGAAAATACATCAAAATTGTACCTCTAAATTTTTTTTATTAAAATAAATTTGTATAAGAATGAAAAGGTTATTAAAATAGAGTAAAATTGAGATTAAATTCAAGAGTGTGTTCAATCTTTTATTCATGTTTTTCCTCCTTTTAATATATTGGGCAAAGAAAAGTTATTTATTTATATTTTTTAAAAAAGTGGTGTGAAGTTGGATCAAAGCTAAAATTATATTGTCAACAAAGAATATCAAATCATCAAATGGATTACTTGTTAGGGCTCTGTGTAGTTATGATAGTAAATTTCATTTAAAGAATATGAGAACAAAAATTTTCCAACCACTTAAACTTACAATCAATGGATGGGAAGCCACCAAAGAGACTTAACAGTTGAGCTAAGTTGACTAGTTTGACATATCTATTTGTCTACATCAAGTACTCTTAATCAACTTGCAATTAATAATTAGTAAGAAAATTGTTACATATACAAGTATGCAATGTGTTTTTTAGCTTATGCTCACTTTTCAAATAGGGATCATAGTCTCCCAAAACTAGGATTAGTGCTAACCTAGATTAAACTCCAAGCATGGATATAGACAATTGATGAATTAAGCTATTTGGTTGCTTCTTGTTCAATAAAAGATGTTCAATTGCTTGTTCCCCTATACTTTTGAGATGCAAAATAGAAAAATGACTAACTTGTTTTCAAGGATATCCCAATTCCTAGACCTAATTCCTTGTTTTTCCCCCCTTATGATATAAATCCACAGAAGCCATGGCCTCTTTATGAACCATTAAACTAGAGTCAAGAACTCAAATTCAATGGTTTGAAAAGGACTTGAAATGGAAACTGCTTAAGTGAAATTATTTCTAAAATCATAAAATCCATGGTATCTTTTACTTTATAATAATGGCTATCGTAGGGGTAGAGATGAAGTAGCAAAAATTGGTGATTGGAGAGGAGACGTGCCCTGCCAAGATTACAACAATGAATCAAGGAAAGGGACTTTGGCAATATTATCTCTAGCACATCCATAAGCTTTACCTACTTGTTTGCCAGAAGAATCATAATCTCAATCACTTTGAAGCCTAGTGTAATGAGCTTAATTCTAGAGGTACAGTTTGAATCCATCACTTTTACCATTGAGCTAATGGGTTTTCTATTTTCCTTTTTCTTTTTGTAGAATATTCCTAAAGGTTTTTAAGGTGTGCAATTTTATTGTTCAAATAAGGGATCAACTTTATTTAGTTGTAGTGATTTTTGTTTTTAGCTAGGGTTTGATGCTTGGTGGTAATAATAATTAATTATTTAATTATCTTCTTTTATTTTGATTCTTTGTTAAGATGTAACTTTGAGCCCATGATTTTGTAAGCCATAGAATAATGTTTAGGTTAAATCTTTGGAAATTGTGGAAAGAAAACCTAGTTTTGCAAATTGTATTAGTAGCATGGTGAACCAAGAATTGTGTCAATTAGAGCTACTACTGAATGTGCATTCATGGTGGAAGTGTTCTTTGCAAATATAATTATCTCACTGAAAAAAGAAAAAAAGACAGTTTGTAGTTAGATCCATTTGTTTTGGAATGGATTCTTGGAAGTTGAAGTGGAGAAATGCCTTATTTGGGTTTTATAGCACCATTGGTCATGAAGAATGATTAAACCTTGCTTGTTGCTCTCCTTATTGTTGGAAGGAGGGGGTGGAAGAAAACAAATGCTCAAGCCATTGCTATATCCATTGTAGGATCTAGTGCTCCTTTTCGTGGCTAGTTGGTTGCCTAATTGGTTTATCACTTTATTTATAATGATGACACATATTCTTGGTTTTTGAAATGCTTGATAGTTCAATCAACTCAAATAAGTTTGATGTAGATAGTAAGGATGCTTAGCGAAAAAAAATATAAGGTTATTTCAAATTCACCAAAATGTATAATAAATCATATTTGAATAATAAATGATTAATTTAAATAATTACATTATTTATTATAACATTATTCAAATTTAAATTCCTTTTATATTATTTAAGTAATTTAAGTAATAGGTTAGTCAACATTTATGAAAAGTAAAAACTGACATTTTTAATACAAAATCTTAGATTTTAGTAATTATTTAAATCAATCTAAATGTTATTCAATTTTACAATTTCTTAATATACTTTATACAATTTTTGTAAAAGATTTTTTTATTCACCAAAAAGTAAAATAAACTCTATTTAAATAAAAAAAAAGATTGATTTAAATAACTACATTTTCTAATCTAATGGTTGTTCAAATTTAATGTCATTTTATATAATTTTTGCAATATAAATATTAGGTTACCCAACATTTATGAAAAAGTAAAAAATAATATTTTTGAATAAAAAAATGTAAGATTTTAATAATTATATAAATTAATTCAAATATTATTTAAAATTTAGTAACTATATAAATTTTAGTAAAAAGTTATTTTAAATTCACCAAAAAATGAAATAGTTCATATTTAAATAAAAAAAAATTTAATTTAAGTAATTTTATTTTTTTGTTCTAATTATTATTCAAATTTAATTTTTTTATATTATTTATACAATTTAAATAACAAGTTACTTAAGTCAACATTCATGAAAAGTAAAAAATGAAATTTTTGAATACAAAACTGCATATTTTAATAGTTATTTAAATCAAAATAAATGTTATTCAAATTTATAATATTTTACTAAAAAATTACATTAAATTCCCCAAAAAAATAAAATAGCCCCAATTTGAATAGCATTTAGTTTTACAATAAAAAAAATGCAATTGTGTCAAGGAGCCATATTTTACTCGAGTATGATAATAAATTTGCAATAATCTTTTACCAAAATTATACAAATTATAATAAAAAGTTACTCTAAATTCAATAAAAAGTAAAATAGACCTTATTTGAATAAAAATAACCGATTTGAGTAATTTATTTTCTATTCTAACCATTTTTTAAATTTAATTTCTTTTTATATCATTTATGCAATTTAAGTATTAAATTACTCAACTTTCATTAAAAATATAAAAGCCAAAATTTTTCAATGTAAAACTCAAAATTTTTATAACTTTATAAATCAATTCAAATGTTATTCAAATTTAAAATCTTTTATTGTAACTTTTGTAATTTTTGTAAAAAGTTATTTTCAAATTCACTAAAAAGTAAAATATATTATTTTGAATAAAAAATAACTAATTCAAAAAATTTCATTTTTTATTCCAATTATTATTCAAATTTAGTTTCTTTTTATGTTTTTTAGATAATTTAAGTAACAAGTTAGTCGACATTTAAGAAAAGTAAAAAAAATGACATTTTCAAATTTAAAAACCCCAAATTTTTGTAACTATTTAAATCAAACTAATTGTTATTCAAATTTAAAATCTTTTCATATAATTTTTGCAATTTCACTTGAAAGGTAACTTTAAATTCACGAAAAAGTAAAAGAAAATATATTTTTGAATAAAATAAAATAACATTTTTGAATAATTTATTTTTGATTTTAATCGTTATTCAAGTTTAATGTCTTTCAACATAATTTAAGGGTTTTAAGTATTAGGTTACTCAACATTTATGAAAAAATAAAACATGACATTTTTTAATACAAAACTCAAAATTTTTAGCAACTACATATATCAATTCAAATGTTTTTCAAAATAAAAGTATTTTATTGTAATTTCTACAATTTTAGTAAAAAGTTACTCCAATTTCACTAAAAATTAAAATGGATCATTAGGGGAATAAGTATAGAATTCTTGGTTTACTTGTTTTGGTGTTTTGTCTATTCTAGTTCGATTGCCCAAGCAAGATATCAAGCATGAGTGCAGTGTAAGGGGAAGAAACTAAATGAGTGTAGTAACCATACCTACTATCTTTAGAACTTTTACCTCAAGTCATGACTTCAATTAAAATTCAAATAGAGTCATCAATAAGGAAAAATTTTTATAGAAAAATTTAAACAAAACCATAGACAATTGGACTATACTTAAGGTAGCCAAAATAAAAGTCTACCACAAGAAATAGATCCACGCTCTTTGAAAGCATTAATTACACCATCAAAATAGAGGAGAGTGACTGTTGTCTCT
>JBAPLJ010000456.1:0-25288 GCA_037832345.1 Rhizophora mangle | reverse complement strand
CCTCCATCTAATACATTGAGTAAAGAAAAGTTTATTTTTATTTTTTGAAAAAGAGTTTAAAAGTTGGATCAAAGCAAAAATAAAATGATTGAAATTATATTGCTAACAAAGAATATCAATACTTATGCTCACATTTCGAATAAGGAATAATCTACTCCCAAAGCTATGATTAAGTTGCCAACCTAGATTGAACTCTAAGCATGAATATAGACAATTGATGAATCAAGATGTTTGGTTGCTTCTTGTTCCACCAGTTGCTTATGCCCTTGTACTTTTTTAGATTCAAATTTATAAAACATGCTAAAGGATAATAATCTCTAAAACTTTGCCCTTTTTACTTCTATATGGCTAATTATGGTAAAGAGTTGAGAGCTAAGTGTTGTCTTTTTTTTTAATTAAGAAAGCAAGATAATAATAGTACAAAAAAGAATATTCATTTTTATTTAATGAAAAGCTTCTTTGGCTAATTAGTTTGCTACATAAAAATATAATCTTCCAAATGACTATGCTACATAAAAATATAATCTTTGACTATCATTTCTTTTTATCTAGATTTGAAGTTAAGAAATTACCACTTATATGCCTATTGGAGTTACCTCTAATATGTGGCCCACTTGGTTGAACAGATTAACAAGCTTTCAAGAATTTCATTACAAATTGTGGCCTAAATTATTTTGTATCTTAGTCCTTTAAGAAGGGTTGAATATGAAGCCCACTTTTTTTTCGTCCTAACACTGACTCAGGCCTAAATATCAATTCAAGACATTAACTCAAGCCCAAAACATATTATGACTGACTTGTTTTCAAAGATATCCCAATTCTTAGACCCAATTCCTTGTTATTTGTTTTTTTTTTTTTTTCCCTCTATGATATATATCCATGGCAGCCACAACCACTTTGCAAACCAAGAAACCAAAGTCAAGAACTTGAATTCAATGGTTTGAAAGGGAATTGATATGGAAACTGCTTGAGTGAAATTGTTTCTAAAATCATAAAATCAATGATGAAAAATCGTCTACTTTATAATAATGGCTGCCATAGGGGTAGAGACAAAGTAGCTGAAATTGGTTGTCAAAGAGGAGACATGCTCTACCAAGGTTGCACCAACGAAGCAAGGAGAGGGACTCCATCAATATCATTTCTAGCACATCCACGAGCTTTAATTGCTTGTCCGACAAAAGAATCATAATCTCAGTTGCCTTGAAGCCCAACGTGATGAGTTCAATTCTAAAGGTACACTCTTGAAACCATCACCTTTACCACCAAACCAATGGGTTTTTAGTTTCCCTTTTCCTTTTCGTAAAATCTTTGAAGAGGTTTCTAGGGTGCACATTTTTATTGTTCAAATTTGGGATTGATTTTATTCAATTGTGGTGATTTTGTTTTTAGCTAGGGTTTGATGCTTGGTGGTAATAATAATTAATTGTTTAATCATCTTCTTCTATTTTGATTCTTTGTTAAGATGTAACTTTGAGGCTATATTTTGTAAGTAATAAAATTATTTTTAGGTTTTTCTATATAGTATTGGTTTAAAAAAGGGGGAATTGATAACAGCCAAGTTTTGCATAATATTTTTCCTCATACTTAATATCTTATGCATGTTTGATAGTTTAAATGATGTAATTTGACTAGTTTCTCACATAGTTGTCCATATGCCTAATTATCAGAAAGTCTGGTTAATTTTGGTTTTTGTGCAATTTACATACTTTGGCCATTTCTTAGGTTGCAGGAGGTTTCTTTTAATGAAACCAATTTCTATGGATAGCTAAGAGACTGAGCTATGACTTCCATAAAGAAACCATGTGCAAATTCTGAACCAATTGGACAAGGCAAAATATTGAACTCTGATCATGAGAGGCACTAGACAAAGCAAATCAGCCGTGCACTGCTTAGTTTCTCAGCCCTATCTCATAAACGGGAAGGAGTTTAGCTGTGAAATTTCAGTCATTGGAAAGCCAACTTGATGAACTACAACTCTCATGAAGGCAACAGAAGAAGATAAGGCCATCTCAATGTAGTTATGCATGGGTGAAGTTCAGCAAGCCTCCATGGAGGAGGAAACTGAGCTGATTTGTATGTTTTGGGACATGATACTCCACCATCCAAATTCAGGGCCTGGAATCATGTCCAAACACTTGGGATTATTGTCCATGTTGAGGTCTAATCCATTCTAGAAAGTGGGAAGTGTTTCAAGGCAAGCAAGAACTGGTCAAAGGAGCATTAAGTGCAAGGAAGATGAAGAGGCAAGCATGGACTGCATTGGAAAGGAGAGAATAACCTTGTGACATGCTGCAACCTTGGGATCATGAACAGTCAAAGGATAATTAATTGCAAGGAAGATGAAAAGGTGGTCAATGGACATAGAAATTGGATGGTCACAGGCTGAAAAGAAAAAGGAGAGAGGACAAACGGAAATAGTCTCATTCTTCTCATTTTGCATTTCTCTTTTTGTTTGTTCCATGACTATGTAAATCATTTTAACTCTAGGGTTCTTGAACTCATGTACCTGGAGATCAAGTTTTATCATTGAATGAATGCATTCTGGTTTTCTCATTCAATCGCCTAACGAGATTCTTTAAGTGATAATACCAATTGGTTTTAGGCGAGTTAAGGAGTGTTTTGAGAGCTACCAATCAGTAACTTGAGTCACATTTAGGATGAGCTTAAGGGGCAAATTTGCTACTTAGGTTAGTGAACTCTGGTGCTTAGGCAAGTTAGATTGCATGATAATTGTGCAATAGTGGATTTTTCGTGAGTCATAGTTAGTCAAATCTAGGTGATCATCTAGAGATTTTAAGAAGTGCAATGTCATCTAGTGCAAGATCTTGGCTAGGATTAGGGCTAACCAAACAAACATACATTCATATGTCCTTAGGAATCGAGGATAGGTCATCAAGATTCAAGAATTATTGGAGTTTGTCTCATATAATATAATAAAAAAAAATACATTGGTTCATTAGGAGATGACTAGGGTCATGCCACTAACTACAAGCCTTCAGGCCACCCTAATAATTAATTTGACAAATGCGACAGTTGAATTTGTCAAATTTTGGCATCATTGCTAGGGAACCAAGGTATGTTTATGACCCTTTCTTGTTTATTTTTAAATAATTAACCACTGTTGTAAGTGTCTTATTGCTGGTCACAGCTAAAGAAAGGAGGGGAAGAACATCAATTTCAAGACAGGATAATTCATCTCAGCTAGTTGTTTTTCTTCCTTAGCTACCTTATGTGGCCTTCTACTAATGTCCAACCAGCATAAGTTTTCTTTTGACTCTCCCTTTCACCTTTTACTCATTGATGTTATTTGATTCATGTTTGCTTTAGTTTATTCTTTGGTTATTCTATTGATTTAGCTTCAATTTGTTTATTTCTTTAAGTGTCTAATCAATGTTGGTTATATTTTGCTGGTTCTATTGCCATTCCTTCTAGCTTTTCCCTATTTCATTCTTTTTAGCTGTTGTATGTTCCATTTTGAAATTGGCTTAGCTACTTGTTACTATTTAAGGTTGTTCTAGTTAATTGCACTTCTTGGTTATTTGCTCTTGTTTTGTTCAGCTTTGTTTTATCCTTGTTTCAGCTTCATTTTGCATGGTTTGCATAATGTATGACCAGGTCGTCTAGCAATTTATTGTTTGATTTTGACCCATAAATAGAACAAACGTTGAGTAGACATTGTAGGACTGCATAATCATCATCAGTTCTACCCACTTTATCTTTGTTTAGATTCATTAAGGAAGATTATCAAGAGCAGGAGCTAGCTAGGGATAAAAACATGGTTGGGAATAATGGGAATAACAATCAAACTTTGAAAGAGCTAGTGGCACCTAATATCAATTACCAACCTCTGTGTATTCAGTATCCGAGTGTTGAAGCTAACTTTGAACTTAAATTTGGACTCATTCATTTGCTGCCTAAATATCATATTGTTTGTTTAACAATAAGACTAGAAGGGATCTTTGAGGACCAAGTCAAAATCTGAGCATTTCCATTTTCATTGGAGTAAAGAATGACTTGAAAAAAGCCTTCATTGAAAAGTTCTTTCCTGCCTTGTGTTCTACCACCATCCGAAAAGAGATTTGTGGGATCTGACAGCTTAATGGCAAGACCCTCTATGAATACTGGGATATGTTTAATAAGTTGTGTGTGAACTGTCCATTTCACCAAATATCAAAACAGCTTTTGATCCAATAATTTTATGAATGTCTACTCCTGATGGATCGTAGCATGATCGATGTAGTAAGTGGTGGCACACTAGTGGATAAGACACCCCAAGCTACTCGAGTGTTAATTGAAAACATGGCAATGAATTCCCAGCAATTCAGAATGAGGAGAATAGTTCTATCTTGAAGAGCACACGAGGTATTGGCCACATGTTAAGATCATTAAAGAGTGGAGCACCATCTTGACAAACTTACCTCACTTGTAAGGAGATTAGCTATAGATCAACAACAATTAGGCCAAGGGGGTTCTCAACTTGCTCCCAGGAGCCAAGTTTGTGGTATTTGTGCAAGTCTAGGGCATCCTCCTGCCTTATGCCCAACATTGGCAGAGTAGTGACAAGATCAAGTCCTTGTAACTAAAGGATATCGAGGAAGGCCATATCAACAGGAAGATTGACCTTGGTTCGACCCATACTTAGTCACATACAACCCAAGGTGGCATGATCATCCCAACCTTAGGTATGGGAACTCAAGATTGACATCGCAAGAGCAATAAAGATAGCCACCTTGGAGATTCAACCAAGGTCAACACCAACAGCAACCACATGGCCAGACACATCAACCACCTCTACCTAGGTTTGAGTCATCTTTAGAGGATATGATGAAGTAGCTAACAACTTGCACCACACAGCTGGCCAATCAAAATATTCAATTCCAACAAAAAACTGACTCAGCCATCTAAGATCTATGGACACAGGTGACTCGACTAGCCACTTCCATGAATGCCCTTCAACAACAAGCCTTCAGGCAATTTCCAAGCCAATCCATCCCCAATCCAAAAGGGGGTATAAATATCATCAAATTAAGGTTTGGAAAGGTGCTAGATGAGTAGCCAAGACCAGTAAAGGAGAAGGAGGAAAAAAACAATCATCTGCTTTGAATCCAACCAAGACCCAGATGGGCCAGGAAGATCAAGCCACCAAGGGAAAGGAGATAGCTAACCAATCCATTGAGTCATTCCCATTTCCTCAGAGGATGAAGTCTAATAAAAAAAAGATGACATACTGGATAAGGATAAGGAAGTTCTAGAGATGTTCTGAAAGGTGGAAGTTAACATTCTACTTCTCGATGCAATCAAGCAAGTGCTAAGGTACGCTAAGTTTTTGGAAGAGCTATGCATGAATAAGCAGAGGCTCTAAGGAAGGGAAAAGGTCAGCATGGGACAAAAATATATCAGCTCTTATACAGCCTCTACCACAAAAATGTGAGGATCCTGGTACTTTCACAATTCCCTACATTATTGGTAACCAAAAGTTTAACAAGGCCTTGCTGGATCTTGGAGCTTCGATCAATGTTATGCCTCTTTTAGTGTTTATTGAGCTGGATCATGGACCATTAAATGGAATGGAATTGGTCATCCAATTGGCCAACAGAAGTAACACCTATCCATTCAGAATAGTCAAGGATGTTCTAGTGCAAGTCAGTAAATTGATCTTCCCCACTGACTTTTATATTTTGGAAATGAAGGGTGAGAAACAAAGCAGTCATTCACCTCTTATTTTTTGGTTGACCATTGCTTAAAACAACACAAACTAAAAGGTGTTGTTGATGGAATTTGGTGGCTTAATTGTTCAATTTAACATTCTTGATGCCATAAAACACCCATCGAAGGATCATTTTTGATTCCATATTGAGCTCATTTAGGATTTGTCAGAGGAAGTGCAACTTGAGCTTGAGAAGGAATTCCCAGAGATAGCTTATTTCAATGACTCTCTAATTTGTTGCATGACCCTTTTTTGCAGACAAGGAGTCCAAGAAGATGCTGAATTTGAATAGAAGAAAGAAGTGTCACTCAGCCTAGAACAATTTGAAAGAAGTGGCAAAAACAGAGTTGATCAAAATAGCTTGGAAAGTGCACTTTCTCCATCTTGTCTAGTTCCTTGTTATAGTACACAACTTGGGATTGATGTACACAGCATCTCTGATTCATGCACACTTAGATGAGTCCCTGGGATGATAGAACAAGTGGCATAATTGGCAGAACAGCTGGGAATGGACAGATTAGAATTGAGAATAATAGAGAAGGCTTGATTAGAAATAATTGAGAGCAAGTTGATCAAACTTCTTCCATCCATTGTACAACCTCCTGAGCTCAATTTAAAGCCTCTTCCAAAGCATCTAAGGTATGCATTCCTAGTTGAGAATAGCAAACTTCTAGTGATTACTACTAGGAGCCTTGATGTGTTGCAAGAAGCTCAGCTGCTTAAAGTTTTACGGGAGCACAAGAAGGATATTGGCTGGACACTTAGGGACATTACAGGGATTAGTCCAGCCATTTGCATGCATAGAATCTCCCTTGAAGAAGGAGCCAAACCCATGTTGCAACCACAATGAAGAATCAACCCACTTATTCTTGATGTTGTGAAGAAAGAAGTGTCCAAATTGCTCTAAGCTGGAATTATTTATCCAATCTTGGACAGTGATTTGGTGAGTCCAGTCCAAGTGGTGCCAAAGAAATCTAGAGTTATGGTAGTCAAGGCTGAGAATAATGAATTGTTGCCAACTCATGTGCAAAATTCTTGGCAAGTGTGTATAAACTACTGACGGCTTAAGTGACGCAGAAGGATCACAATCCTTTACCTTTTATTGATCAAATTCTTGAAAGATTGTCTAGGAAATCTCACTTTTATTTTTTGAATGGTTTTATGGGATACTTTCAAATTCACATAGCCCTTGAGGATCAAGAGAAGACTACTTTTAAATGTCCTCTTGGCACTTATGACTACTGGAGGATGCCATTTGGTTTGTGTAATGCTCCAGGCACTTTTCAACATTGTATGGTAAGTATTTTCTCTGATTTCTTGGAGGATGGCATGGAAGTTTTATGGATGATTTCACTCTCTATGGCTCCTCTTTTTGATGAATGTTTAGAAAGATTATCTCAAGTTCTTAAGAGGTGCATAGAAACTAACTTGGTCCTTAATTATGAAGAGTGTCACTTCATGGTTGAGTAAGGAATTGTGTTAGAACATGTAGTTTCCAAAGATGGTATGAAAGCTTATCTAACAAAAGTTGAAGTTATTTCTTGTTTAACTTACCTCGTGTGTGTGCAAGAAGTTCAATCTTTTCTTGGTCATATAGGGCTTTATCAAAGATTTATAAGGAATTTTAGCAAGATAGCCCTCCCATTGACCAACCTTTTGAAGGCAGATGTGGAGTTCAAGTTTGACAACGATTGTCGTGAAGCTTTCAACCAACTCAAGCATGCCTTGACCACCGTGCCAATTGTGCAAGCCCCCAATTGGTCTTAACCATTTGAGTTAATGTGTGATGAATCCAACAATGCAATGGGAGCTATTTTGGCATAGAGATTTAATGGGCAGCCATGAGTCATCCATTATGCATCTCACTCACTCGATGCTGCTTAATCCAACTATACCACAACAAAGGAGCTTTTGGCTATTGTTTTTGCTCTTGAAAAGTTTAGATCTTATTTACTTGATTCTAAAGTTGTATTTTTCACTGATCATGCAACACTTAAATATCTCTTGAAAAAGCCCAATGCAAAGCCACGACTAATCCGATGGATGTTATTACTCCAAGAGTTTGATGTTGAGATTGAGGATAGAAGTAGAGCTAAGAATTTGGTGGCTGATCATCTCAGCTAGATTGAAGGGAGTCTGAAACCCCTTCCCAGATGAGCACTTCTTGCAAATCCATGGTATGTCTCGATATCAACACACTCATTGGTATGCTAACTTAGTTAACTTCCTAGTTGTTAGGATGATTCCCTCTAATTTTTTTCTAAGCATCAAGTGGACAAGCTTCAAAGTGACTCCAAATATTATTTTTTGGATGATCCTTACCTTTAAAAATTTTGTAGTGATAACATCACTAGTAGATGTATGCTTGAGCATAAGCACAAGTCTATCTTGAGGTTTTGTCATTCTAGAGCATGTGGTGGCCATTTTGGTTCTTTTAGGACAACTAGGAAAGTGCTAGATTTAGGTCCTTATTGGTTGACTCTATTTCACAATGCCTGTGTTTTTTGTAAAACATGCGATCGATATCAACATTCTGGGAATTTATCATGTAGGTAATAAATGACCCAACAATCATTGTTGTTCTATGAAGTTTTTGATGATTAGGGTATAGGCTTTATGGGACCATTCATGATTTTGTTTGGTTATATTTACATTCTTTTGGTGGTTGATTATGTTTTTCTAAGTGGGTAGAGGCTAAGGCTATCCTAACTGATGATGCCAAAGTAATGGCAAGCTTTGTTTATTCACAAATTATTTGCAGGTTTGGAGTTCCACAAGCTATCATCTCAAATCAAGGATCCCATTTTTGTAATCGACAAGTGGAAGCCCTGTTGAAAAAATATGGCCAAGCCAAGGTCTCCAATCGAGAAATCAAGAGCATACTTGAAAAATGGTTCAATTGAACTAGAAGGATTGGAGTGCATGGCTAGAGGAAGCATTATGGGCATAACATTGCCAACAAAACCCTAATTGATATGTCCCCGTACTAAATAGTCTATAGGAAGGCATATCACTTGCCAATGGAAATCAAACATAAAGCATATTGGGCGGTTAAGTGTTGCAACTTGGATCTAGTTCGAGTGGGGGCTAAAAGGAAGCTACAACTTCAAGAGCTTAAAGAGATTCGAATGGAGGCTTACAAAAATGCTCAAATTTATAAGGAGAGGTCAAAGTGGCTACAAGACCAGATGATTCATTGCAGGCCATTTAAGCTCGAGCAACAAGTTCTTTACAATTCAAGGCTCAAGTTCATGCCAAGTAAGTTATGTTCTTGTTGGGAAGAACCTCTTTTGGTTACTCATTTGTATCCTTATGGTACCATGCAGGTGGAAGAACCAACATCGAAGAGAGGGTTCATAGTGAATGGCTATAGGCTCAAGCACTTCAATGAAGCACTTGGCCATGAAGTACCACCACCATTACGAGAGAGAATTACCATTAGGAGAGGAATTACGCTTGCTGAATGCACACTACCCAGCACCTTGATAAGCTTTTTAATCCTATCCTTTTCAACTTTACTTTCAGTTATGTGTGTTTACGTGTATTAAATAAGGATAGCTGCATGATAGTTTCAATTATGTTCATGAATAAAAATTCCCGGATGGTTGCCATGACAGCTGATGACTTAGGTCGATGAAAAACTATTATTAAACAACAAATGACATACTTATATTCCATGGCATTGATTGGTTTGAGTGAGTCCTATCATGGATTGAGCACATTACAAGCTAGATTTTAGGTTGTTTGGCCACATTGATGATGGAAACTAAGTGAGGATATTCGAGCCTAATTGAATGAATTACATCACATGCCATTCTCATCATTCTTTCATGAGTGCCCACTCTTAGGAACTCTGCACACTAGAACTTGCTCTTGTTCATTTTCAAAATCACATGACATTTGTATGCATGAAAATGTTCAAGGCATCTTTTTCTTCCTAACTTTGGGCTAAATAAGCTAACCCTTATAAATTATGACCATTGCTAGCCCCATTGAGTCTTAAGTTTGTTTGTTATTTAACCATTATACATTCACGATTGACACCCATAGACATTGTAGAAAGAGCTTTTGATATAAGTGTGGGGGGGAATTGCAATTATGTGGGGTATTTAGCCAAGCACGTAAAATGTAAACAAAAAAAAAAGGCATTCATTTGAAAAAAAAAAAAAAAAAATCATGAAAATCCAACTAAGAATCATCATTTGGGTATGTTTTTGGAAGAAAGGAAAAGGAAAATTAGAATGATTGGAAGAGTTGAGTGGGTATTAGAAGAAAGATAGAATAGCAGGAAGAGTGTTTTGTTTGATATTGTTTGCATTGTGGGAAACCTTCACCTTTAGGTTAAGAGCTCTTCCTTTAATGATATTTTATCCCTCTCCTCTATTTTTTTCCATACCTTGGAATGACTATGTAAATCATTTTAACTCTAGGGTTCTTGAACTCATATACCTAGAGATCATGTTTTATCATTAAATGAATGCATTCTAGTTTTCACATTTTAGCCTTATTCTCATTCGATCAGTTAATGGGATTCCTTAGGTGATAATGCCGATTGGTTTTGGGTGAGTTTAGGAGTGTCTTGAGAGATGCCAATTGGTAACACGCTTAGGATGAGATTAAGGGGCAGATTTGCTACTTAGGTTAGTGAACTTTGGTGCTTAGGCTAGTTAGATTGCACAATAGTAGGTTTTTCATGAGTCATAATTAGTCGAATCTAAGTAATTGTCTTGAGATTTTAGGGAGTGTAGTGCCATCTAGTGAGAGATCTTGGCTAGGACTAGGACTAACCAACTAGTCATACATTCCTATATCCTTAGGAATTGAGGATATGTCATCAAGATTCAAGAATTACTAATGTTAGTCTCATATCATATAGTCAAAAAAAAAAATAAATACATTGGTTCATTGCGAGACGACTAGATTCATGCCACTAACTACAAGCCTTCAGGCTACTCTAATAATTAATTTGACCACGTGATAGTCGAATTTGTCAAGAATCTTTGGAAATCTTGGAAAGGAAACCTAGTTTTGCAAATTGTATTTGCACCACAGTGAACCAAGAATTGTATCAATCAGAGTTATTATGCATTCTTGGTGGAAGAGTTCTTTGAAAATATAATTATCTCACTGAAAGAAAAGAAAAGAGAGTTTTATATAGTTATATCCCTTTATTTTAGAATGGGTTCTTGAAAGTTGAAGTGGAGAAATGCCTTACGTGGGTTTGTATTTTTTGTTGTTATTTGCATAAGTCATGAGTTTGAGTCCTTATTAAGGTAGTTTCTACTATTTGTAGGTTTCAAGTGACAAAAAAGGATTTGATCATCCTATGCAAAAGTCATGAGTTTGAGTCCTTGTCAAAGTATTCAATGGGATTAAACATATATTTTGATCTTATATAATTGTATGGGTGGTTGGTGACTCTTGCTAGGTAACATAGAGTTTGCTCTTCTCTTAATTCAATGTAACAACACAACCAAATTTGTGGCAACCTAGCACAATCCTCCCTAATGGATTTGTGAGTGCTACCCTTAATTAAGAAAAAAATACATTTAAATAACATTACTAGTAAATGTGTCAACACAGGTCATCAAGTGGAATTATTCCGAGTCAAATTACTATTGATTCATGTTACATTCATATTGTTTTTATGTAGGCTTTGGGTCAATCTAAGTGTTGATAAGTTATTATTTAAGAATTAATTTTTTATTTTTAGTCATTTTTATTTTATTTATTTTTATTTTTTTATATATTAATTTATTTTAAAGGTATATATTTTTTATTTTTTTTTACTAATTTTTTTCTTTATCACTCCATTTTGATTATAAGTTAATCGTTTAATTAAAAAAAAAACTAGTTTTTTTTTTTTTTTTATCATAGAGTATGATAGGTAAAAAATGTTATTATTTATTATTTAATTTTTATATATATATAGTAGTTTGCATAAAAAATATATAATTTTTTATTCTAATTTTTATCTTATTATTAAATTTTGATTTTATATTGACATATTAATTTATAATAGATAAAAAAAAAAATTATTTAATATATATTTTTTATATATTAATTTGTATGAAAAAAATTTACAAATATATTATATATATTACATATATTTATATTATTCATAAAATGTGTATATAAAAAATTTATGTGTGTGTGTGTGTGTATAATTTTTTAAAATATTATAAATATTTAAAATAAAAATATATTATTATATATATATATAAATAAATAAATAAATAAATAAATATATATATATATAATATATATAATAAATATATATATAAATTATATATTATTTATTTATTTATAATAAATAAAAAAAAAAAATATGTATATGAGATGTGTATATACTTGTGAATATATATTTATAATAAAATAATAAATAAATAATATATCTATCTTATTTTTTTATAAGAAAACTAATAATATTCATAGTCAAAATAGTAAAAATTATATTTTTTTATATATAAAATCAATAACTCAAATATTATAAACTTTTATTATATTTTTTTATGTTATTTTAAAGAAAAAAAATTTGGGCAACTAATTTATTTTCTGAGCTTAACCAAGAATAATAATTAATATCAAACAATATTACAATGATAGTTACAAATTTCTTGCAAAGTTTACAACTAAAAGAAACATGTTCATTTGCCCACCAGCATCAAGTAAAGTACACTCATATAGTGGCCAACTTGAACCTTTGGTATTCAAATAATAAACATATTACACATATTTAAATGAAACAAAATTTAATATTGTTCTAAATATCTAAATTTAATTAAAAAAAAAAAGGTGATGCCATAACTTATAAACTATTATCATCAACATGATTTGAGACTAATCAAGGAACAAAAGTAACAAAACTATTAAATATAAAAGTCAAGTACATTTATAATATTTTAAAGTGATAAGATGTCTTCTTATATTCTCATGTCCTAAGCTTTATAGCCCCATTAGTTGGCACATGAAAAAGTTTCACATACAACACTCCCTTAAGTTTTTTGGGGCATAACAATTCCACGTTTCCTATTACAAACAATTATGTTTTGGTGATTCTAAATAGGCATAATCGGTGTAGCAACCATTTTCTCCTCTTTGTTTTTCTCAAGTTACCCAAGATACGTTTGAATTTCACATGTAGCAACCCTTTTCTCCTCTCATTTTTTTGGCACAACACTCACAATTTTTTAACACATAATTTTGGGGATTATACTAATTTTTGGGATTATAAATAGGTAGCAACCCTTCTTTCCTTCTGATTTTTCAAAAGCTCTCTCTCTTTTTCTCTCCTACCACATAATGGATTCAATTGTTCAGCCCTAGTTGATTCTAAGGTGGAGGAGAATAATAGCCATCATGCTAGCTATTTTTTTTTTTTTTTTTTACATGAACATCTCTATTGTTGTTGAAAATTTCCAAATTTTCTTGGAATTCTTTGCTTACTTCCAATTTCCCTAGAATTGGCAAATCACAAGGATTATGTGTACCATCTTATTCATTCTCATTATTCTAGACTCCTGTCAAGTTCATGTTGCTGCCATTTTGGTTGACTTTAGCCATCAAAAGCCTATTTAAATTGATTTTGTCTCTTTTTATCTCCTAACTTGTTTATGTGCTATACTTTTGGATAGTGGAGAAACCTTCACTTTTTCCTGTTGCACTCACTCTCTAACACATGATTCTCTTCCTGAGTTTGCAACGCACACTTCCATTTTAGATTTAGCTGATTAGAAGGTTGTTCTTTGCTTTTTCATGCTTGTGGCACTATTAACTTGTTTGTCTCAAACCCTAACATTATTGTTGAGACATTTCATCCCTAAAATTACTTTCATTGATCACTAAATTCATTTCATTTACAATAGTGATGTACTAAAAGTATTTGTTATTGTTTTGGGTGCTACCATTATCATTATTTTTCACAATATCTTAGAGATGTTGGAAAAGCATGAAGAAAAAAAGCAGATCCTGGAGCTTGTAGTTGAATTCCTATCATTAAGCATCTATCATAATCACCATCAATAATTTATATATATATATATATATATATATATAATATTGAAATCAAATCATTGAAAGATATAGAGAATACAAACAATTAACAAATGAGTTGAATAACTAACAAACTTATGATAATAAAAAATAATATTATTATTTTCAAATTTTTGAGGAAAATTAAATAACCTGAAATTTTTGATAGTTTGATTTTCCCAACAAGAGGAATGGTCCTAACAAATACATGTACTAATCACATTTTCCATTAATTTTTTTTTTTTAAAAAAAAAAATAACTATTAAAATTAAAATTAGGTATATTTTAAGTTAGCTAGCTTTCTATTTAGATTAATTGTAATAATTCCATCATGCATTGTTCTATTAAAAATCAAAATCTAGCTTTAATGGTAAATGAGCCCTTTAGATTTGGACAAAGAACAAGCATTTTCCAAATTAATATCTAGTTATGGCCTTATCATCTGATCATTATGACTTAAATCAACGAGTTTTTATCAAATATCTATTGTGGGTCTATGTCATATTACATGCATGTTTCTATTTTAGAATCTTTGTAGATTAATGCATTATTGATTAAAATTAATGTCTGTGTCTGAATTTTGTTAAAGAGAGGCATTAGTTGGAGAGCAAAATAAAGTTCCTCCATTCAAGTTCTTAGTTAGTCCTTTCATTTATGCTCTTGTTCTTCCTCTGAGTAAACTCTCCCACAATTTTTTATGATTTTATTTTTTTTATCTTTCATTCTTTAGATGACTCACTACATGGAAAGTGAATATTAACTATCCAATGATAAAGTTTTGTAGGTGGTTGTAATGTTTCAATTCAACTCTCATTGCACTATGGGCCTTAATGTTTATAGTTGTCTCGGTTGGCACAAATGCTATGGATTTTACTTCATGTATCTTTTTTCAAACTTGCTGCTTGTTTTGTTATTTTGTTGATTGATTTATTTAGTTATTATTAAAATACAATTTCTTAATCTAATTCTAATTCTATTTCTTTTCACTAAATTTTGTAACCAAATTATTAATGGTTGAGCAATCATATCAATTCTCTTTTCTTAGGATGTTAGAGTATCAATTTGTTTTTGATTGGTAGGATAAGCATGTGTGAATGGTTAACAGTTGCAACAAAAGTAAATATTATCAACACGATGCCCATGCCTACAAGTAGTTTGAGAATATGCTTTCCTGTGTGCAAAATGGTATTGTTTTTAGCATAATTCTTTTTACTATTGAGTTAAAAAGGATGAAATTATTATAAAGGAATTTGCATTAATAAGATAAAACGAAGAGGAGGGATTTGTGGTTGAATTTTGGAGAATTCCCATTAACTGATTAAACTCGTAGTACCTTTTTGTTTGAGCCTTAACTTGCTAAAACTAGTACTTGCTACTTTATTCAAGCTAGTATAAAGAGAGAATTCAAGGGAACTATCAAAACTTTTTTAGTTGATTAATCAATTTCAAAGATGTGGACATTTTACACGAAGAGCATATAAGTACAGAGGGAGTCTAACTTTAACATTGAAATAATAGTGTATTTATGTGCTTGAATTTGAAACATTTTTAGTACTATGTTGATACTTAGCTAGAGAATTCACTCTTCTATATCATTCTTATTTGGTTCCAACAAGTATAAGCTTTGTTTGTTATGTTTTCTAGCAACTAGCATCACTGGAGCTAGTAATTTTTCTAAATTTGTTGCATGTTGTTGTTGTATAGATTATATTCTCATGTTTCAGTATTAAAAACTTTAGTCCGCTCCATAATCTTCTACTAAGTTAACCTTTTTTGTCTCCTTTGGGTTCTTTGCCCCATTGAGTTGGTGTTTATGATTTATGAAGCACATGACCATTAAAAAGTTGTGTTCAATATTTCTTGGCATGTGAATGCATGGCTAGTTACACAAATACAAGAGTTAAAGTAAACATCTAGACTAAGGGTCTTGTCATATCTGCACAAGATTTCTGGCATATGTCCAAAAAAAAAAAAAAAAGAACAATGGAGCAAATTTCAAGCATTTGTTGATTTTCTTTTTGACTATTGGAAATGTTACGATATAAATTTGAAGAGAAAATTGACTCAAGATACATCCTTTGTTGCTTTTGTTTCTCTGTGTCAGTCTCAATTTAGTTATATGTTATTCATCTCCATCATCCTTTCTTTTAGTGAATATAAACATGAGTACTTTTTGGTTGGTTGGTTTTACAACATTCATTCTACTCAACTTCAAAGTTTGTAGCTCTGCAAAGATTTTAACTTTGTTTCTATGTCTTGCATGTAGGAAGTTAGTTTGGAAAATTGAGTGACCTAGTAGACCTTTTAACCCATATCTTACATGGTAGAAATGTAGTGAAAACCAATTATGAGAAAATGAAACATGTTTTTTTATTTTTTTTTTTCCCTTTTAGGTTACCCAACATAATCATATTTTCTCTCTTTGTCCATTTTCCCATTAACCTTATACCCTTCAAAAAAAAATTCAAAAATGTCTAAGCTCTTAATGATTTGAACATAAATAAGCATATCCTTTAAGCATATGTGAAAAAAAACTAGGAATTACCTAGGATCCTAATATTTCTAAAGGCATCTTGAATTATCATTGACTTTGGTACATCATTAGGATCATTTATGTTTAGGGCCCAAAAAGTTATAACTAGAAATACCATTGAAATTAGTATTAGTTGAGCCATATGTTATCTTTGATGCACAATCATTCTAAATCTTAGTCATCCAATTATGAAAATCTTAAAATTTTAAATTATTTGTCCTATCATCTTCACCATCCACTACTACTCATAAGAGTGGCAACAACTAGACTAGACAAATGCTAAATATAGTAAAGGCAACACAATAATGAACTTGATATTAATGGCTAAATTGCTATTTGTTAGGTCAATGCATCTTTAATTAATTGAATACATAAAAATAAAATATGATAAAAAAATACTTAAAAAAAAAAATAAAATGAAACATCATTAATTGATATCATGAAATTAATTAGGCATTATATTGTCTATCTAAACTTTCATAATAGCCAAATATATATACAATTTATAGTATTAATAAGGTGGGCATAAATTATAGTTAAACAATTAAACATGTCAACATCTGTAATGCAAGCATCACCCATGGATTTGTAATGCAAGCATCACCCATGGTTTCTGTCACAAAAATCTTTCATAATCATAATTATAGATTTTAATGTCTCTTACAAAGTTTACAATTGAAAGAAATTTCATCAGATCAAACCAACGAAATAAGTTAGTGAAGCCCTAAGAAGAAAATAACTAAATTATATTACAACATTGGGAAATTCATTTCATTTATGACAATGGCATACCATAAGTATTTGCTATTGTTTGCCACCATTATCAGTGTTTCTCACAATGTCTTGGAGATGTTGAATGAGTGTGAAGAAAGAAGGTAAATACTGGAGCCATTAAGAAACCTTAGTTGTCTAATCAACTTCAACAATGTGGACATTTTACACGAAGAGGATATAAGTAGGGAGGGAGTATGATATTGAGATAATAATGTATTTGTGTATCTCAAATTCAACATTTTCAAGTATTAGGTTGGTACTGTGCTTAAGGATCCATACTTGTATAATGTTCTTACTTAATATCATCTAATAAAAGCTTTTTTCCTATGTTTTTTTTTTGGAAATTATGAGCTAGTTTAATTACCATTATCAACATGATGTGAAATTGGGAATTATGTCATTTATCTAAACTTTCATAATAACCGTATTTATTCACAATTAATATTTTTCAATGTGGATTTAAATTGTAGTTAAACAACTAAACATTACAACATCTACAATGCTAGCATTCTGAAAATGAGGTTTCTGATGAGGGGAAGAGAGGGATACTAGAGTTGCATGGTAAAGATGAGGTTTCTAATTTCATAGTACATATAAAAGTATCATTTTATGATTTTTGTCCAAGTTGACTAATAATGTTAGTATATTTTTTTTAAATTTTTAATAATCTTGAATACAAATTATAATTATACCTTATGTTTTGTACTAGAGTTGAAAGATATGGAGAATACAAACAATTAAAAAGTGAGTTAAATAACTAACAAACTTATGATAATAAAAAAAAATTATTATTTTCAAAATTGGAGGAAAATTAAATAACCTGATATTTTTGATAGTTTGATTTTCCCAACAAATGGAATGGTCCCATCAAATACATGTACTAATCACATTTTCATTTAATTTTAGTTTTGAAAAAATAAAATAACTATTAAAATTAAAATTAGGTATATTTTAAATTTGCTAACTTTCTATTTAGATTTACTATAATAATTCCAACCTGTATTATTCTATTAAAAGTCAAAATCCAACTTAAATGGCAAATGAGCCCTTTAGATTTGGAAAAAGAACAAGCACTTTCCAAATCGACATCCAATTTTGGCCTTATCCTTCGATCAGTATACCCTAATTAATGATTTTTCATCAAATAACTATTATGGTTTGTATCATATTACATGCATTTTTCTGTTTTAGAATATTTTTTCATTGATGTATTATTGATTAGAATTAATGTCTATGTTTAACTTTTCATAAGGAGAGGCACCAATGAGGAAGCAAATCAAAGGTCCTCCATTTAAGTTCTTAGTTCCTCTCATTTAACTTCCTATTCTTCCTTTAAGTAAACTCTCCCACAAATTTTTTTGATTCCTTTCATATTTTATCTTTCATTTCCTAGACGATTCATTGCATTTTGAAAATGAGATTTTTGATGAGAGGAAGAGAGGGATACTAGAGTTACATGGTGAAGATGAGGTTTCTCATGTTATATTACATACAAAAGTATCATTTTATGATTTTTGTCCAAGTTGACTAATAATGTTAGTATTCTTTTATAATTTCTAATAATCTTGGATACAAAGTATGATTATGCCTTATATTTCATACCTAAGTTTTCCTTTCATTTTTTTCTCCTTTTGGGGTTAATAGCCTGTAGTTGAATTCTTATCATCAAACATCTATCATAATCACCATCAAAATTTAAATATATTAACTAATATTGAAATCAAATCATTAAAAGATATAGAGAATGCAAACAATTAACAAATGAGTTGAATAACTAATAAACTTACGATAATAAAACAAAAAATGTTATTGTTTTCAAAATTGGAGGAAAATGAAATAGCCTAATATCTTTGATGGTCTAATTTTGCCAATAAAAGGAATGGTCCTACCAAATACATGTATTAATCACATTTTCCATTAATTTTAATTTTTTTTTAAAAAAAAAACAACTATTAAAATTTAATTTAGGTATACTTTAAATTAGCTAACTTTCTATTTAGATTAATTGTAATAATTCCAACTTGAATTGTTCTATTAAAAATCAATATCCAACTTAAATCACAAATAGGACCTTTAGATTTGGACAAAGAACAAGCACTTTCTTAATTGAGATCTAGTTTTGGCCTCATTGTCTGATTGCTATGCCTCCAATTGGTGAGTTTTGGTCAAATATCTATTATGGGTCCGTGTCATATTACACGCATGTTTCTATTTTAAAATATTTGTTTATTGATGTATTATTGATTAGAATTAATATTTATTTTTGAATTTTGTTGAAGAGAGGCATTAGTTAGGAAGAAAAACAAAGGTCCTCCATTCAAGTTCTTCGTTCCTCTCATTTATGCCCTTATTCTTCGTTTAAGTGAACTTTCCAACAAATTTTTATGATTCTCTTTTTTTTTTTCCTTTGTCTTTCATTTTTTTGAATGATTCCTTGCATGGGAATTGAATTTTAAATGTCTAATGATAAAATGTTTAGGTGGATGTAATGTTTTAGTTTGACTCTCATTGCACCATAGGCTTAAATGTTTACAGTTGTATTGACTAGCACATTTGCTTATGGCTTTTACTTGGTGTATCTTTTTTCAAACTTGTTGCTTGTTATATTATTTTGTTGACTGATTTATTTAGTTCTTACTACAATGTGATTTCTAATTCTAATTCTTTTCACTAAATTTTTTGACCATATTGTCAATGGTGAGTAATCATATCAATTGCTACAAGTGCCTTAATGTTGGTTTAGACTTTTTTTTTGTTTGTTGGAGTATTAATTTACTTTTCTATTAGGGATGTATGAAAATTAATTTGGATCATAAATTCATGTTTTTGATTGGAAGGATAAGCATGTCTGAATGGTTAGCAATTGTAATTGAAGCAAACATTATGAACATGATGCCCATGCCTACAAGTAGTTTTAGAATATGCTTTCCTATGTGCAAAATGGTGTTGTTTTTAGCATAATTCTTATGATTGCTAAGTTAAAGGGGATGGAATTATTATAAAGGAATATGCATTATTGGGGTAAAAAGAAAAGGAGGGATTTGAGGTCAAATTTTGGAGAATTTCCATTAACTAATTAAACTTGTAGTACCTTTTGGTTTGAGCCATAACTTGCTGAAATTGGTACTTGTAACATTATTTAGGCTAGTATAGAGAGAGAATTCAAGGGAATAGTCAAAACTTTTTTGGTTGTCTAATCAATTTCATAGACGAGGATATTTTATACAACGAGCATTCAAGTAGGCAAGGAGTTTGACATTGAAACTAAGATAATAGTGTATTTGTGTGCCCAAATTTGAACATTTTTAGTACTACATTGATACTGAGCTAGAGGATCCACTCTCTTATATCTTCTTTACATGGTGGCAACAAATATTTGTTTGTTATGTTTTCTAGCAAACTGCATCATTAATGTAAGAAATTTTTCTAAATTTGTTGCATGTCATTAATGCATAGATTATATTCTCATGTTCTAGTATTAAAAACTTTAGTCCACTCCATAAGCATATTTTCTATTTTTTTTTTTTTTTTGATAAATCTTATACCCTTCAAAAGAAAAAAAGAAAACTTTTAAAAAATGTCTAAACTTTTAATTATTTGAACACAAATAAACATATTCTTTATGCATACATGAAAAAAGTAAGGAATTACCCAAGATTCTAATAATTCTAAAGGCATCTTGAATTGTCATTGACTTGGTTGCATCATTAGGATCATTATTTTCTTGGGCAGAAAAGTTTGAATTGGAAATATGATTGAAATTAGTATTAGTCTAACCCTAAGTTTTGTTTGATGCACAATTATTCCAAATCTTAATCATCCAATTACGAAAATCTCAAAATATTAAATTATTTGTTTTATCATCTTTATTATCTACTATGACCCATAGGAGTGGCAACAATTGGATTGGATAGATGGTAAATGTAGGAAAGCCAATGCAATAATGAACTTGACATTAATAACTATACTGTTATTAGTTAGGTCAATGCATATTCAATTAGTTGAATACATAAAAATAAAATACAATAAAAAATACTTAAAGTAAAATCAAATGTCACTAATTAATATCATGAAATGAAATTAGGCATTATATTGTCTATCTAAACTTTCATTATAACTAAATATATACACAATTAATAGTATTAACAAGGTGGGCATAATTTTGAGTTAAACAATTAAACACATCAAGATTTCCAATGCAAGCATCACCCACAATTTTTGTCACAAAAATCTTCCATTATTATAATTATAGATTTTAGTGTCTCTTGCAAAGTTTACAATTGAAGGAAACACCATTGGATCAGACCCATAAAACACATTAGTGAAGCCCTAAGAAGGAAACAACTAAATTATAGTACAAAGTTGGAAAAAGAAAAGATGAAAAATGAAAAAAGAATAAAAATGTACAGATGAGACGATGGCACGTGAGAACCAACCTGAGGAGTGTCATATTACATGCATGTTTTCACTTCAAAATCTTTGATGATTGATGTATTATTGATTAGAATTAACGATTGTGTTTGAATTTTGTTAGAGAGAGTCGCTTGTTAGGAAGAAAAACAAAGGTGTCCCATTCAAGATCTTAGTTCTTCTCATATATGCTCTTATTCTTCCTTTGACTAAATTCCCCAACATTTTTTTGGTCATTATTTTTTTCTTTCATTCTCTAGACTATTCTCTACCCATAAATTATTCTCTTTTTTTTTTTTTCCCCAATTTTTGGTTTTCTACCAAAATCTTGTGTTTTTAATTTTATAATTTTGTTGCTCTTCACATAAGTCATGATTTTGAGTCCTTATCAAGGTAGTTTCTATAATTTACATGTTTTAAGCAATAAAAGGATCGATCATCCTATGCAAAAGTCATGAGTTTGAGTCATTATCAAAGTGTTTGATGGAACTAAATGTATATTTGATCTTATATAGTTGTATAAGTGGTTGGTGACTCTTGCTAGGTAACATAGAGTTTGCCCTTCTGTAAATTCAATGTAGTGGCACAACCAACAATGCAGCAACGTAGCACAATCCTCCCTGATAGATTTGTGAGTGCTACCCTTATTTATGTAAAACAAATTCCTATAAATAAGAATCACCAATAAATGTGTCAACATGGGTCATTGAGAAAAAATTACTCTAAATCATATTAATTTTGAATCATGTTACATTCATACTATTTTTGGGTAGGCTTCGAGTCAATTCGAGAGTTGACAAATTATTATTTAAGAATTAAATTTTTTTCTTAGTCATTTTTATTTTATCTATTATAAGGGTTAAGTACATTTATAATATTATAAAGTGATAAGTTGCCTTCTTATATTCTTACCTCCTAAGCTCTATAGCCCTATTAGTTGGCATAACAAAAAGTTTCATGTATAGTGCTCCTTTCAATTTTTGGGCACAACAATTCCACACTTCACTACAAACAAATAAGTTTTCATGATTATAAATAGGCCTTCTATAAATAGGTATGGCAACCATTCTCTCCTCTCTATTTTTCTTAAGCTACCAAAGACATGTTTAAGTTTCATGTGCACCAACCCTTTTCTCCTCTCAGTTTTTTTTGCACCACACTCACATTTTTTCTAACATAATAACAATAATTTTTCTGGCACAACATACTAATTTTGACGATTATAAATAGGTAGTAACCCTTCTCTCCTTCTAATTTTTCATAACATATCACTTTCTTCTCCTAATGAAACTTTTCCACTTCCACCACACCATCGATTCAATTGTTCAGCCCCAGCTGATTCCAAGGTGGAGGAAATTAATAGCCACCATGCTAGTTGTTATTTTTACATGGATGAATCAATTGTTGTTGAATATTTTCAGTTTTCTCAAAACTTCTTCCCTTACCTCCAATTTCCCTAGAATTGGCAAATCACAAGGATTGCATGTACCATCTTATTGTTTCTCGTTTTTTTTTTTTTTTGACTCTTGTCAAGTTCATGCTATGACCATTTTCATTGAGTTTAGCCATCTGAACCTTGTTTGAGTTAATTTTGTCTCATTTAATCTCTGACCTTATTTATGTGTTGAAACTTCAAGTAGTGGAGAAACCCTCAAATTTTCCTTTTGCACTCACTCTTACATATGATTCTCTTCCCGTGTTGGCAACACATACTTCTATTTTAGATTTAGTTAATTGTAAGGTTATTCTTTACTTTTTCATGCTTGTAGCACTATTAATTTATCTATCTCAAACTCTGTCATCACCACTGAGACATTTTGTACTTAAAATTTGTTTTATTTGATCACAAAATTCATTTCATTTACAATAGTGGTGTACTAGAAGTATTTGCTATCGTTTTGGGTTTTACCGTTATCATTGTTTCTCACAATGTCTTGGAGATGTTGGATGAGCATGAAGAAAGAAAGCAGATGCTAAAGTTATTAAAAAACCCTAACTATCTAATCAACTACAACAATGTAGACATTTTACACGAAGAGCATATATGTAGGAGGGAGTCTGATATTGAGATAATAATGCATTTTTGTATGTGAAATTTAACATTTTCAAGTATTGAGGTTGATATTGAGCTTATGGATCCACTCTTATATATTATTCTTACATAACGACATCTAATAAAAGCATTGTTTGCTATTTTTTTTTGGAAAATTATGAGTTAGTTTAATTACCATCATCAACATAATGTGAAATTGGGCATTATAATGTCTATCTAAACTTTCATAATAATTTTATTTATACATAATTAATATTTTTAAGGTGGGTATGAGTTCTAGTGAAACAATTAAATACATTAACATCTGTAATGTCAACATTCTAAAATTGAGTTTTTGAATGAGAGGAAGAGACAGATACAAAAGTTGCATGGTGAAGATGAGGTTTTTGAAGTTATAGTACATACATGAGTATCATTTTATGATTTTTGTCCAAGTTGACTGATAACGTTAGTATATTTTTTATAATTTCTAATAATCTCATATATAAATTATAATTATGCCTTATATTTTATACTAAAGTTTTTTTTTGTTTGTTCTCCTTCTAGGTTAATAACCCATAGTTGAATTCCTATCATCAAGCATCTACCATAATCACCATCAAAATTCAAATATATTAACTAATATTGAAATCAAATCATTAAAGGATATATAGAATATAAACAATTAATAAGTGGGTTGAATAATTAATAAACTTATGATAATGAAAAAATGTTATTGTTTTCAAAATTGGATAAAAATTAAATAACCTAATATTTTTGATAGTTTGCTTTTCCTAACAAAAGGAACAGTCACATCCAATACATGTACTAATCACATTTTTCATTAATTTTTCCAAATTGACATCTAGTCATGGCCTCATCATTCAATTGTTATGCCTAGATTAATGATTTTTTTGTCAAATAGGCCTTTTATAAATAGGTGCAACAACCATTTTCTCTTTATTTTTTTAAGCTAACCAAGACGAGTTCGAGTTTTAGGTGCAGCAACCCTTCTCTCCTCTCAATTTTTCTGACACAACACTCATAGTTTTTTTTTAACACAATTACTATAATTTTTTAGGCATAATATACTAATTTTGGGGATTATAAATAGGTAGCAACCCTTCTTTCCTTTCAATTTTTCATAAGCTCTCTCTCCCTTCTACTAATGAAACTTTTTCTCTCCCACCATGCCATGGATTCAATTGTTTAGCTCCAATTGATTCTAAGGTAGAGGAGAATAATAAACATTATGCTAATTGTTATTTTTACATGGACAACTCTATTGCTATTAAAAATTTCCAATTTTTCTCAAAACTTCTTCCCTTATATCTAATTTCCCTAGAATTAGCAAGTCATAGGGATTACCATCTTACTCATTCTTAATTTTTTTCTAGACTCCTATCAAGTTCATGCCATGACCATTTTGATTGACTTTAACCATCATAAACTTGTTTGAGTTGATTTTATCTCTTTTAATATCCTACCTTATTTATGTGTTGAAACTTTGAGTAATGGAGAAACCCTTACTTTTTCCTTTTGCACTCACTTTGACACATGATTCTCTTCTTGTGTTAGCAAGGCACACTTCTACTTTAGATTCAATTGATTGGAAGTAGTTCATTGCATTTTCATGCTTGTGGCACTATCAATTTGTCTATCTCAAACCCTATCATCATTGCTGAGATGTTTTATCCCTAAAATTATTTTCATTGATCTTGGAATTCATTTCATTAATGATAGTGATGTATGGGATGTATTTGCTATTGTTTCGGGTGCTACGATTATCATTATTTCTCAC
>JBAPLJ010000455.1:0-26466 GCA_037832345.1 Rhizophora mangle | reverse complement strand
CATGACAATGATTTATGATCTTATTATCGTTTGATAATGGGTTGTTGTTGAATTATTGAATTGGATTAACTCTTCTTAAATCTGTTTTTCAGATGGGTGGCCTATTTTGCTTTTTCCTATTTTAAGAGAGGGGATATTTGCAAATGTTGCTACTTAAAGTTCAATTGCTATACCTTCTAGTCTACTTGAATTTGAAAACATTGTTATATATCTTACATAGTAGTTTTCTTTAGCCTAAAGCAACAAATATTGAAACCATTGCATAAATGAGTTTTAGGCAGTGATTTTAAAATGATTATTGCAATGCTTTTTTATGTTGAATATGTAGTGGTTATGAATAGTGTATGTGATGATTTTGTTGTTTTAGAAAAATATTTTACCTATTTGTTTAGGCAATGAGTCTTCTAGATTTAATAGCAATCATTGGGGAAATAGTAGTTCAAAAACCATTGTCATTAAGATAAAAATTGCTACTTAAAGTTAAATGTTATACCTTCTAGTCTACTGAATTTGAAAACATTGTTATATATCTTACATAGTAGTTTTCTTAGCCTAAAGCAACAAATATGAAACCATTGCATAAATGAGTTTTAGGCAGTGATTTTAAATGATTATTGCAATGCTTTTTTATGTTGAATATGTAGTGGTTATGAATAGTGTATGTGAAGATTTTGTTGTTTTAGAAAATATTTTACCTATTTGTTTAGGCAATGAGTCTTCTAGATTTAATAGCAATCATTGGGGAAATAGATAGTAGTTTTGTTTAGAATACACAATGTTTTCTAGTGAAATTGGAAACGTTAAATATGCATTAAGCAATAGTTTTTATTAGAATTGTTACCAACATAAAATGAAAAATAATTTAATTTTTAGAAATTAAATTTAAGTAGCCAAATTGTACTCATAATTGGAACTTAGCTCTTATGTCAGAGTATACCAATTGGATGAAACGCTATGCATGAGAAAATCCTACTAGCCTAAGGAAAAACACAAAATAAAGACAAGACAAAAGGAACATGAATTATATATCAGTAACATTGAAGAGCCCAATTTTCTATTACAAAAATAAAGTATATTGAGATATAATGCTACATAAACATAACAAAGAATCAAAAGGACCTAATTGGTAGTGGAGGATGGAAAGACAACAAAATACCATTCCTAAAATTTTACTTTTGCTAGATTCTTTAGTTTAATCTCTTTTGCTCAATACCATTGACTTGATTTACCTTGTTAATGATGGAGAAATAAAGGATCATCCTTGTTCTTGTAAATTTTAAATAGTTGCTTAGAATAGCATGTAGCTAACATGCAACATAGTTCAATAGCCTTGGAGTCATACTCTTTCAACTCCTAAATAGTTTTCTTGACATCTTAGACCGGATCTCCACCAATAAGAACCTTTGTAGGATCTCCAAGCATCATTAGTGTAATGACTTAAGTAGCAAAAATTGTATGTTAATTATTTGGGATATACCTTTAAGAGACACAAAATAATCATGACATAAGATTAAGTTTTGTACTTGATAGCATCAAATTTGCTAAATCCACATTTGTTGGTGTAAAATGTTTCCTTCCACTTTTGTTCCTTAGAAGTTTGTTGCTGATAAAGGGCGCACATAGCATTTAGACATGGCTCAAAAATTTTACCCAAGGCTACAAGCATTTTAGCCTTAAAATCCCACTTAAACTTTAAGTCCTTCCTCCTTTTCAAATTTAAAGGGATCAAATCAACAAGTTTGAAGAGATCAAAAACTAAACTATAAATTATTTCAAACCATTTGGATCATGTACCAAATGATGCTTGCAATATTGGAAACAATAACTACCCCCGTTGGATAAATAAATTTCTACTGAAAAGTACAAAATCATGACCATCAAAAGTAATGCATCAATATATAAAGAAAACACATAACCCAAATTACTACATTAAATTGTCAAATTAATGTGTTAATGCAAACAATAAATAGGAGGGGATTTTTATTAAACTCAATGAGCCATATAGAAGGACAAATTAGAAACTTGATTAAAAGTTTGAATACAAATAATCTACCATGACATTGTTAGAAGGAATAATGAACATTTTAACATAGATATGTCCATAAGGAAGGATTCATAATTTAACATAAATAGCATAAAAGATAAGATTGTTTATCTCCTCTATATCAAAAATACCAATTTTGATCATGAAAACCCTCTTAAAATTGTCACTCATAATATTTGAAGGTTTTCTTTATTGAAAATATTCTTCAAATAAATTGCATTATCCCTCACAAACCAAGTGCATTTATGGAAAGCATAGTAATAAACAAATTCATTTTGTTCCAAAAGATCTTGTAACTACCACCATCATTGTTGCCCCATCTAAAAGTGCACCAAAATAGGCTAGACCTCAAAATGCTCTCTCTAAAATATAAGTTGTAGTCTTGATTGGCAAATAATGTATGTTCTTTTAAATCATCATCTATAGAATTGCAATGAATATGAAGAATACCCTAACTAACTATTTAACAATGTGAATTGTATACCTTAGATATGAATCAAGTCAAGTAATACATGAATTAAGGCTCAAACATAAAACTAAAAAAAAAAAAAAACTACAAGTCTTTTAAAGTTTGTCATAATTTTTGAGGTATTGTTTTTCTTAAGGTCTCTTAATTATTTAATAGTGTGGAATATCTATAATAGTATATAGATTCAATTAGGGCTTAATGAATAGATTATGAATACTAGTTTTTTAGTGTTTTTTATCCAATAAAATGCCTTTGATCCATTTCTATTTTTTTAGTGAACAAAAATAAATAAATAAATAAAACACTTCTCTAATAGAAAAGAAGTTAAAGGAAACCTCAAAATGCAATTTTTCTATACACTTCCTCAGCCCTACTTTTTCTCTCACTTTTTCATCTCTTTCTTCCTTTTACTCTTTCTTTGTTGGCCACTCATTGTCTCTACACATCCTTGTTACCCTCTCCTTCCCTTTTGTTTCCCTCCCCTTTTTCTTTGTCCCTATGTCTTAGTGTCTCACCCTCTCTCTTTACTCCTTTGTCATATCTCACAATGCTCCTCCTTAAAATTCATTTTTCTTTTGTTTTTGACAAGAGAAGATTAATTAATTGATAAAGATCTCAAATTAAATCAAGACTTTTCCTCTTGTTTTGTTTTTTCTTGTGAGTTGTTTCCCCTCATTTGGGTTCCTATTGGATGTAGCCATGATTAAGGATTTGGTTTAATTACATGTGATTCTCTATTATATCAACTGGCTCAATTTTTTATTTAGAATTAGAATTTTCTTTTAATTTTTTCCCCTCTCGATGTTGATGCCCTATACTTGAATCCCTATTAAGCATCCATCATAATCAACATCACTATCTATATATATATATATATATATATATATAATATTGAAATAAAGGAAAGAAAATTAATAAACTAGTCAATAAAAGTGTGGATAAGTGGAATAATTAATGAACTTATTGAAAAGGTGGACTATGATGATGACTTTCAATGTTTCTTCCTCCAACATGGTGTCATAGGAATTTTTTTCATGGGCTTTAAGCAATTGACTCAGAACTTTTGTAGTCATTTTGTAAAAAACAGACCCTTACTATTAACATAAAGGAAAATGAAAGTCTTAGAACACAATATTAGGTTGCTTGGATTAAATAGATTTTCTAGTGCAATTTACAGTGGATTTATTGATGGTAGGTCATGAAATGCTTGATCTTTTGTTCTATTATTTTCTTGGTATTTGGCCAGTTTTTTGGTGGCTATGGGAGCAAGTACGAGGGAGACTCTTTTTAAAATTTTTTTATTTTAACTTTTTTTTTTAAAATAGCCAAATTAATTCACATTTAAAAAAAAAAAAAAACAAGTAGTGGGAACTAGTTGCTTCTTAAGTAGTTGATTCTCACCTTCAATAATTTTTTTTTTTAATATTTTGAGAGAGATCTTTCTATATTTAATTTTAAGTCTTAACCTTAAAATTAGTAAATTACTTTCATTTTAAGGCCTCTAGAATTTAATTCTTATTTTAACTTTTTTTTTAATTTTATTTACTTAAGTTCTCCCATTTAAGAGATTGAATCTTATAGAAAAATTTAAAGTTCACTCGTTAGAATGATCTTAATTATTAACCCTTCATATTTAAAGACATAAAATTACAACTTCAAAATGAAATTTTAATAAAAAAATTAAACAAAAACTATTACTATAATTCATCAAACCCTAAATGTGTAGAAGATGATTTTTTCTAAAATAAAATTATATATATGAAGAATCAAGTTATGTAGTGGTAACATTATTAAGTTGCTTATGAGAAAAATTAGATATAAAATACTAAAATTTAATATAAATTGAAAATGGTTTTCTTTCATCTTTAACTTTAATTGTTGAGATTAAGAATTTAACTTTTTTACTACTAAACAAACATTATTAGTAGCAAAAAAATTAATTATTAATTATTGAAGTGAATTAAAATTTTTTTTTTATTTCAAATTCAACTTATAAAAATTTTAGTGTATTTATTAGTGTTCTTAAGTTCCATAAATATATTGATTAAAAATAATTAAATTTTTTATCATTTGTTAATTTTACATATTTGATAAATTTGGTCATAATAACTTGTCATATTTCATTCATCTTTTATTTGTCTTATAATCTTATGATGGATGTTTTTTGTGCAAACATGAGGGAAAAAATTTGTTAGCATCATTAATTAATTTAGGTAAATTAAAATTCTCAACTAAATAGCTTTTATAATAAAACTTTATAGTGAACTTAAGGGATGTTTGCTTTTGTTTAAATAGTTATACAAAAACTAAACCATTTTTTTTTTTCATTCCAAACAGTTAACTTAAGTGACTTTTGACTTCATTATGAGTATTTAACGTGTTATTGGTACTATATATATATATATATAGACTAATTATTTTTTAAAATATATTATTTTGATAAAAAATTATTTTATTACTTTAAATTATCTTTTATTATTCTTAGTTTCATTTTGACTTATTACCTTGCATTATAGTTTTAATTTTCAATGAATGTTAGTTCTCTATTCTTCATTTAGATTAAATCATTTCCTCACAACACTATGAAAACTTATATTTTTAAAGGTTTTCTTAACAAATTAGATAATAAAAAATGTTCTTGTATTCAATTTCCAAATTTGAACAAAAATTAAATAACCTGATATTTTTGCTAGTTTGATTTTCTCAACAAAAAGAGAAGCTATTATCAAATACATATACTATTGATCCCATTTTCCATTAATTTTTTTTTTTAAAAAAAATACAATACTATTAAAATTAGGTATGAGTTAAATTAGTTGGGTCTAGGCATATGGAACATATTTAATTTAAAAAAAATTTAAAATTAATACATTCTATATTTGGTCATTTTTTATGAGCAAGTCTTGAATTTGAATATCAAATTTCATTGCTTTTAAGTTTAGTAACTACTAAATTATACTTAATAATTACATTCTACTTAAGATTAGCAATAATATTTACATGCCATGTTGTTTTAGTAAAGTTTGAAATCCTACTCAAATGGCAAATAAAACCCTTTAGATTTGGACAAAGAATAATCAATTTCCAAATACACACTTTGTTGCGTAGCATACTTGCTCATGGCTTTTACTTGGTGTATCCTTTTTCAAACTTGCTACTTATTCTACTATTTTGTAGATTTACTAAAAGTAATAATAAATTTTTGACTTAATTGCTTAAATAAATAAAAATGTGAAAAAAATACAAAGTGAATTAAAGTTAGATTAAGAAATTTTTTGACTTGGTATTTCATTTTATTAGGTAAATATGTCTATGTTAATTTTATAACTTATTTAGCCAATTTTGTTAGGTAACAAAGCTTGAAAGATAACATTACTCATCTACAAAAGTGTAAAGTTAGTTTTTGTCCATGTAGTAAATAGTTTAACTTCATAGTTGCATTGTCTCCCCCCAAATATAGTAGTCAACATGGATCACCAAAATTAAGGGTTGCCATGTGTTAGCTCACCATTTAGTCTTTTGCCCCTTTTCCTTTGTACATGCCATATTTTTGTTGTATCAACTCAAAAGAATTACATGTGTACTTTGCAATGTGTTTGCTTACAACCAAAGTTGGCAACATATATCCCATTATTATTTTTGTTGCTATTTGCATAAGTCATGACTTTGAGTCCTTATTAAGGTAGTTTTTACTATTTGTGGGTTTCAAGTAATAAAAGGATCGATCATCCTATGCAAAAAAAAAAAAAAAAAGTCATGAGTTTGAGTCATTATTAAAGTATTCTATGGAATTAAACGTATATTTGATCTTATATAATTGTATGAGTAGTTGGTGACTCTTGCTACGTAACATAGAGTTTGTTCTTCTGTAAATTTCATGTTATGGCACAGCCAACTTTGTGGCAACCTAGCGCAATCCTCCCTAATGGATTTGTGAGTGCTACCCTTATAAAAGAAAATACTTATTAATATGCATCACTAGTAAATGTGACAACACGAGTCATTAAGTGGAATTATTTCGAGTTGGATTACGTTTGAATCACGTTACTTTTAGACTGTTTTTGGGTAGGATTTGGGTCAATCCAAGGGTTGACAAGTTACTATTTATGAAATAATTTTTTCTTCTTAGTCATTTTTATTTTATTTATTTTTAATTTTTTATATATTAATTTATTTTAAACATATTTTTTTATCTTTATACTAATTTTTATCTTATTATCAAGCTTTAGTTGTATGTTGACTTGCTAATTTATAATAGACAAAAGAATTATTATTTAATATGCATTTTTATATTTTAATTTGTACAAAAAATTTATAAATATGTAATTCATATTAAATATATTTATATTATTTACAAGATATATAAACAAAAATGTGTGTGTTTATGTGTTTGTGTAATTTTTAAAATATCATAAATATTTAAAACAAAAAATATAGATTATTATATATATATATATATATATATAATAATATATTTTAATTTATAATAAATATATATATATATATATATACCCATTAAACGTCTGATGTTATATTACATACAAGAATATCATTTTTTTATGATTTTTTGTCCAAGTTGATTGATAATTGTAGCAAATATTTTATGATGATTTTACTAATTTTAGATACAAAGTATAATTATACCTTATATTTTATACTAGAGTTTTCTCTTTTTGGTTCTCCTTTTAGGGTTGATAGCCTTTAGTTGAATTCTTATCATTAAGCATTGATCATAATCACCATCAAAATTTAAATATATTAACTAATATTGAAATCAAATCAATGAAAGATAAAGAGAATACAAACAACTAAGAAGTGGGTTAAATGACTAATAAAGTTATGATAATAAAAAAATGTTATTATTTTCAAATTTGGAGGAAAATTAAATAACTTAATATTTTTTATAGCCTAATTTTCCCAACAAAAGGAATGGTCCCAACAAATACATGTACTAATTACATTTTCTATTAATTTTACTTTTGAAAAAAAAATAAAATAACTATTAAAATTAAAATTTGGTATACTTTATATTAGTTGGCTTTCTATTTAGATTTACTGTAATAATTCCATCTCGTATTGTTCCTTTAAAAGTTAAAATCCAACTCAAAATGGTAAACATGCCCTTTAGATTTGGATAAAGAATAAGTGCTTTCCAAATTGACATATGTTATGGCCTCATTGTCTAATTGCTATGCCTCTAATTGGTGAGTTTTCATCAAATATCTATTATGGGTCCATGTCATATTGTTGATTGATGTGTTATTGATTAGAATTAATGATTGTGTCTAAATTTTGTTAAAGAGAGGCGTCGTTAGGAAGCAAATCAAAAGTCCTCCATTCCAATTCTTATTTCCTCTCATCTATGCTATTGTTCTTCCTCTGAGTAAACTCTCCCAAAAATTTTAATGATTCTTTTTTTTATCATTATTTTTATGGATGATTCACTACATGGGAATTGAATTTTAATTGTCTAATGATAAAATTTTGTAGGTGTTTGTAATGTTTCAGTTTGACTCTCAACATGCCACAAGCCTAAAAGCTTATGGTTGTGTTGGTTGGTGCATTTATTCATGGCTTTTACTTTATTGCATCCTTTTTCAAACTTGCTACCTATTTTGTTATTTTGTTGATTGATTTATTTAGTTATTACTAGAATGTGATTTCTGATTTTGATTCTTTTCACTAAAATTTTTGACCATATTGTCAATAGTTGAGCAATCATATTAGCTACACTAGGTGCCTTAGTTTTGGTTTAGACTTTTCGTAGGTTGTTGAAGTATCAATTTGCTTTTTTATTTGGGATGTATGAAAATTAATCTAGATCATAAATTCAAGTTTTCGATTGGAAGGATAAGCATGTGTGAATGGTTAACAAATGCCCATGCCTACAAGTAGTTCAAGAATATGCTTTCCTATGTGCAAAATGGTGTTGTTTTTAGCATAATCCTTGTGATTGTTAAATTAAAAAGGGTGGAATTATTATAAAGAAAAAATTGCATTAATGGGGTAATACGAAGAGAAGGGATTTTGGTTTCAATTTTGGAGAATTCCCATTAATTAATTAAACTTGTAATACCTTTTTGTTTGAGCCTAACTTGCTAAAATTGACACTTGCTACTTTACTCAAGCTAGTATAGAGAGAGAATTGAAGGGAACTACCAAAAACATTTTTGGTTGTCTAATCAATTTGAATGACATGGACATTTTACACGAAGAGCATATAAGCAAGCAAGGAGTTTGACTTTGACACTAAGATAATAGTGTATTTGTGTGCTTGAATTTGAAATTTTTTTAGTACTATGTTGATGCTGAGCTAGAGGATCCACTCTTCTATATTGTTCTTACTAGGCGACAAGAAATATAAGCTTTGTTTGATATGTTTCCTAGCAACTACCATCACTAAAGCTAGAAATTTTTTTGAATTTGTTGCATGTCATTGTTGTATAGATTATATTCTCATGTTTTAGTATTAAAATTTTTAGTCCATTCCATAATCTTCTACTAAGTTAGTTTCTTTTGTCTCTTTTGGGTTCTTTGCCCCATTGAGATTGTGTTTATGATTTATTAAAAGCACATGACCACTAAAAAGTTATGTTGAATATTTCTTACCAAGTAGATGCATGTCTAGTTGCACAAATGCAAGAGATTGAGGTTAACATCTAGACTACGGGTCTTGTCATATTTGTATAAGAGATTAGGCATAAGTCCAAAAAAAAGAAAAAAATCAATGGAGCAAATTTCAAGCATTTGCTAAATTCCTTTTTGACAACTGGAAATGTTAAGATAGAAATTAGAAGAGAAATTTGGCTCAAGATAAATATTTTGTTGCTTTCATTTTTCTAGGTCAGTCTTAATCTAGTTATGAGTTATTCATCTCCATCATCCTTTCTTCTAGTGAATACAGACACGGGAAATTTTTTGGTTGGTTTTATAGCATTCATTCTACTCAACTTCAAAGGTTGTAGCTGTGCAAAGATTTTACCTTTGTTTCTATGTCTTGTATGTAGGAAGTTGGTTTGGAAAATTAAGTAAGGGACCTAGTAGACCTTTTGACTTGTATCTTATATGGCAAAAATGTTGTAGTGGCAGATAATTATGAGAAAAATGAAATGTGCTTTTATTATTTTTCCCCCCTTTAATACATTTGTATTTCTTATTACGATGGTCTTATAGATCATCTCTTGAAGGATGATATTTATCCATCCTGTAATCTACAAATAGTGTTGCTTTTCCTAGCAAACATGTTCAGTAGAATAGATCTATATAACATCGAGATTAAGTGAAAATGAAAAATGGTTAAGAAGTCTGTTTGCATCTCTTTTGCAATTTACTTTCATTTTTATGAGTCATACATGATGCTGCCATGAGTAGCTTAAGAGAAAATTGGATTAGATTGGATTTTTAATTTTGCTTTGAGAATAATGCTTACATTTAAAATTATTTTGTAAAGGAGATATTTTATTAGGAAAACTGAGCTAACTACCTTTGCAAAAGCACAAAACCAAAACTTCCAACACATCCAAACCATTTTGTTTACTATTTTAGGATTTAAAAATTTGTTTAAAAAAAATTAAACTAGATAAAAACAAAATTATTTCCCATTTTTTTGGGTTTCCTAACATAAGCATATTTTCTCTTTGTCCATTTTTTCAATAAATTTTATACCCTTTAAGAATAAAACACCCTTTTAAAAAAATCTAAACTCTTTATTATTTGAACACAAATAAGCAGATTCTTTGTGCATATGTGAAAAAAGCTAGGAATTACCTAGGATTCTAATAATTTTTTAGAGGCATCTCGAATTGTCATTGACTTTAGTACATCATAAGGATCATTTTATCATAGTAGGAAAAGTTTGAACAAGAAATATGATTGAAATCAAAATTAATTAAGCCATATGTTATGTTTAATGGATAATCATTCCAAATCTTAGTCATCCAATTACAAAAATCTCAAAATATTAAATTATTTGTCCTATCATCTCTATTGTCCATTACCCATAGGAGTGGCAACAACTGGACAAGACAAATGCTAAATACAGCAAAGCCAATAAATTAACAAACTTGACATTAATAACTTAACTACTATTAGTTAGGTTAATGAATCTTTAACAAATTGAATACATAAAAGTAAAATAAGATAAAAAATACTTAAAATAAAATAAATTGAAACATCACTAATTGATATCATGAAATGAAATTAGGCATTATAATGTCTACTTAAATTTCTATAATAACCAGATATATACATAATTAATATTATTAATAAGGTGGGCATGAGTTATAGTTAATTAATTAAACATATCAACATCTATAATGCAAGTATCACCCATGATTTTTGTCATGGAAATCTTTCATAATTATAATTATAGATTTTAGTGTCTCTTACAAAGTTTACAATTAAAAGAAATGTCATCAAATTAGACCAATGAAACATGTCAATGAAGCCCTAAGAAGGGAAGAACTAAATTATATTACAACATTAGAAAAGAAAAGGAGAAGAAAAATGAAAAAGGAAAAAAATGTACTGATGAGACAATGACCCATGAGAACTGACTCGGGGAGTGTTGTATTACATGCTTGTTTTTATTTCAAAATCTTTGTTGAGTGATATATTATTGATTATAATTAATGTCTACATTTGAATTTTGTTATAGAGAGTTTTTTGTTAGGAAGCAAAACAAAGGTGCCCCATTCAAGTTCTTTGTTCCTCTCTTTTATGCTCCTATTCTTCCTCTAACTAAATTCCCCACCATTTTTTTTTGGTGATTATTTTTTTTTTCATTGTTTAGACTATTCTTTGGCTATATTTATTTCCTTACTTTGGGTTTCCTACCAAAATTCTTTGTGCTTTTAATTTTGTATTTTTGTTGCTATTTGCATAAGTCATGAGTTTGAGTCTTTATCAAGGTAGTTTTTACGATTTATAGGTTTCAAGTAATAAAAGGATGGATCATCCTATGAAAAAGTCATGAGTTTGAATCCTTATCAAAGTATTTGATGGAATTAAACATATATTTGAACATATATAATTGTATGAGTGGTTGGTGACTCTTGCTAGGTAACATAGAATTTACACTTTTGTAAATTCAATGTAGTAGCACAACCAACTTTGTGGCAACCTAGTGCAATCCTCCATAACAAATTTGTGAGGCTACCCTTACTTGAGAAAAAATATATAAATAAATAAACACCACCAATAAAATGTGTCAACATGGGTCATTAAGTGGAATTATTCTGAGTTGGATTATTTTTGAATCATGTAACATTGAAATTGATTTTAGGTAGGCTTTGGGTTAATTCAAGAGTTGACAAGTTATTATTTAAGAATTAATTTTTTTATTCATAGTCATTTTCAATTTATTTATTTTAAAATTTTTATACATTAATTTATTTGAAAGTATATCTTATTTATTTTAATAATACTTTTTTCTCTTATCACTCCACTTTGATTATAAGTTAACCATTTAATTTAAAAAAAGACTAATTTTTTATTTATCATATAGTACAATTGATAAAAAAAAATATTTATTATTTTTTATATATTAGCTTGAATAAAAAGTATATAATTTTTTATTTTTTTATACTAATTTTTATCTTATTATTAAGCTTTAATTGTATGTTGACTTACTAATTTATAATAGAAAAAAAAAAAATTATTGATTTTTAATTTTTTATACATTAATTTATTGTAAAAGTATATATATTTTTATATAATTCTTATACTAATTTTTCTCTCATCACTCTACTTCAATTATAAGTAAACCATTTAATTAAAAAAGAAACTAATTTTTATCATATTATTAAGTTTTGATTGTTTATTGAATTGCTAATTTATAATAGTTAATAAAATTATTATTTAATATGTATTTTTTATATATTAATTTGTGTAAAAAAATTTTTTTTCAAATTTATTATATATATTATATATATATATATATTATTTACAAGATATGTATACAAAAAAATATATGTGTATATATTTTTTAAAATATCATAAATATTTAAAATAAAACTATGTTACTCTTGCTCTCTCTCTCTCTCTCTCTCTCTATATATATATATATATATATATATGGTAAGATAAAAAAAAAAACTTATTTAAATTAAATATATTATTATTTTATTTATATTATATATATATATATATATATATATATGGGTGTGCATATAAAATGTGTGTATATATATAATAGAATAATAAATAAAAAAAAAAAAAATAAATAATAAATTTGTTTTTTTTTTTTCTCACACAATAAAAATTCATATATTTCATAATCAAAATAGTAAAAATTATACTTTTTAGTAAATAAAATTGATAACTCAATTATTATAATCTTTTATTTTAATTTTTATATGTTATCTTGAGAAAAAAAAAAGGTCACAATGATTTTATTTTCGAGCTCAACCAAAAATAATAATTAATATGATAGAATATTGCACTAATAAATATAAATTTTGACATTTATTGCAAAGTTTATAACTACAAAAAACGTCATTAGATTGGTTATCAAAGATGTGTTATTTGTTTAAATGAGATGACAAGTGTGTTGGGGTTAATTTGCTATTAATTAGGTTAATGCATCTTTAATTAATTGAATATATAAAAATTAAATATGATAAAAGAATGCTTAAAATAAAATGTCACTAATTGATATAATGAAATGAAATTAGGCATTATATTGTCTACCAAAATTTTAACAATAATGTGATATATACATGATTAATATTATGAATAAGGTGGGCATAATTTATAGTTAAACAACTAAACATGTCAACATTTGTAATGCAAGTATCACCCATAGTTTTTGTCACAAAAATTTTTCATAATTGTAATTACAAATTTTAGTGTTCCTTACAAAGTTTACAATTGAAAGAAATGTCATTGGATTTAACGAACAAAACACATCATTGAAGCCCCAAGAAGTAAATAACAAAATTATATTACAACATTGAAAAAAAAAAAAAGAGAGAAGAAAAAATGAAAAAGGAAAAAAAAAATGTATTAATGAGACAATTGCCCATGAGAACTGATCTAGGGAGTGTCATATTACACGTATGTTTCTACTTTAAAATCTTTGTTTGTTAATTTATGTATTGTTGATTTGAATTAATGTTTGTGTTTGAATTTTGTTGAAGAGAGTCACCCATTAGGAAGCAAAATAAAGGTGCCTCATTCAAGTTTTGGGTTCCTCTCATTTATGTTCCTATTCTTCCTCTGACTAAATTCCCCACCATTTTTTTCAAGTGATATTTTTTTCTTTTAATCTCTAGACTATTCACTATATGTGTTTTGAATTTTGATTGTCTAATGTTTGGCTTTTGTGGGTCATCGTAGTGTTTCAGTTCAACTCTCACTATGCCTTAGACATATTTGGAGGGATCAATTGTTTACTACTATGTTAGCTGACTTATTTGCTCATGGCTTTTACTTCATGTATCCTTTTTCAAACTTGCTGCTTGTTCTATTATTTTATTGATTTATTTATTTTTGTAATGCAATTTCTAATTCTAATACTTTTCACTAAGCTTTTTTTTTTTTTTTACCATATTGTCAATTGTTAAGCAATCATATATAGTTGTGGTTTAGACTTTTTTTGGGTTGTGGGGGGTATTAATTTGTTTTTTTGTTAGGGATGTATGAAAATTAGTCCAGATCAAAAAATAATGTTTTTCATTTGGAGAATAAATGTGTGAATCATTAGTAGTTGTAACTAAAGTAATTATTATAGACATGATGATAATGCATACAAGTAGCTAAAAAGAATAATTATTATGAGTAGTTTAAGAATATGCTTTCGTATGTCAAAGTGATGTTTTTAGCATGATTCTTATGATTATTGCGTTGAAAAGAATGGAATTATTGTAAAGGAATTTGCATTAATGAGGTAAGAGGAAGAGGGGATTTGGGGTTGAATTTTGGAGAAATCCCATTAACTGATGTTCATTACAATGCACATCATACGCAATGCATGTAATTATTAGTTTAAAAAACTTCAAAATTTTAGTCTTATAATTATCCCAACCATAACCCTTCTATTGTTCCTAAATTTTTATTTTTTTTCCTTCTTACATTTTTTTTGGGACTCCAAATGTTTCTTAGATAGCTAATAAAAAGGAAAAATTTTGATTAAACACTAAGCTAATCACTAAAATTTGGTGTGATATAATGATGCATGTACACTTATAAATTTAGCAAAGCTAGTGTTTTGAAAAACAATATGCCCTTTCTAATTCACATAGTTTGTGGGAATAAAAAAGTTGGCTCAACAAAAGTATACAAGTAGAAAATGTGGGCAATCACTTTCTTATGGGTCAATGATAATAGATTTATATATTTTTTTTTTTTATATTTAATGACATCGAAGAGTGATAGATAAGATATGACTAAACTACCATCAATTACTTCCAAAAGCATGTTGCTTCCATTTGAGCTTCTTGTTGGTAGGTAAAGACATGCATGTGGATTTTAAATTTTTTTTTCTAGCATGCAATCTCTGAAGGAGCTTCTTGATTTCTTGATTGGAACTCCTTCGATGGCTAATGTACACTTATTGCCTCCAATGCAATAATGAACATGACATTAACTACTATTTTGCTATACATTTGATTGATGCATCTTTAATTATCAAAATACAATTTAAATACATGAAATAAAATTATAAAATCACTAAATAAAGTAAAATTGAGTATTATGTTATATATTTAAACTTTAGTAATAACCAAATTTAGACACAATTAATTTTAATAATAAGGTGGGCATAAGTTATAATTAAACAATTAAATATGTCAACATCTGCAACATTAGCATCTCCCACCATTTTTGTCATAGGAATCTTTCATAATCATATTTGTGTGTTAGCACTAATAATTTATTTTCTAAGCTTAGTGATGATGATAATCAATATTATATGATATTATAATGATAATTATATATTTCAACATTTCTTACAAAAGTTTTGCGACTAAAATAAACGTAACTAGATTGGACCAATCAAACATGTTAGTGGAGCACCAAGAAGGCAAGATTGCACCAAGGAGCCCATAAGAACTGACCCAAGGAGTGGCTGAAGAGCTACTAATCTAAGTGAGGCTTAATCTTAGAGGCAAGGCAATTGGCGATCTAGAAGAGATGCATGGCATTGTGAAACAATGTGTTAGCAGTCATCATACGAAACTGCTTGGCCATTTCCTTCATGAAGCATCCTAAAGTGAACCAAGATTTGGCTAGTTTAGTCTTAGCCTTAGATTTGATATCTTCTTTCCCTAGGATATCATTAACCATCTTATCCTCATAGCTAATGTAGTTGGCCTCCAAGGACCAACCAAAGTGAAGGGTCCACCAATTTGGTGAGGCAAAGGAGCTTTTCTAGTAGTTTGGGTCATCTTTATGGGTGTCAAATGAGGCAGCACATGGTTGGACCATCGTAGGTCTCAAATGAAGGAGATTAGTAGCTATTTTTGGGGTTTTAGTCATTTATAGAGAAAGGGGTTTTTGCAATGGTTTTGCTTTAATAATTTCTTGGTGTTTTGGGCACTATTTGAAGAGCATTTGAGAAGATAGAAAGTTGAGGGCTTGGAGGGGCCCATGCCAAGACAAAAAATGTTAGGGAAAAGGATAAGATGGACACATGGCAACATTTCATGCTGGGATATGGTAGTTGTGTGGGCCACTATTGTTGCATTTTGACCAACTATTCTAGTTTCCTTGTTGTTTTTTTGTAGTGCTTAGGGTCAATTTGTAATTTTTGTTTTTTTTTTTTTGAGCAGTGGAGGCCAATTTGCTTAACTAGAAAGAAATTTGCAAGGTAACATAGAGATTCCTCTTCTATATATTCAATGTAATGACACAACCAACTTTGTGGCAACCTAACAGAATCCTCTCTAACGAATTTATGATTGCTACCCTCACTTATGAAAAAACAATACTTATAAATAAGCATTGCTAGTAAATGTATTGACACAAGTCATTGAGTGGAATTATTATGAGTCAGATTACTTTTGAATCATGTTACATTCAGATTGTTTTTAGGTGGGCTTCAAGTCAATCTAAGAGTTGACAAGTTATTATTTAAGAAATATTTTTTTATTCTTAGTCATTTTTATTTTATTTATTTCTAATATTTTATCTATTAATTTATTTTAAAAGTATATATTTTTTATTTTATACTAACTTTTCTCTTATCACTCCACTTCAATTATAAGTTAACTAGTTAATTAAAAAAAACTAATTTTTTATTTATCGTAGAGTATAATAGGTAAAGAAAATTATTATTTATTATTTACTATTTATATATTTTTTTTTGATAAAAGGTATATAATTTTTTATTTTCTATATACTAATTTTTATCTTATTATTAAGCTTTAGTTATATGTTGACTTGCCAATTTATAATAGACAAAAAAATTATCATTTAATATGTATTTTTTATATATTAATTTGTATAAAATATTTAAAAAATATATTAAACATATTATATATATTTATATTATTTACAAAATGTGTGTGCAAAAAAATGTGTGTGTGTGTGTGTGTAATTTTTAAAATATCATAAATATTTAAAATTAATATATATATATATATATATATATATATATATATATATATATAATAAATGAACTAAATTTAATATTAACATTATATATCACCTTGTTATTTTTTACCTTATCAACCCATCACACTTCACTAAAGTGTGGCCCTTACACCCCAACACCTCTTGGATTTAGGATTTATGGGGACTCAAACCTACGTTGCAGTGGTGGCAACTTGGCTTTGATACCAATTTGCCTAAAAGGATATCTTGATGAGGAATGACCTAGAAACATTGTTATTTTTGACCTTATCAACCCACCACACTTCACTAAAGTGTAGCCCTTACCCCTTAGCCCCCTCCTAGAATTGGGATTTATGGGGACTCGAACTTGCATTACAATAGTAGCAACTTGGCTTTGATACCAATTTGCCTAAAGGTTATCCTATTAAGGAATGGCCTAGAAACCTCTTTATTTCTCAAGGTAAGGATCTTATGGGATAGAGACTTTGTATGAGAATGCATGATGATGCATATAAAGGATAAATTTATCTAATACATGACATTGTTACACTAAAGGTTGCTTAGACATAAATCTCTTGAGCTAGTATTGTTTCTAGTTGATATATTGAATATACATTTGAAAACATACAAATGAAACCTTGGTACATGCATTAAAGATACATTGACATTTGAAGGATAGCGTAGGGATTTCTCATTTGGGAATCCCTTCTCAAGTTGAAAAGAGTAGAAGAACACTTACATAAGAGCTATTAGATTAGAGGATAGGAAAATATTTGCATAGGATAGGATTATGTTCTATGAGAACTTCCTCCTAAAAAGAATTTTAAGGTTTTTAAAACTTATTCTTGAAGGAAATGTTTTTCTAAGAGCTTTTCTTTTAAAAGCTTCTTCTTTTTAAAAGCTTTTTATTTTATTTTTAAGAAAAAATACATTTTCGTTTTTTAAAAGCTTGCCTAGTGCTTGATATGTGAGGCTTGTTATAAATGCTTGGGCCTTAGATGCTTAGAGCTTAAAGATAAAGTTACCTTTGGCGAAAAGCAAATGCTTTTGCTTTTTGAAATGTAGATTCTTTTACTTTTCAAAAAAAGCAAATGCTTTTTATTTTAACTTTGGGCAAAAATAGAGATTCCATTTGCTTTTATCCCTTGATCCTTGATAAAAGCATTTCACCTTTGCTTTTTTCCTTTGTCTTTATGCTTGATGTGGATGGAACCAAAAGAATCAAGGACAAGGCCCATGGCATTTGCTTGGCTCCATCTAAAGCTAGATTGATACTTGTGGAGAATCTTTAGCAATGTTATCAAAGGCCCTTCACGTGTTTGATGTTTGAAATTTGATATTGATATGGATGGGTTAAGATTATGATTCTAATGAGAATCTAATGATGCATTCTTGACCTCAACCAAGAGCTTGGAGAGTGTCCTAGAGAATATTTGGCAAGGTCTCGAGAAATCTTTATCGTGATTGGCTTGCAGTTAAGAGGACACTCAATGAGTTTGGGTTACTTTGGTGGTGAACTACTATGGATGTTTAGAAATCCACTACTAAACACCTTGTTTGTGAGTTCCTATTGCCAAATAATTGAAACCTATTGCTTACCTTTTGTTGATTAACAAAAGGCTTGAATTCTAAATAATAATCGACTATTGTTAGGTAGCAAAAGATTGTTATTTAGGCTTAGAGTATTGGAATTGGCTAAGATTTGGAATCTTTTAGAAAGGATTATCGGGACTCACACAAAGTCTAGAGGAACTTGTTGACCAACTAACTCTTGGCTTGACTTAGTAGTATACTGACTCTATGACTCATTATACAAGTTCACTAGACTAATTTTAGTGAACTAAACACTTGACACATTTAATAGAGATGGCTGATCAAACAATGTGAAGATTGAACGAATTTAGGCTCAGTGGTTGTAATGGACTACTACTTGGATACATAATGTACTTATTAACTTTCAAAGAATGTATTGACAAACATAGCAAGGACTTATGGACATAAGTGGATGCTTGAATGACTGATAGGACTCTAATGGTATGGTGGATTGGTCTTGGAATGACATGACTTATTTAAGTAGGTAGTATGCTATGTTATTTATATTATGGAGATTGATACAATGAAATGAGGACTCTTATGGACTATTAACTCTGATGCAACAAGGAATTGAGTAAGATGCAAAATTAAGATGAATAATGCAATGGACTAGCCATGAAACTTGGTTCATGATGGAACATTAGAAAATTTTAAGGAAAATTTTGAAAGGTTTTTTTTTCATTAATATTGAATTCCTTCTTAGAGGTTATCCTTCTTGGAAATTGTCAATGTTGAAGGCTTCTTTGTCTTCCATGTGATAATCTACATCATTTATGAAATATTCTATTATTTTTTATTTTGAAGGATAGAAGTAAAGGAGATATGCCTTTTTTGTGTTATAGAGCTGTAGTGCTCAATCCAAGTGAATTTCAAAATATCTGGAGAAGAATCGTTGGTAAGTGGTCCTTCTTATTCACAATAATGAGTATTGTAAGAGGACCAATTCCAATTGTTTTCCTGAATGTAAGCCCACTAGCAATTGACTTGAGCCACTAGTGCTTTCTACCAACAAGTCCAAGGAATTTCTCTTGGAATGCCTAATCACTCTCTTTGTTGAATGTAAAGGTGATGGACAACCGGTTGAAATTCTACTAAGAAGATTTGTTTTGGAGGAGAACAAATGATATCTAAAGTGATGACAATAATGTCACCTGAGTAGTTACCTTGGTAGAAGTTTCTTAACAACTTTATGAGAGTTTCTTATAAAATTATACCAAATTGATTGAATTAAGAAGTTTAAAGATCTCTCCTATGAATATGGAGTCATAGAACCTTTTGTAATTAAAAGGCCATTGGTGAATATCAAGAACCACTAATTGCGGAATGCTAAAGTCAAGCTGGTGTTGGCAATTTAAAGGAACTAAGCTACATTCTTTGCAACTAAACATTATGTTGTATTTCCATGTCCATTTCCAATAGTGATGTAGCCTATTGGGCTCTAAGACTACATGTTGTCAAGCTTCTTCAACAACTACTAATAGTGTTTCAAAAAATCCTATCTCGACTAATTTTGTAAGGTGTTTGGAGAAGTCTTTAGGAAAATTGGCAAGTGCCTTTTGTTTTTTTGATTAGGAAAGAGTAGGATGAACAAGGGTAAAAGGAAAATTTCTCTAAGGTGGATAATGGAAAAACTATTAAGGAGGTTGATATTGACCTAAAGATCTAGGAAAGGTCTAGGTGCTGGAAATCTTTCTATATTTTGAAAGAGGCTAGTATGATTCCAAGGATGGAGAAGGTGTCTAAGTACTAGCATGTCTTTTGTATGTTGAAGGAGGTTGGTATTTTTCTAAAGATGGAGGTGAAGTCTAAGTATTGACATTTATTTTAAACTATGGAAAAGAAGTTTAAGTATTGGCATCTACTTTGGCTAGAGAAGGTGGAGGAATTGGTGCCATAGAGTTTACTTTAAGCAAGGTTTCTCTAAGAATTGAAATTTTAGTACTAAGAATTTAAAACTATAGAAGTAATGATGAGTGAGTTCTTCAAGGTTTTGACGCTGTAATAGTTAAGAGGAGTGGTCTTTCTCAAGTTGCTGTTTTAGAGGTTAGGTGCCAAAAATGAGGGATGATGGCTTCACAATTAGAACATTTTTGAACATAAGACAAACAAGGACTATGTGCATTTAAAGAAGAAAAAAACAAACAATGCTGATGTTGAATAGATGCAAACTCTTTAAGTTCTCTAATATGAGTTAAGAAAAAAAATGTCAAGACTATTGAGAACTAGTAAAGAATCTTTCTTATTGACTACACAATTCCAAAGATTGTCTAAGATGCACTGAAGTTCTAGTCTATCAACTGTTTCTAATATGGTTTAGTGATCTAGAACTTGGAGGTTTCAAAATGATATAGAAGTAGACTAATACCCTCATATCCTTGGTAGGTTTGGATGCACTAATGTTTATTAAAACTTGCCATCTAAAACAAATAAAAATAATGAGAACAAAGATATACTATTGAAGAATATGGTTAGAGAAAGGTAATCCTAATTCTAAAATTACATGGGTAAAACTTTGTATAGGTCTTGTGAGATGTTATAGGAGTTTCAAGGATATGGAAAGTTGATCTTGCATCTAGATTTATACTAGGAGGAATGTTGGAGTTGATGGGACAAACAAGTTTGCTTGGAATGGCTACACTACTTAATGGGTCAGAGAGGAATGTTACGTTTGTTTATAGATTTCAAAACCAACTTTGGGTACTTTTCTTCTTGATATAATTTTTTGTAGCTATATTTTTTTTCTCCAAATAACAGTTAGATTGTTTTGCTGTAGTCAATTGCATGTAGTGGGAGAAAAAATTTCCTTAATTCTTGAGTAACCAGCAACTGCAAGACCTTGTAAGGAAAGGATGTCCGCTTGTTGGGATTGTTGACACAACATGCGATATTGGTGGTTCTCTAGAGTTTGTTAACTAGGCAACATCTATTGACTCACCATTTTTTAGGTACCATTTTATGTTGCTTCCCATTCTTCTATTTTACTTCATGCCTCTTATTTTCTTATCTTCTTGTTCACCTAGTGTTTCCAATAACTAAACTAATTTATGGGATGTCTATCATTATAGGGTGATTTGTTATTACTTTCCCTTAAACTTGTTTGCTCCCACATAAAGTGTAGACATTTTATAAAATCAGCCTAAATCATATATGATGGGAACAATCATCCCATTGGAACATATTATGAAGTGGGATTTAATCATTAGGTTTTGCTTGAGTTCTTCATTCAAAAGTGAAACAAACCAAACATTATACATGAACGAGAATGAATCTAACATGTTTTTATCATAAAAAATACTAGTGTGAATTGGGCTCTCTAAATGAGGTTTTCAAGATCTCAAAAGGAAAAAGAGAAGGCAAGGAGGACCCAAGTGTAGCTATTACCTACTAATTGAATTTTGCACGTTTTTGTCCCTTCACCCATTATCCTCTTTCTCTTGGTGCCTGGACATGAGTAATGTGAAGCATGATGACACAAAGAATGTTGGGAAACCATAGAGATAAAATTATTGAAATTTTTTCCTCAACTCTCCCCAAGGTTAAGAAATAGTAATTATGCCTACCATCTAGAGTATGTTTAATTTGGTTTCTAGTATGTAGTTTTCATCACTAGTAAATAAGCTTTACTAGTAAATGTGTCAACACTGGGCATGAAGTGGAATTATTCTAAGTCTAATTACTTTTGAATCATGTTACATTTAGAATGTTTCTAGGTAAGTTTCAAGTCAATGCAAGAGTTCATAAGTTATTATTTAAAAATTAATTTTTTATTCTTAGTATTTTTTATTTTATTTATTTTTAATTTTTTATATATTAATTTATTTTAAATTTATATATATATTTTTATTTTATAAACTAAATTTTCTCCTATTACTCCACTTTGATTATAAGTTAATAATTTAATTCAAAAAAACTAATTTTTTATTTATCATATAGTATAATAAGTGAAAAAAAATTTATTATTTATCATTTATTTTTTATATATTGGTTTGAATAAAAAGTATATAATTTTTTATTTTTATACTAATTTTTACCATATTATTAAGTATTAGTTGTATGTTAACTTGCTAATTTATAATAGATAAAAAAATTATTATTTAAAATATATATTTTATATATTAATTTGTGTGAAAATTTTACAAATATATTATATATATTACATATATTTATATTATTTATAGGATATGTATACAAAATTATGTGAGTGTATATATATAATTTTTAAAATATCATAAATAGGTAAAAGAAAAATAGATTATTATATATAAAAAATAAATAAGCTAAATTAATATTAACTCTCTCTCTCTCCACCTCTCTCTCTCTCTCTCTCTCTCTCTCTCTCTCTTTTTATATATATATATAAAAAAACTTATGTAAATTAAACATATTATTTATTTACATAATATATATAAAAAATGGTGTGCATATGAAATATGTATATACTTGTATATATGTGTGTGCATGTATGTAATAGAATAACAAATAAAAAATAAAAAAATAAATAATAAAAATTGTTTTGAATTTTTTTATAAGAAAATTCATAAGATTCATGTCAAAATAGTATAAATTATACTTTTTTTTTTATAAAATCAACGACTCAAATATTATAAATTTTTTATTTTATTTTTTATGTTATTACAAGAAAATAAAAATTAAGTCACAGTTATTTATTTTCCAAGCTCAACAAAGAATGACAATCAATATGATAAAATATTGTAATGATAATTACAAGTTTTAGCATCTATTGCAAAGTTTACAGCTGAAAGAAACGTCATCCAATTAGTTATCAAAGATGTTGCATTGTTTGTTTGTGTGAACAAGATGAGAAGTGTGTTAGGATATTGACATTTTTTGACCTATTGATGACATCTTAGGCACTGCTACATTTTATGTATTCAATTTGTCCACTAGCATCAAGTAAAGTACACTAATATGGTGACCAAGTCAAACCTTTCGTATTGAAATAGCCAACATATTACACATAATTAAATGAAACAAAATTTAATATGGATTCAAATGTCTAAATTTAATTAAAAAAGGTGACACTATGACTTATAAATTGTTATCGCCATCATGATTTAAGACTAATCAAGGGACAAAAGTAACATAACTATTAAATATAAGAGTCATGTACATTTATAATTTTACAAATTGATAAGTTGCCTTTATATATTCTCACGTCTTAAGCTTTGTAGCCTTATTAGTTGGCACAACAAAGGTTTCAAACACAATACTCCTTTTAGTTTTTTGGGCACAACAATTCCACATTTCCCGTTGCAAACAAATAAGTTTCTTAATTATAAATAGGCCTTTTATAAATAAGTGCAACAACCATTTTATCCTCTTTGTTTTTCTTAAACTACCTAAGACATGTTCGAGTTTCACATGCAACAACCCTCTTCTCCTCTTAGTTTTTCTAGCACAACACTCACAATTTTTCTAACATAACAACAACATTTTTTCTAGCACAACATACTAATTTTGGTGATTATAAATACACAACAACCATTCTCTCCTTTTGATTTTCCATAAAATTCTATGCAATGTAATGATGCATATAAATTTATAAATTTAGCAAAGCTAACATTTTAAAATACAAATATGCCCATTCTAATCCACATATCTTTTTGAAATCAAAAGGTCAACCTTGTGGAAGTTTGCAAGTAGAAAATTTAGATAGAACTTAAGCTTGCTTTCTTACAAGTCAATGATAATGGATGTATGTATTTTCTTTTGAGATATTTATGACATCAAAGAGTGCTAGATAAGATGATATGACTAAATTACCATCAATTACTAACAATGGTGCAATGTTTCCATCTATGCTTCCTGCTACGACATAACAACATGCATGTGGGTTTTCGGTTTTTTGTTTTTCTGGATGTATTCTTGGAAGGAGCTTCTAGATTGGAACTCCTCCATTGGCTAATTTGTCACTATGCTACAAAAAATGTTTGGCAACTTTGAATAATCAGAGGCTACTAAAAGGCCATGCTAGTTGTGAGTAATAATGGTTGTTTACCTATTGTTAAAACCCATATATATAATCCCATATATGCATAATACACATGTATATCCTCTATGTTGACATAGTAGGCCACAACTTAGGTGGAATTTATTAATTTAAGAATTTAGTTGTTAGAGAATTATTATCCAACTCGAATGTAACTTAGTAAACTTAATTGCAAAATTGGAATTTTCTTTTCTAAGGTTCAAGGTTATCAAAGTACTATAAACATGTTCACATAAGTTACTTTATATTAAACCGTGAAATTACAATTTTGCTTTTATGTCCATCATTATAAAAATTATAATTTAAATAACCAATTCTTAATGGAACTAATCATTTATTTACATACTAAAATTACTTGGTTTGTTTTTGCAAATTAACGAGATTAGTACTTTAATTGGATATTTTTTTTGCCTTTTTTGACTTTTACCTATCATGAAAGGAACAAGTGCAATAAATATATAATCGTAATTGTAATATTGAGTTGCACTATTGTAGTTGAAAGTTTTTACAAGAAGGGTGACTCATGGAAATAGATTGGGTGGGCCCATTGTAATCTTTTAATGATTATAAGCCATTGAATTAATGATTTTCAACTCTTAAGCCTAGTAACTTTGTAAGGTGGACCTTGAACTTAGAGATGAGGGGGTAGTGTAATGGGCTTGGTCTTCACCCAGTTGGTCTCCTCAGTTGCAGACTTATGGCGCTTACATGAAGGTATTTCCATTTCAAGATGAATTCATTTTTTTGTAGCCTTGAGCTACATAGCAAGCTCATGGTCTCTTTGTTTCTTATTTATCCCTTTTCTTTTTTCTCTCGCTTTTTTTAAGTGAAATATCTTATATTTATATATGTATATATATATATATATATATATATATATATATTAATTTGATTAATACTCATTAAATTTAATTATTGTATTTGATTAAAATCCATTAGAACATGCTATGAGCAATATAAATAAAAATTTAATTTCATTCTTATAGTTCTCTATAAAAAATAATATAAAATGAAATTTAAAAAGAAAATGTGAGAGAAAAGATGAGTCACTAACCTTTTTTGCCATACAAAGTGAAAGGACAAAAGTGGTAACAAAAGGATGAAGAATCTTTTTTTTCAAAGTTATGATTTGAATTCTTACTGAATAGTACGTCCAAAAATGTTGTAATCATGTGACCAATCCAAGTGTTAGTCATTAATTCCTTTTTTTTCAGAGAGATCATTAAGGGATTTTTTTTCTTTTGTTTATTGTTAGTCATTAATTCCTTTTTTTTTCTGAGGGATCATTAAACATTTTTTTTTCTTTTGTTTGCCTATGCTCTTTGTAAGAAATTGGCATCTCTCTAACCAAAAGCTTTTCCTCTTCCTATCCTCTCCTTCAAGACCCACCTTATTCCCCTCTTCAACTTGTCTATAAAAGATACTACCTTGACTCTTGTCAAATAATAACCCCTACCTTTCTCTCTTATTTTTCCCACTCACAGTTCCAACCTAAAATACAAAGATAAGAGGCCGACTATTTGGACATATTATTCTAGTTGTTAATTAGTATGGACTTCTTATTCTAATCCTTAATTAATATGAATGTTTTGCATGGAATTCTTATTCTAATCCCTAGTTAACATGAACATGGAGAGCAATAGTAGGTTAACCTTTGTTTCTCCTTTAACAATAGTTAGATGATAATTTTTTATTTAGATAGCAATTTATATATTTATATATATATATATATATATATATATATATATGTTACATTTAAATTACATCAAAATTTTATTTTTTTTACATTTAAATTTA
>JBAPLJ010000454.1:0-23010 GCA_037832345.1 Rhizophora mangle | reverse complement strand
ATCTTTGGAATGATTGGTGGAATGAGTTCTTTGAATAATATATAGTATTTGAATATTGTATTAAATACATGGGTTGAACACAGAATGGTATTAGTTAGAGCTACTATATAATGTGCATTCTAGGTGGAAGAGTTCTTTAAAAATATAAATTATCTCACTAAAGAGAAAAATAGAGAGAGTTTGCAGTTAGATCCATTTTGTTTTTAGAATGGGTGTTGAAGTGGAGAAAATGCCTTATGTGGGTTTGTATTTTTTGTTGCTATTCTAATAAGTCATGAGTTTGAGTCCTTACCATTTGTGGGTTTCAAGTAATAAAAGGATCAATCATCCTATGAAAAAGTCGTGAGTTTGAATCCTTATCGAAGTATTTAATGGAATTAAATGTATATTTGGTCTTATTATAGTTATATAAGTGATTGGTGACTCTTATTAGGTAACATAGAGTTTGCTGTTCTATAAATTTAATGTAGTAGAACAACAAACTTTGTAGCAACCTAGCATAATCTTCCCTAACAAATTTGTGAGTGCTACCCTTACTATGAAAAAAATATATATATAAAAATAAGCATCACCAATAAATGTGTCAACATGAGTCATTGAGTGGAATTATTTTGAATCGAATTACTTTTGAATTATGTCACATTTAGATTGTTTTTTGTATCACTCCACTTTGATTGTAAGTTAATTAGTTAATTCATAAAAGCTAATTTTTTTATTTATCATAAAGTATAATAGGTAGAAAATTTATTATTATTTATTATTTATATATTAGTTTGAACAAGAAGTATATAATTTTTTTATTTTTATACAAATTTTTATCTTATTAATAAGTTTTGATTATATGTTGACTTACTAATTTGCAATAGACAAAAAAATTATTATTTAATATGTATTTTTATATATTAATTTGTACGAAAAATTTACAAATAAATTATACATATTACATATATTTATATTATTTATAAGATATATATAATTAAATAAATATATTGAAAAAATAGTGTGCATATGTGATGTGTAAATATTCATGTGTGTGTGTGTGTGTGTGTGTGTGTGTGTGTGTGTGTATAATAGAATAAAAAATAAAAAATAAATTTGTTTTATTTTTCTCACACAAAAATTTATAAGATTTATAAACAAAATAGTAAAAATTATATCTTTTTTGGTACATAAAATCAATGACTTAAATATTATAATATTTTATTTTATTTTTTTATGTCATTATGAGTAAAAAAATTATGCCGCAATGATTTTTTTTTTTGAGTTCAGCCAAGAATAATAATCAATACAATAGAATATTGCAATGATAATTAGAAATTTTGGTCTATATTCCAAAGTTTACAACTGAAAGAAACAACATAAGATTGGTTATCAAAGATGTTGCAGTTTTTGTGTAAACAAGAAGAGAAATATGCCAAGTTATTGACATCTTTTGACCTATTAATGGTATCTTAGGCACCACTACATTTTATGTGTTCAATTTGCTTAGTAACATTAAGTAAATATGCTCATATAGTGGCCAAGTTAAACCTTTAGTATTTAAACAACAAACATATTGCACATATTTTAATGAAACAAAATTTAATATCAATCCAAATATCTAAATTTAATTTAAAAAAAATGCCATAACTTATAAACTATTATTGTCATCATCATTTGAGACTAATTGAGGGACAAAAGTAACTAAATGACTAATTGATATCATGAAATGAAATTTGGCATTATATTGTTTATCTAAACTTTAATAATAACTAGATATATACACAAATGATATTATTAATAAGATGGGCATAAGTTATAGATAAACAACTAAATGTATCAACATATGTAACACAACTAAAGGAATTTGCATTAATGAGGTAAGAGGAAGGGGGGATTTGGAGTTGAATTTCAAAGACATCCCATTAACTAATGTTAATTACAATGCATGTTATATGCAATGCATGTAATTATTAGTTGAAAATTTTTAAAATATCAGTCCTATAATTATCTCAATTGTAACCCCTCTATTGCTCTTAAACTTCTATTTCTTTTTCCTTTTTAAATTTCTTAGGTCTCAAAATGTTTCTTAGTCAGCTAATAAAAAGAAATTCAATTATACACTAAGCTAATCATTAAAATTTGGTGCAATATAATGATCCATGTACACTAATAAATTTAGCAAAGTAAACATTTTGAAAGATAATGGGCCTATTTTGATTTACATGTTTTGTAGGAATCAAAAAGTCAACCTTGATAGAAGTATACAAGTAGAAAATGTGGACGGTCACTTTCTTACAAGTCAATAATAATAGATCTACATGTTTTCTTTGGAGAAATTTACAACATCAAAGAGTGCTAGATAAGAAATGGCTAAATTACCATTAATTACTTCCATAGGTGTGACATTCCATCTAAGCTTCCTATTGGCAAAAAAAAGACATGCATGTGGTTTTAGATTTTTTTTTTTTTTTTGTGTCGATGTAATCTTAAGAGGAGCTTCTTGATTTCTTACTTGGAACACCTATGATGGATAATCTACACTTATTGCCTTCAATGCAATAATGAACATGATATTAACAACTAATTTGCTATATGTTTGATTGATGCATCTTTAATTTATTAAATACATAAAAATAACATATGATTTAAATACATGAAATAAATTAAAAAAATCACTAATTGGAGTAAAATTAAGTATTATGTTATCTATTTAAACTTTAATAATAACCAAAGTTATACACAATTAATATTGTTAATAAAGTGAGCATAAATTATAATCAAACAACTAAACATGTCTACATATGCAATAAGAGCATCACCCATTGTTTCTGTCATAGAAGTCTTTCATAATCATATTTGTATGTTATCATTAATAATTTATTTTCTAAGCTTAGCAATGATGATAATCAATATTATATGATATTATGATGATAATTATATTCCAACATTTCTTACAAAAGTTGACAATTGAAAAAAATTTTGCTAGATTGGACCAATTAAACACATTAGTGGAGTCCTTAAAAGGCAAGAAATAAATTATACTTAAAAATAAAATTAAATAAATTTTAAAAAATGTACTTATGAGACTATGGCTCGTGAGAACTGACTTAGGGAGTGGCTAGAGAGCTACCAATCTAGGCGAGGCTTAAACTCAGAGGTGAGGAAGTTGCCAATTGAGGAGGGATACATGGCATAATGAAACGATGTGTCAAGAGTCAACATGTGGAGCTACCTAGCCTTTTCCACCATAAAGCATCCCCATTGAGATTTGGCCAGTTTAGACTTAACCTCATATTTGATCTCTTGTTTCTCCAGGACATCATCATCCACCTTATCCTTGTAGCCAATGTAGTCAGCTACTAAGGACAAGCCAAAGAAAGGGGTCCACCAATTCAGCAAGGTGGAGGAGCTTTTATGGCAGTTTGAGTCATCTTTATAGCTTCCAAATGAAGTGGCACATGGTTAGACCATCATAGGTCTCAGGTGAAAGAGATTAATAGCCATTTTTAGGGTTCTATTGATCTTTAGAGAAAGGAGCTTTTGTGATTGGTTTTGCTTTAACAGTTTCTTGGTGTTTTAGGCACTACTTGAAGAGCATTTGGAGAGACAGAAAGTCGAGGGCCTAGAGGGGCCCATGCCAAGATAGAAAAAGTTGGGGAAAAGGATAAGATGGACATATGGTGATGTTTCATACTAGGATATTGTGGTCATGTGGGCCTCCATTTGTTGCATTTTGACCTGCTATTTTGCTTCCCTTGTTGTTTTTCACAATGCTTAGGGTCAATTTGCAATTTTTTTTGAGTAATTGGAGCCAATTTGCTTGACTAGAAAGAAATTTACAATTACATATGTGCAAGAGTCTCATCATATTCTTATCTCATTGATCTAGCCTTCCAATAATTGATGTTAATTACAATGCTTTAACATCATACACAAGAAATGTAATTATTAGCTTTTAACTTTCAAAATATTGGTAATATAATTATTTCAATTGTTACCCTCTATTGTTCCTAAACTTCTTTTATTTCCTTTTCCTTTTTGCATTTTTTTGGGGTTTTAAATGTTTCTTGGACAGTCAATAAAAAATAAAAAACTTTATCATACACTAAGCTAAACACTAAAATTCTATGTGATATAATGATGCATGTACACTTATAAATTTAAAAAAGCTAATGTTTTGAAATAAAAATGTGCCCATTCTAATTCGCTTATGTTTTCGGAATCAAAAAGTTGGCCTCGGTGAAAGTATGAAAGTAGAAAATTTGGACAAAACTTGAGGTTGATTTCTTGTATGTCAACAATAATAGATGTATGTATTTTCTTTGGAAATATTTACAACATCAAAGAGTGCTAGATAGGATGATATAACTAAATTACCATCAATTATTGACAAAGATGCAATGTTTCCATATATGCTTCCTGCTAGCATATAAAGATGTGTGCATCGATTTTTGGTGTTTTTTTTTTTTTGATGCATTCTTGGAAGGAGCTTTTAGATTAAAAGTCCCCCATTGGCTAATCTATTGCTATACTACAAGAAAAGTTGGCAAATGTGCCCATTAGCTAGCATAACAAAAAGTTTCATGTACAATGCTCCTTTTAGTTTTTTTCGGCACAATAATTCCACGTTTCCTACTACAAACAAATAAGTTTTTGTGATTATAAATATGTCTCTTATAAATAGGTGCAACAACCATTTTCTCTCTATTTCTCTTAAGTTACCTAAGACATGTTCAAGTTTCACATGCAACAATCTTTTTCTCCTCACAATTTTTTGGGCACAACACTCATAGGTTTTTAAACGCAACAGCTATAGTTTTTGTTGGCACAACATACTAATTTTGGAGATTATAAATAAGTAGCAACCCTTCTCTCTTTCTAATTTTTCATAAGCTCTCTCTCTCTCTCTCTCCTAATGAAACTTTTTCTCTCCCATCACGCCATGGATTGAATTGTTCAGCCCCAATTGATTTCAAGGTGAAGGAGAATAATAGCCACCATGCTAGCAATTATTTTTACATGGACAACTTTATTGTTATTGAAGATTTCCAATTTTTCTTGAAACTTCTTCTCTCACCTCAAATTTTCCCTAAAATTAGTAGATCATAGGGATTGCATGTACCATCTTACTCATTCTTAATTTTTTTTTTTTTTAGGCTCCTATCAAGTTCATGCTGTAGCCATTTTGGTTAAGTTTAGCCATTAGAACTTTGTTTTAGTTGATTTTGTCTCTTTTAATCTCTTACCTTATTTATGTGCTAAAACTTTGAGTAGTGGAGAAACCCTCACTTTTTCCTTTTGCACTCACCCAACATTTTATGATTTTTGTCCAAGTTGACTAATAATGTTAGTATATTTTTTATAATTTCTAATAATTTCATATACAAAGTATAATTATACTTTATATTTTTTATACTAGAGTTTTCTTTTTTCGTTTGTTTTCCTTGTGGTGTTAATAGCCTATAGTTGAATTCCTATCATCAAGCATCTATCATAATCACCATCAAAATTTAAATATAATAATTGATATTGAAATCAAATCAATAAAAGATATAAAGAATATAATCAATTAACAAGTGGGTTGAATAACCAATAAAGTTATGATAATAATAATAAAAATGTTATTGTTTCCAAATTTCAAGAAAAATTAAATAATTTGATTTTTTTAGTCTAAATTTCCCAACAAAAGGAATGGTCCCAAAAAATATGTGTGTACTAATCACATTATCCATTAATTTTATTTTTGAAAAAAATAAAATAGTTATTCAAATTAAAATTAGGTATACTTTAAATTAGTTGACTTGCTATTTAGATCAATTGTAATAATTTCATCTCACATTATTCTGTTAAAAGTCAAAATCCAACTTAAATGGCAAATGGGCCCTTTAGATTTGGACAAAGAACAAGCACTTTCCAAATCAATACCTAGTTTTGGCTTCATCATCCAATTGTTATGCCTCTAATTAGTGAGTTTTCATCAAATATCTATTATGGGTCCATGTCATATTACACACATATTTTTGTTTCAAAATCTTTGTTGATTGATGTATTACTTATTAGAATTAATGTCTATGTTTGAATTTTGTTGAAGAGAGGCACTAGTTAGGCAAAACAAAGGTCCTTCATTTGAGTTCTTAGTTCCTCATTTTTTTTCTCCTAATCTTCCTCTTAGTAAACTCTCCTACGAATTTTTATGATTCCATTTTTTTATCTTTCATTTTCAAATTGATTTAGTACATGGGAATTGAATTTTAACTGTCCATTAATAAATTTTTTTAGGTGGTTGTAATGTTTCAGCTCAACTCTCAATACACCATAGGCCTAAATGTTTATGATTATGTTGGATGGCACATTTGGTCATGGCTTTTACTTAGTATATCCTTTTTCAAACTTAGTGTTTGTTCTACTATTTTGATGATTGATTGATTGATTTATTATTAGAATGCAATTTTTGATTTTGATTCTTTTCACAAAAGTTTTTGATAGTATTGTCAAAGGTTGAGCAAACATAACAACTACTTCAGGTGCCTTAGTTTTGGTTTAGACATTTCTTGGGCTGTCATAGTATCAATTTGCTTTTTTATTAGGGATGTATGAAAATTAGTCTAGATCATAAATTCATGTTTTTGATTGGAAGGATAAGAATGTGTGAATGGTTGGCAATTGCAACAAAAGTAAATGTTATGGACAGGATGCCCATGCCTACAAGTAGTTTGAGAATATGCTTTCTTGTGTGCATAGTGGTTTGTGATTACTAAGTTAAAAAGAATGGAATTATTGTAAAGAAATTTGCATTAACGTGATGAAACAAACAGGAGGGGTTTTTGGGTTGAATATTGGAAAATTCTCATTAACTAATTAAATTTGTAGTACCCTTTTATTTGAGCCCTAACTTGTTAAAACTAATAGTTACTACTTTAAACAACTAGTATAGAGAAAGAATTCAAGGGAACTATCAAAACATTTTTGGTTAACTAATCAATTTCAAAGACGTGGACATTTTACATGAAAAGCTTATAAGTAAGCAAGGAGTCTAACTCTGACACTGAGATAATAGTGTATTTGTGTACCTAAATTTGAAACATTTTTAGTACTATATTGATATTATGGTAAAGGATCCACTCTTCTATATTGTTTGTACTTGGTGCCAACAAAATAAGCTTTGTTTGTTATGTTTTTTGCCAATTAGCATCATTGAAGCTTGAAATTTCTCTAAATTTTTGCATGATGTTGCTATATAGATTCGAATCTCTTGTTTCAATATTGAAAACTTTAGTCCACTCCATGATATTCTACTAAGTTAGTTTCCTTTGTCTCGTTTGGGTTCTTTGCCCCATTGAGTTGGTGTTTATGATTTATGAAGCATATGACCATTAGAACGTTGTGTTCAATATTTATTGCCATGTAGATGCATGGTTAATTGCACAAATGCAAGAGACTGAAGTTAACCTCTAAACTAAGGGTCTTATCATATTTGTACAAGAAATTAGGCATGAGTCCAAAAAAAGGAAAAACAATGCAGCAAATTTCAAGCATTTGCTGATTTTCTTTTTGACAACTAGAAATGTTATGATAGAAGTTGGAAGAGAAATTTGACTCAAGATACATCCTTTGTTGTTTTTGTTTCTCTGTATCAATATCAATTTAGTTATGAGTTATTCATCTCCATCATCCTTTCTTCCAGTGAATATAGACGTGGGAACTTTTTGGTTGGTTTTATAGCATTTGTTTTATTCAACTTCAAAGTTTGTAGCTCTGCAAAGATTTTACCTTTGTTTCTATGTCTTACATGTAGGAAGTTAGTTTGGAAAGTTAAATAAGGGACTTGTTAAACCTTCAGACTCATATCTTACATGGCAAAAAAGTAGTGGCAACTAATCATGAGAAAATTAAAAATGTTTTTATTATTTTTTCCCCTTTTAATACATTTGTTTTTCTTATTAGCATGGTTTTATAAATAATCTCTTAAAGGATGATTTTTCTCTATCCTATATTCTACAAACAGTGTTGCTTTTCCTAAGCAAACATGTCTAGTAGAATATATCTAAATGACATTAAGAGCAAGTGAAAAAATGAAAACTGGTTGAGAAGTTTGTTTACATCTCTTTAATGACTTACTTTCATTTTTAAAAGTCATACACAATGTTGTTATGACTAACTTAGGAGAAAATTGGATTGGATTGTATTTTAAATTTTACTTTGAGAATAATGCTTGCATCTAAAACCTTTTTCTAAAGGTGTTATTCTTTTACCAAAAACTTAGCTAACTACCTTTGTAAGAGCACAAAACCAAAACTTCCAATGCATCCAAACCATTTTTTTTATTATCTAGGATTTCAAAAAAAAAAAAGAAAAAATACTTTTAAAAAAATGTTTGAGCTCTTAATTATTTGAACACAAATAAACATATTTTTTATATGCATAAATGAAAAAAGCAAGGCATTACTATGGATCCTAATAATTTTAAAGGCATCTTGAATTATCCTTGGCTCTAGTACATCATTAAGATATTTTTGTCTTGATTGAAAAAGTTTGAACTTGAAATATGATTAAAATCAACATCAGTTGAGCTATATGTTATGTTTGATGCATAATCTTTCCAAACATTGGTCATCCAATTGAAAAAACTCTAAAAATATTAAATTATTTGTCCTATCATCTTCATCATTTAGTGTTACCTATAGGAGTGGCAACAACTAGACTGGATAGATGCTAAATACAACAAAGCCAATGTAATAACAAACTTGACATCAATGGTTAAATTACTATCAATTAGGTCAATGTATCTTTAATTAATTGAATACATAAAAATAAAATACAATAAAAAATACTTAAAATAAAATAACATTAAATATCATTAATTGATTTGTCATGAAATGAGTTAAGGCATTATATTGTCTATCTAAACTTTTATAATAACTAGATATATACATAATTAATATTATTAATAAGGTGGGCATAAATTATATAGTTAAACAATTAAACACATTAACATCTGCAATGTAAGCATGACCCATGATTGTTGTCATAAAAATTTTTTATAATCATAATTACAAATTTCAGCATCTCTTAGAAGGCTTAAAATTGAAAGAAATATCAAATTAGACCAACAAAACACATTAATGAAGCCCTAAGAAGGAAAGAACTAAATTATATTACAATGCTCAAAAAAAAAAAAAAGAAAAAAAAAAAAAAAATGGAAAAAAAATGTATAAATAAGACAATAGTTCATGAGAAATAACTTGCATAATGTCATATTACACACATGTTTTTGCTTTAAAATCTTTTATTGATTGATGTATTATTGATTGGAGTTAATGACTATGTTTGAATTTTGTTAGAAAGAGTTGCTTGTTAGTAAGCAAAACAAACATGCACCATTTAAGTTCTTAGTTCCTCTCATATATGCATTTGTTCTTCATTTGACTAAATTCCCTATCGTTTTTTTGGGTGATTTTTTCTTTTTGCCCATAGTTTTTCCCAATTTTTGGTTTTCTACCAAAATTTATTGTGTTTTGATTTTTGTATTTTTGTATTTTTGTTGCAGTTTGTGTAAGTCATGAGTTTGAGTCCTTATCAAGGTAGTTTTTTACCATTTGCAAGTTTTAAGTAATAAAAGGATTGATTATCCTATTTAAAAGTCATGATTTGAGTTCTTATCAAAGTATTTGATGGAATTAAATGTATATTTGGTCTTATATAGTTGTACGAGTGGTTGGAAACTCTTGCTAGCTAACATAGAGTTTGCTCTTCTATAAATTCAATGTAATGGCACAAAAACTTTGTGGCAACCTAGCACAATCCTCCCTAATGGATTTGCAAGTGCTACCTTTACTGATGAATATATATATATATATATATATATATATAGCATTACTAGTAAATGTTTCTACATGAGTCATCGAGTGAAATTATTCTGAGTTGGATTGCCTTTGAATCATGTTACATTTAGATTGTCTTTTTGGTAGGCTCTAGGTCAATTCAGGAGTTGACAAGCTATTATTTAAGAATTAATTTTTTATTTTTAGTCATTTATATTTTATTTATTTTAAATTTTCTATATATTAATTTATTTTTTTAAAAGAATATATTTTTTTTTTTTACACTAATTTTTCTCATATCACCCTACTTAATTTAAAAATACTAATTTTTATTTATCATATAGTATAATAGGTAAAAAAATTATTATTTATTACTTACTTTTCATATATTAGTTTGAATAAAAAGTATATAATTCTTTATTTTTTATACTTATTTTTTTCTTATTATTAAGCTTTGGTTGGATGTTGACTTGCTAATATATAATAAATAAAAATAATAAATTATTATTTAATATGTACTTTTTTATATATTAATTTTAATATGAAAAAAAATTATAAATATACTATACATATTACATATAAGTGTCAAGCACATTTAAAATATTGTAAAGTGATAAAGTTGCCTTCTTATATTCTCATATCTTACGCTCTATAGCCCCATTAGCTGGCACAACACAAACTTTCACATACAATGCTCCTTTTAGTTTTTATGGCACAACAATTCCACCTTTCTTGCTACAAACAAATAAGTTGTTGTGATTATAAATATGTTTTTTTTAAATAGCAACAATAACCATTTCTCCTTTCTATTTTTCTTAAGCTACCAAAGACATGTTCGAGTTTCACGTGCAACTTTTCTCCTCTCAATTTTACTAACACAACAACTATAGTTTTTCTGGCACATATTAATTTTGGTAATTATAAATAGGCACAATGCTTTTCTCCTTCTAATTTTTCATAAGCTCCCTAATGAAACTTTTTGTCGCCTTTCATGCCATGGATTCAATTGTTCAACCTTAGTTGATTCCAAGGTGGAGGAGAATAATAGGTATTATGTTAGCTATTAATTTACATGGACAACTCTAATGTTATTGAAAATTTCAAATTTTTCTCAAAAAACTTCTTCCCTCACCTCCAATTTCCTTGGCATTGGTAGATCACAAAAATTACACATACCATTTTACTCATTCTTAATTTTCTTTTTAGACTTTGTGAAGTTTATGTCATAGCCATTTTGGTTGACCTTTGCCATCATAATCTTGTTTGAGTTAATTCTGTCTTTTTTAACCTCTTACCATTTATTTATGTGCTTAAACTTCAAGTAATGGAGAAAAAAACCTCAATTTTTCCTTTTGCACTCACTCTGACACATGATTCTCTTCTTGTGTTTGCAACGCACACTTCAATTTCAGATTTAGCTTATTGGAAGGTTGTTCTTTGCTTTTTCATGTTTATGGCACTATCAATTTGTTTTCTACTTTTTTTCATGCTTGTGACACTATCAATTTTTCTTAGAACTCCTTCCTTGACCTCCAATTTCCCTAGCATTGGTAGATCACAAGAATTGCATGTACCATCCTACTCATTCTCAACCTTTTTTTTTGACTCTATCAAGCTCATGTCATGCCATTTTGGTTGACTTTTGCCATCATAACCTTGATTGAGTTAATTTTTTCTCTTTTAATCTCTTACCTTATTTATGTGCTTAAACTTCAAGTAGTGGAGAAACCCTCGCTTTTTCCTTTTGCACTCACACTAACACATGATTCTCTTCCTGTGTTTGCAATGCACACTTCCATTTTAGATTTAGTTGATTGGAAGGTTGTTCTTTGCTTTTTCATGTTTGCAACACTATCAATTTGTTTGTCTCAAACCCTATCATCATCATTGAGACATTCAGACCCTAAAATTATTTTTGTCAATCTCAAAATTCATTTCATTAGTGACCATAGTGTACTAGAAGTATTTGCTATTGTTTTGGGTGCTACCATTATCATTCTTTCTCATAATGTCTTAGAGGTGTTGGATGAGCATGATGAAAGAAGGTGAATGCTAGAGCCATTAAGAAACCTTAGTTGTCTAATCAACTTTAACAACATGGACATTTTACACGGAGAGTGTATAAGTAGGGAGGGATTCTAATATTGAGATAATAATGTATTTATGTATCTAAAATTCAACATTTTCAAGTACTAGGTTGGTACTGAGCTTAAGGATTCGCTCTTGTATATTTTTCTTACATAATGTCATCTAATAAAAGCTTTGTTTGCTATGTATTTTGGGAAATTATGACTTAGTTTAATTACCTTCATTAACATAATTGAAATTGGGCATTATGTCATATATCTAAACTTTCCTAATAATCATATTTATACAAATTTAATATTTTAAGGTGATTATAAGTACTAGTCAAACAATTAATCACTTCAACATCCAAAATGCTAGCATTATGAAAATGAGGCTTCCGATGAGAGGAAGAGAGAGACATACAAGAGTATCATTTTATAATTTTTTTCCAAGTTGACTAATAATGTTAGAATATTTTTTATAATTTCTAATAATCTTGGATACAAAGTATAATTATGCCTTATTTTTTTAAACTAAAGTTTTTTTTTTTGTTTGTTCTCCTTCTAAGGTTGATAGCCTATAGTTAAATTCCTATCATCAATCATATGTCATAATCACCACCAAATTTTAAATATATTAATTGGTATTGAAATCAAATCAATGAAAGGTATAAAGAATACAAACAACTAATAAGTTGGTTGAATAATTAACAAAGTTATGATAATAATAAAAAAAAAAATTATCTTCAAATTTGGAGGAAAATTAAATAACTTGATATTTTTTATAATTTGATTTTCCTAACAAAAGGAATGGTCCCAACAAATGTATGTACTAATCACATATTCCATTAATTTTATTTTGGAAAAAATAAAATAACTATTCAAATTAAAATTAGGTATACTTTAAATTAGCTGACTTGCTATTTAGATTAACTGTAATAATTTCATCTCGCATTATTCTAGTAAAAATCAAAATCCAACTCGAATGGCAAATGGGCCCTTTAGATTTGGACAAAGAACAAGCTCTTTCCAAATTGACATCTAGCTATGGCCTTATCTTTTGATCACGTTGCCTCTAATAAGTGAGTTTTTGTCAAATATTTATTGTGGGTCTTTGTTGCATTTCATGCATGTTTATGTTTCAGAATATTTGTTGATTGATGTATTATTAGCTAAAATTAATGTATGTGTCTGAATTTTATTGAAGAGAGGCATTGGTTATGAAGTGAAACAAAAGTCCATTTAAGTTCTCAGTTGCTCTCATTTATTACTCTGTTCTTCCTCTGAGTAAATTCTCCCACAAAATTTTATTATTCTTTTTTTTTATCTTTCATTTTCTAGATGATTCATTACATGGGAATTGAATTTTGTTTGTCCAATGGTAAAGTTTTGAAGGTGGTTATAATGTTTCAAATCTACTTTCACTACACCATAGGCCTAAATGTTTACAATTTGTTGGCTAGCTCATTTGCTTATGGCTCTCATTTGGTATATCCTTTTTGAACCTTTTTGCTTGTTCTGCTATTTTGTTGATTTATTTTATAATTATTAGAATGCAATTTCTAATTCTGATTATTTTCACTAAATTTTTATACCATATTGTCAATGGTTAAGCAATCATATTAGCTGCTTCAGGTGCCTTAGTTTTGGTTTTGACTTTTCTTAGGCTATTGGAGTATCAATTTTCTTTTCTATTAGGGTTGTATGAAAGTGAGTTTGGATCATAAATTTATGTTTTCAATTGGAAGGATAAGCATGTGTGAATGGTTAGCAATTGCAATTAAAGTAAATGTTATGGACACGATGCCCATGCCCATAAGTAGTTTGAGAATATGCTTTCCCGTATGCAAATGGTGTTGTTTTTAGCATAATTCTTGTGATTGCTAAGTTAAAAAGGATGGAATTATTGTAAAGAAATTTGTATTAACAAGGCAAAACAAAGAGGGATTTGGGGCTAAATTTTGGAGAATTCCCATTAATTGATTAAACTTGTAGTACCATTTTGTGTAAGCCCTAACTTGCTAAAATAGTACTTATTATTACTTTACTCAGGCTAGTATAAAGAGAGAATTTAGGGGAGTTGTCAATACTTTTTTAGTTGTCTAATCAATTTCAAAGAGGTGGACATTTTATAGGGAAGAGCATACAAGTAGGTAAGAAGTCTAACTCTGACACTAAGATAATAGTGTATTTGTGTGCTTGAATATATAGTATTATGTTGATATTGAGCTAGAGGATCCTCTCTTTTATATTGTTCAAACTTGGTACCAACAAATATAATCTCTATTTGTTATGTTTTCTAGCAAGTAACATCACTGGAGTTGGAAATTTTTTTTTTGAATTTGTTGCATGCCATCAGTGTATAAATTATATTATTGTGTTTGAGTATTAGAAACTTTAGTCCACTCCATAATCTTCTGCTAAGTTAGTTTCCTTTGTCTTTTTTGGGTTCTTTGCCCCTTTGAGTTGGTGTTTATGATTTATGAGGCACATGACTGTTAGAAAGTGATTTTCATTATTTCTTGCCATGTAGATGCATGGCTAGTTGCACAAATGCAAGAGATTGAAGTTTAACATCTAGAATAAGGGTCTTGTCATATCTATACAAGAAATTAGGCATAAGTCCAAAAAACAAATGCAGTAAATTTCAAGCATTTGCTAATTTCTTTTTTGACAATTGGAAATGTTATGTAGAAATTGGAAGAGAAAATTGGCTCAAGATACATCCTTTGTTTTTCTTTTTTTGTTTCTCTATGTCAATCTCAATTTAGTTATAAGTTATTCATCTCCATCATCCCTTCTTCTAGTGAATACAAATTTGAGAACATTTTGGTTGGTTTTACAACACTCATTCTACTCAACTTCAAAGTTTGCAACTCTATAAAGATTTTGCCTTTGTTTCTATGTCTTGCATGTAGGAAGTTAGATTGAAAAATTAAGTAAGGGACTTGGTAGACCTTCTAACCCATATCTTACATGGCAGAAATGTAGTGGCAGCTAATTATGAGAAAATGAAATGTATTTTTGTTATTATTTTTTGCCCTTTTAATACTTTTGTTTCTCTTATTAGGTTTGTCTTATAGGCAATCACTTGGAGGATGATATTTCTCCATCTTGTATTCTACAAATAATGTTGTTTTTTCCTTAGCAAACATGTTTAGTATAATAGATCTATATGGCATCAAGAACAAGTGAAAATGTAAAATGGTTAAGAAGCCTATTTGCATCTCTTCTATGACTTTACTTTCATTTTTCTAAGTTATACATGATGCTACCATGAGTAGCATAGGTGAAGATTAGGTTGGATTGTTTTTTCAATTGCTTTGAGAATAATGCTTGCAATTAAAACCATTTTCTAAAGGAGTTATTCTATTATGGAAAACTAAGCTAACTAACTTTACAAGAGCATGAAACCAAACTTCTAATGCATCCAAACCATTTTGTTTATTATCTAGGATTTAAAAAACATTTTGTTTAAAAAAAATTAAACTAGATAAAAACAAAAATGTTTTCCTTTTTTGTTGGGTTACCCAACAGACAAAAAGAAAAAAACTATTCAAAAATATCCAAGCTCTTAATTATTTAATCACAAATAAGTATATTGTTTATGCATATGTGAAAAGGGTTAGCAATTACCTAGGATCCTAATAATTCTAGAGGCACCTTGAATAGTCATTGGCTTTGGTACATTATTAGGATCATTTTTAACTTGGCTAGAAAAATTTGAACTAGAAATATGATTGAAATTAGTATTAGTGAAGTCATATGTTATGTTTAGTGCCTTAATCACTCCAAATCTTAGTCATCCAATTACAAAATTCTCAAAATATTAAATTATTTGTCCTATCATCTTCACTATCCATTACTACTTGTAAAAGTGGCAATAACTAGATGGGATAGATGCTAAATACAGAAAAGTCAGATAAATGCTAAATACAACAAAGCCAACACAATAATAAACTGGACATTAATGGCTAAACTACTATTAGTTAGGTCAATGCATCATTAATTAATTGAATACATAAAAATAAAATATGACAAAAAATACTTAAAATAAAATAAAATGAAATATCACTAATTGATAGCATGAAATGAAATTGGGCACTATATTGTCTACTTGAACTTTCATAATAACAATATATATACACAATTAATATCATTAATATGGTAGGCATAAGTTATGGTTAAATAATTAAACACATTAACATCTACAATGCAAGCATCATCCACGGTTTCTATCATGCAAATCTTTGATAATCATAATTATAAATTTCAACATCTCTTACAAAGTTTACAATTGAAAGAAATGTCATTAGATCAAATCAACAAAACACATCGGTGAGGTTCCAAGATGGAAAGAACTAAATTATATTGCAACATTGGAAAAAAAAAAAAAAAAAAATGAATAAGGAAAAAAAATGTACTAGTGAGACAATGGTCTATAAAGATCAACCCAAGGAGTGTTGTATTACATCCATGTTTTTGCTTCAAAATCTTTGTTGATTGATGTATTATTGATTAGAATTAATATCTATGTTTGAATTTTGTTGGAGACAATTGCCTATTAGGAAGCAAAACAAAGGTGTCACATTCAAGCTCTTAGTTCCTCTAATTTATGCTCTTGTTCTTCCTCTGACTAAATTCCCCACCATTTTTTACCTGGTGATTATTTTATTCTTTTATTTTTTAGACTATTCTCTACTCATAGTTTTTCTCTAAATTTGTGTTATCTACCAAAATTCTTTGTGTTTTTAATTTTGTATGTTGTTACTATTCACATAATTCATGAGTTTGAGTCCTTATTAAGGTAGTTTTTTTACCATTACTGGGTTTCAAGCAATAAAAGGATCGATCATCTTATGCAAAAAGTCATGAGTTTTTGAATCCTTATCAAAGTATTCGATGGAATTGAACGTATATTTGATCTCATATAGTTGTATGAGTGGTTAGTGACTTTTGCTTGGTAACATAGAGTTTCCTCTTTTGTAAATTCAATGTAGTAGAATAACCTACTTTGTAGCAACCTAGTGCAATCCTCTCTAATAGATTTGTCAGTACTACTCTTACTTATGGAAAACAATACATATAAATAAGCATCACCAATAAAACTATTGACATAAGTCATTGAGTGGAATTATTCTAAGTCGGATTACTTTTGAATTATGTTACATTCAAATTGTTTTTGGGTAGGCTTTGCGTCAAACTAAGAGTTGACAAGTAATTGTTTAAGAATTAATTTTTTATTCTTAATCATTTTTATTTCATTTATTTTTAATCGTTTCATATTTAAATTTATTTTAAAAGTATATATTTTTATTTCTATACTAATTTTATCACTCCACTTTGATTATAAATTAACAAGTCAATTTAAGAAAAACTAATTTTTTATTTATCATATAGTAAAATAGGTAAAAAAAATTATTATTTATTATTTTTGTATACTAATTTGAATAAAAAGTATATATTTTTTTATATTTTCATACTAATTTTTATTTTATTATTACACTTTGGTTATATATATTAACTAGCTAATTTATAATAGACAAAAAAAAATATTATTTAACATGTAATTTTTATATATTAATTTGTATGAAAAATTTACAAATATATTATACATATTACATATATTTATATTATTTACAAAATGTATATACAAAAAAAATATATATGCGTGTATGTGTGTATAATTTCTAAAATATCATAAATATTTAGAATAAAAATAGATTATTATATATATATATATAAAAATAAAACAAAACTTAAAATTAAATATATTATTTAATTTACATAATATACAAAAAAAAAAAAAGACATGCATATGAGATGTGTATATACTTGTATTTGTATAGATATGTGTGTGTGTAATAGAATAATAAATAAAAAAAAAAGAAATAATTAATAAATTTTATTTTATTTTTTTTTTAGAGAAGAAAATTCTTAACATTTATAATCAAAATAGTAAAAATTATACTTTTTTTACTAGATAAAATCAATAACTCAAATATTACAATCTTTTAATTTAATTTTTTAGGTTATCTTAAAAAAAAAGGTCACAATGAATTATTTTCTAAGCTTAGCCAAGAATAATAATCAATATTATATAATATTGCAATGATGATTACATATTTCAACATCTCTTGCAAAGTTTACAACTAAAAGAAACATGTTTAATTTACCCATTAGCATCTAATAAAGTATATTCATACAGTGGCAAAGTTGAACCTTTGGCATTCAAACAACAAACATATTGCACATATTTAAATGACAAAATTTAATATTGATCCAAATATTTGAATTAATTAAAAAAGATGACATCATAACATATAAATTGTTATCATCATCATGTTTTTTAGACTAATCAAGGGACAAAAGTAACAAAACTATGAAATATAAGAGTCAAGTACAATAATAATATTATAAAGTGATAAGTTGCCTTCTTATATCCTTACATCCTAAGCTTTGTAGCCTCATTAGCTAGCACAACAAAAAGTTTCACATACAATACTTTTTTCAATTTTTTGGGCATAACAAATCCATGTTTCTTGCAACAAACAAATAACATTTTGTGACTGTAGATAGGCCATTTACAAATAGGTACATTAACCATTTTCTCCTCTCTGTTTTTTTCTCAAGCTACCCAAGATAGGTTTGAGTTTCACATGCAACAACCTTTTTCTCCTTTCAATTTTTTTTGGCACAACATACTAATTATGTTGATTATAAATAGGCAGCAACCCTTCTCTACTTTTGATTTTTTCATAAGGTCTCTCTCACTTTTCTCCTAGTGAAACTTTTTCTCTCCCACCATACCAAAGATTTAATTGTTCAACCCCAAGTGATTCCGAGGTAGAGAAGAATAATAACCATTGTGCTAACTATTATTTTTATAAGGACAATTTTATTATTATTGAAAATTTCCAATTTTTCTCAAAACTTCTTCCCTAACCTCCAATTTCCCTAGAATTGGCAAATCACAAGGATGGCATGTATCATCTTACTCATTCTTAATTTTTTCTAGACTCTTGTCAAGTTCATGTCATGGCCATTTTGGTTGACTCTAGCCATTGTAACCTTGTTTGAGTTGATTTTGTCTCTTTTAATCTCTTACCTTATTTATGTGTTGAAACTTCAGGTAGTGGAGAATCCCTCACTTGTTCCTTCTGCACTCACTCCAAAACTTGATTCTCTTCCTATGTTGATAATGCACATTTCCATTTTAGATTCAGCTGATGGTATGTCTCAAACCTTATCATCATCACTGAGATGTTTCATCCTTAAAATTATTTTTTTTAACCTTAGAATTCATTTCATTTGTGACAATGATGTATTGGAAGTATTTGCTATTAATTTGGGTGCTACCAATATCATTGTTTCTCACAATAACTTAGAGATGTTGGTGAGCATGAAGAAAGAAGGTAGATGCTAGGGCCATTGAGAAACCTTGGCTATCCAGTCAACTTTAACAACGTGAACATTTTACATAAAGAGCATAAAAGTAGGGAAGGAGTCTAATATTGAGATAAAAATGTATTTATGTATCTAATATTTAACATTTTCAAGTACTTGGTTGTACTAAGCTTAAGGATCCACTCTTGTATATTGTTCTTATGTAATGCCATCTATTAAAAGCTTTGTTTGCTATGTTTTCCACCATCAATATAATGTGAAATTGGGTATTATTTCGTCTATCCAAACTTTCATAATAATTGTAGTTATACATAATTGATATTTTTAAGGTCGGTAAAAGTTCTAAGAAACACTTTAACATCTGCAACACCAACATTCTGAAAATGAGCTTTCTAGTGAGATAAAGAGAGGGATACTAGAGTTGCATGGTGAAGATGATGTTTTTTTATGTTATATTACATACAAGAGCATCATTTTATGATTTATTTCCAAGTTAACCAATAATGTTAGTATATTTTTTATAATTTGTAATAATTTTTGGATACAAAGTATAATTATTTCTTATATTTTATACCAAAGTATTCTTTTTTTGTTCTCCTTCTGGGATTGATAGCCTATAGTTGAATTCTTATCATTAAGCATTTATCATAAATTACCATCAAATTTTAAATATATTAACTAGTATTGAAATCAAATCATTGAAAGATATAAAGAATACAAACAATTAACAAGTGTGTTAAATAACAAATAAGTTGATAGTAAAAAAAATGTTATTATTTTCAAATTTGGAGGAAAATTAAACAAATTAATATTTTTGATAGCATATTTTCCCATTAAAAGGAATGGTCCTAACCAATACATGTACTAATCACATTTTCCATTGATTTTATTTTTAAAAAAATAAAATAACTATTAAAATTAAATTTGGTGTACTTTAAATTAGTTGCCTTTTTATTTAGATTAAATGTAATAATTTGATCACACATTATTCTATTAAAAGTCAAAATCCAACTCGAATGATGAATAGACCCTTTAGATTTGGACAAAGAACAAGCACTTTCCAAATTGAAATCCTATTATGGCCTTATCATTTAATTGCTATGCCTCTAATCAGTGAGTTTTCATCAAATATCTATTATGCATCTATGTTGTATTGTTGATTGATGTATTATTGAATACAATTAATGTTTGTGCCTCAATTTTGTAGAACAAAGGCACTAGTTAGGAAGCAAAACAAAGGTCCACCATTCTAGTTCTTATTTCCTCTCATTTATGCTCTTATTCTTACCCTAAGTAAATTCTCCCACAAATTTTTATGATTCTTTTTTTTTTTTTTTTTGAAATCTTTCATTTTATGGATGATTCACTACATGGGAATTGAACTTTTACTATCCAATGACAAAGTTTTGTAGTTGGTTGTAATGGTTTAGTTTGATTCTCACTATGCCACAGGCCTAAATGTTTATGGTTGTATTGGCTAGTGCATTTGCTCATGGCTTTTACATGGTGTATCCATTTTCAAACTTGCTCCTTGTTCCATTATTTTGATGATTAATTTATTTAGTTATTATTAGAATGTGATTTATGATTTTGATTCCTTTCACTAAATTTTTTGACCATATTTCAATGGTTGAGAAATCATATCAGCTGCTTTAGGTGGCTTAGTTTTGATTTAGACATTTCCTAGGTTGTTGAAGTATCAATTTGCTTTTCCATTAGGGATGTATGAAAATCATTCTAGATCATAAATTCATGTTGGAAGGATAAGCATGTGTGAATGCTTAGTAGTTGTAACTAAAGTAAATGTTATGGACACGATGCCCATGCCTACAAGTAGTTTAAGAATATGCATTCCTTGAGTCAATGTTTAGTATTTCTTGCCATGTAGAGATTGAAGTTAACATCTAGACAAATGCTCTTGTCATATTTGTACAAGAAATTAGGCATAAGTGAAAAAAAAAATGGACCAAATTTCAAGCATTTGCTGATTTCCTTTTTAACAACTACAAATGTTATGATAGAAATTAGAAGAGAAATTTGACTCAAGATGTATCCTTTATTGTTTTTGTCATGATAGACAATTGACGTGGGAACTTTTTGGCTGGTTTTATGGCATTTGTTCTACTCAACTTCAAAGTTTGTAACTCTGCAAAGATTTTACCTTTTTTTCCATGTCTTACATGTAGGAAGTTGGTTTGGAAAATTAAGTGAGGGACCTAGTAGACCTTCTGACTCATATCTTACGTGGTGGAAATGTAGTAGAAGCCAATTATGAGAAAATGAAATGTTTTTATTATTTTTCCCCTTTTAATACATTTGTTTTTCTTACTAGGATAGTCTAATAGACAATCTCTTAGAGGATGATATTTCTCCATCCTATATTCTACAAATAGTCTTACTTTTCCTTAGCAAACATGTTTAGCAAAATAAATAAATATATATGACATCATGATTCAATGTAAATCCAAAATGGTTGAGAAGTTTGTTTGCATCTCTTCTATGACTTACTTTCATTTTTATGAGTCATACATGTTGCTGCCATGAGTAGCTTAAGAGAAAAATGGATTGGATTATATTTTAAATTTTGCTTTGAGAATAATGCTTACCTCTGAAATTGTTTTCCAAAGGAGTTATTCTATCATGGAAAACTAAGTTAACTACCTTTGCAAGAGCATGAAACCAAAACTATGCACCCAAATTAGATTTAAAAATTTTTTTTTAAAAAAATAAAACTAGATAAAAACAAAAAATATTTACCTCTTTTTGGGTCACCCAATATAAGTATATTTTCTCCTTTTTGTCCATTTTTTTTGATAAATCTTATACCTTTCAAAAAGAAAAAAAAAAACTTTTCAAAAATTTTTGAGCTCTTAATTATTTGAACAAATAAGCATATTCTTTGTGCATACAAGAAAAAAAAGCTAGGAATTACCCAAGGTCCTAATAATTTTAGAGGGATCTTAAATTGTCATTGACATTGGTACATCATTAGGATCATTTTGTCTTGGCCAAAAAAGTTTGAACTAGAAATACAATTGAAATTAGTATTAGTTGAGCCATATGTTAAGTTTGGGCAAAATCATTCAAAATCTTGGCCATCCAATTACAAAAATCTCAAAATATTAAATTATTTGTTTTGTTATGTTCATCATCCACTATTACCAGTAGGAATGGCAACAACTGGACTAGATAGATGCTAAACATAGTGAAGTCAATGCAAAAACAAACTCAACATTATCAACTAAACTACTATTTGTTAGGTTAATGCATCTTTAACTAATTGAATACATAACAAATAAAATACTATAAAAAATACTTATAATAAAATAAAATGAAATACCACTAATTGATATCACGAAATGAAAATGGGCATTATATTGGTTAGTTGAACTTCCATAAAACTAGATATATACACAATAAATATTATTAATAAGGTGGGCATAAGCTATAGTTAAACAATAAGTCAACATTTGTAATGCAAGTATCACCCACAACTTCCATCACGAAAATCTTTCATAATCATAATTATAGATTTTAGTCTCTTACAAAATTTAAAATTAAAAGAAATGTCATCAGACTATACAAATGAAACATGTCAGTAAAACCATAAGAAGGAAAGAATTAAATCATATTACAACATTGAAAAAAACAACAGAGAGAAGAAAAATGAAAAAGCAAAAAAAATGTGTTAATGTGACAATGGCCCATGAGAATCAACTCAAAGAGTGTCCTAT
>JBAPLJ010000451.1:0-48257 GCA_037832345.1 Rhizophora mangle | reverse complement strand
GATAAATATTGAAATTCATTTGCATGCATTAAAAAAAGCTACTAGATTACAAGATAGAGAAAAATATTTACAAAGGATAAGATTTTGGTCTACATGGACTTCCTCTTAAAATGTTTTCTAAGGTTTGTATAACTTATTCCTGAAGGAAAAGTTTTTCTAAAAGCTTCTTTTTTTTTTTAAACAAAAAAAGCTTCTTCTTTTTAAAAGCTTTTTCTTTTTTAAAAGTTTGCCTACTGCTTGATAAGTGAGGCCTTTTACAGATGCTTGGGCCTTAGATTTTTAGAGCTTGAAGATCAAGTTACTTTCAGTGAAAAGCAAAATGCTTTTGCTTTTTCAAAACTAAATTTCTTTTGCTTTTTAGAAAAGCAAATGCTTTTTACTTTAACTTTAGGTAAAACTAGAGATTCCTTCTACTTTTGTCCTTGTATCCTTGATAAAAGCATTTCACCTTTGCTTTTTGCCTTTGCCTTTATGCTTGATGTCGATGGGACCAAAAGAATCAAGGACAAGGCCCAAGCACTTAATAGAGATGGCTAATCAAACAATGTTAAGACTAAATGAATTTAGGCTTAATGGCTATAATGGACTGCTACTTAGATACATAATGGACTCATTGACTTCCAAAGAATGTATTGACAGGCATAGCAAGGACTTATGGACATACATGGATGCTTGGATGACTGATAGGACTTTAATGGTGTGGTGGATTGGTCTTGGAATTGGATAACTCCTTTGAGCAGGTAGTATGTCATGCTAACTTTATTATGTAGACTGATATAATGAATGAGGACTCTTATAGATTGTTAACTCTAACACAACAAGGAATTAAGTAAGATGCAACATTAAGAAGAACAATGTAATGGACTAGTCATGAAACTTGCTTTACAATGGAACACTAAAAAATTTTGAATTTTGTTTTTTAAAAATATTGAATTCCTTCTCTGGAGGTTAACCTTCTTGATGGTTGTTAATGTTGAAGGCTTCTTCATCTTCCATGTGATAATTTGGATCATCCATGGGATATACTATTATTTTGATTCTAAAGCATAAAAGTCAAGGAGATATGCCTTTTTTGTGTTGTAGAGTAGTAGTGCTCAATTGAAGTCAATGTCAACATTTTTGTAGAAGAATCATTGGTAAGTTGTCCTTCTTTTTACACAGTAGTGAGTATTGTAAAAGGACCAATTCCAGTTGTTTGCCTAAATGTAAGCCTACCAATAATTAACTTGAGTTACTAATGCTTTCCACCAACAAGGCCAAGGAATTTCTCTTGGAATGCCGATCACTTTCTTCATTGAGTGTAAAGGTAATGGACAGCTGGTTGAAATTTTGAAAAGGAATTTTTCTAGAGGAGAACTAATATCATCTACAATGATGGCAATAATGTCACTAGAGTAGTTGCCTTGGTAGAAGTTTTTGAACTACTTTGTGAGAGTTTTTCCTAAAAAATTTTACCAAAATGATTGAATTGAGAAGGTTAAGAAGATCTCTTATATGAATATGGAGTCTCGCAAGAAGTCCATAGTCATAGAACCTTTTGTAATTAAGAGGAAATTAGTGAAGATCAAAAACCACTAATTGTAGAATGCAAAAGTCAAGTTGATGTTAGCAATCTAAAGGAACTAGTTGCATTCTTTGCAATTGAACATTATGTCATATTTCCTTGTCCTTTTCCAATAATGATGTAGCCTACTAGCTCTAAGACTATGTGTTGTCAAGCCTCTTCAAAAACTACTAATAGTGCTAAAAAAATTTTATTTTGACTAATTTTGTGAGGTGTTTTAAGAGGTCTTTAGGAAAATAGGCAAGTGCCTTTTGCTTTTTTGAGTGGGAAAGAGTAAGACGAATAAAGGTAAAATGAAAATTTCCCTAAGGAGGATAATGGAAAAATTATTAAGGAGGTTGATACTGATCTAAAGATCTAGGAAAAGTCTGAGTACTAGCATTGCTGAATAAGAAATGAACCACCATCATCAAGCAAAATCATCAATCAATCAAAAAAAGTTTAAAAAAAAAATGCATCGATAGCTTTGTTAATAGAGTACATTTTTCTAATTTTTACAATATAGCAAAGTATTATGCATTTAGAAAATTAAAATCAAGAAAAGTACACAAAAAAATAAATTCCAAAATACAATAGAAAATTTGGTGATTCTAGAAGCAGGTAGGTAAGTAACAAGTTAGTTAAGTTGTATGGCAAAGTCAGGGCAATTTGTTTCCTCTTCATCATTGAGCAAAGTCATAGCAAATAACAATAAGAAAAAGAAGAAGAAGAAAAAGGAGGAATGTACTTGATTGATTGTAGTCGACAACAACAAGCTTCCTCTCTATCTATCTTGCTTTCTATATGAACCAGTTGATCGAGAGAGAAAGAGTGTAAGAGAGAGAGAGAGAGAGATGTACTATGCAGGTTTTTTCTAAATAGCCATCAATCTTAAGTCGACAGGCCTTCCCCCAACCCTAATAAGAAGGAAAATTTTTCTTCAATTGAAATAGTGTACTTTTGGATTTTTAAGGATTTATTATTATTATTATTTATAAAAGAGAGATAGTGAGAGATGGTGGGGAGATAAAAACCTTCACAATGTTGTTTTCATTATTTAAGTGATACTGGACATTTTTCACATAAGATTAGGTAGTAGTTCTAAACCTTTGCCTTTGACATATTGAATAGGTAGTAGTTTGAAATTGCTGTTATAGCCCATTATACTTAGGCAACTGCTGCCCTATTCATTTTTCAAAAAAAAAAAAAAGGGTTACATTTCAAAACCGGTGCTTTAGCCCTATATAATAGGTAACATCTTAGAACCACTACCTTAGAACCTCTTTTTTTAAAAAAAAAAAATGAATGATTGGGTAGCAGTTTAGAACCACTACCTTAGCCTTTTATTTTTTAAAAAAAGATTAGGCAATAGTTCAAGACCATTGCCTTATTGCATTTTTATGAAAAAAAATATGCAGTGGTTTTATAACCGCTGCTTAGATATTTATAACTGCTATCTAATAACCACTACCTGAAGTCAACTATTACCACAATAATTTTATGCAGTGGTTATTAGTATTGTCTTAAGGGTTTTATGCAACAGTTTATAACATTTGCCAAAAAAACCATTACTAGAGCTCCTTTATTTGGTAGGGAACTGATTAAACTTGCAATACCTTTTGGTTTGAGCCCTAACTTGCTAAAACTAGTACTTGCTACATTATTTGGGTTAGTATAGAGAGAGAATTCAAGGGAACAATCAAATCTTTTTTTTGGTTATCAAATCAATTTCAAAGACGTGGACATTTTACACGAAAAGCATATAAGTAAGTAGGAAGTCTAACATTGACATTAAGATAGTAGTGTATTTGTATGCCTAAATCTAGAACATTTTCAATACTATGTTGATGTTGAGCTAAAGGATCCACTCTTTTATATTGTTCTTACCTGGTGCCAACAAATATAAGCTTTGTTTGATATGTTTTCTAGCAAGTTGTATCATTGAAGCAGGAAATTTTTCTCAATTTTTTCCATGTCATTGCTACATAGGTTATATTCTCATGTTTTAGTATTAAAAACTTTAATCCACTCCATAATCTTCTACTAAGTTAGTTTCCTTTGTTCTTTTGGGTTCTTTACCCCATTTAGTTGGTGTTTATGAAGCACATGGCCATTAGAAAGTTGTGCTTAGTATTTCTTACCATGTAGATGCATGGCTAGTTGCACAAATGCAAGTGATTGAAGATAACATCTATAATAAGGGTCTTGTCATATATGTACAAGAAATTAGGCATAAATCCAAAAAAAAAAAAAAAAAAAAAGTAATGGAGCAAATTTTAAACATTTGCTAATTTCCTTTTTGACAACTAGAAATGTTACAATAAAAATTTGAAGGGAAAATTGACTCAAGATACATCCTTTGTTGTTTTTGTTTCTTTGTGATGGTCTTAATTTAGTTATAAGTTATTCATCTCTATTGTCCTTTCTTCTAGTGAATATAAACGTAGGAAGTTTTTGGTTGGTTTTATAGCATTTGTTCAACTCAACTTCACCATTTGTAGCTTTGCAAAGATTTTACCTTTGTTTCTATGTCTTGCATGTGGAAAGTTAGCTTGGAAAAATGAGCGACCTGGTAGACGTTTTGACCCTTATCTTACATGGCAGAAATGTAGTGGTAGCCAATTATGAGAAAATGAAATGTGTTTTTTTATATTTTTTTTTTTTCCTTTTAAGACATTTGTTTTTCTTATTGGGATGGTCTAATAAACAATCTCTTGAAGGATGATATTTCTCCATTCTATTTTCTACAAAAAGTGTTGCTTTTCCTTGGCAAACATGTTTAGCATGACAAATCTATATGACATCGAGAGCAAGAGAAAATGCAAAATGGTTGAGAAGTTTATTTGCATCTCTTTTATGACTTGCTTTCATTTTTATGAGTTATACACGATGTTGCCATGAGTAGCTTAGGAGAAAAAATTGGATTGGATTGGATTATTTAAATAATGCTTGCATCTAAATCTATTTTCTAAAGGAGTTATTTTACTATGGAAAATTAAGCTAACCACCATTGCAATAGAATGAAACCAAAACTTTCAATGCATCCAAGCCATTTTGTTTATTATCTAGGATAAAATTAAACTAGATAAAAGCAAAAATACTTTCACTTTTTTGGGTTACCCAACATAATCCTATTTTCTCTCTTTGTCCATTTATTCCATAAATCTTATACCCTTCAAAAAAAATGAAAAGAAAAAACTTTTCAAAAATGTATGAGATCTTAATTATTTGAACACAAATAAGCATATTCTCTATGCATACGTGAAAAAAGTTAGGAATTACCTAGGATCATCATAATTCTAGAGGCATTTTGAATTGTCAATGACTTTAGTACATCATTAGGATCACTTTTGTCTTGGTTGGAAAAGTTTGAAGTGGAAATACTATTGAAATCAGTATTAGTTAAGACATATGTTATGTTTCATGCACAATCATTTCAAATCTTAGTCATCTAATTATGAAAATATCAAAATATTAAATTGTTTGTCCTATCATCTTTATCTTCCACTACTACCCATAAGAGTGGGGACAACTAGATTGAACGGATGCTAAATATAGGAAATCCAATGCAATAATGAACTTGGCATTAGTAGCTAAACTATTATTAGTTAGGTCAATGCATTTTTTATTAATTGAATACATAAAATTAAAATACAATAAAAAATTACGTAAAATAAAATAAAATGAAACGTCACTAATTGATATCATGAAATGAAATTAGACATTATATTTTCTATCTAAACTTTCATAATAACTAGACATATACACAATTAATATTATTAATAAGGTGGACATAAGTTATACTTAAACAATTAAACATATCAACATCTACAATGCAAACATCACCCACAGTTTCTATCAAAAAAAATTTTCAAAAACATAATTATAGATTTCAGCATCTCTTACAAAGTTTAAAATTGAAAAAAACAATCACTGGATTAGACCAATGAAACATGTTAGTGAAGCCCCGAGAAGGAAAGAACTAAATTATATTATGATGTTGGAAAAAAAATGGAAAAGGAAAAACATGTACTAATGAGACGATGGCCCGTAAGAACCAACCCAAGGAGTGTCGTATTACACACATGTTTCAATTTTTAAATCTTAGTTGATTGATGCATTATTGATTAGAATTAGTGTCCATGCTTGTATTTTGTTGAAGAAAGTCACCTGTTAGTAAGCAAAACAAAGGTACCCCATTTAAGGTCTTGGTTTGTCTCATTTATGCTCCACTTTTTCCTCTAACTAAATTCCCCACCATTTTTTGGGTGCTTATTTTCTTCTTTCATTATATGGATTATTCTTTTCCCATAGCTTTTTTTTCTTTTTTTCAGTTTTCAACCAAAATTCTTTGTGTTTTTAATTTTGTATTTTTGTTGTAATTTGCATAAGTCATGAGTTTAAGTCCTTATCAAGGTAGCTTTTACCTTTGGTGGGTTTCAAGTAATAAAAGGATTGATCATCCTATGCAAAAGTCATGAGATTAAGTCCTTATCAATGTATTTGATAAAATTAAATGTATATTTGGTCATATATAGTTATATTAGTGGTTGGTGACTCTTACTAGATAACATAGAGTTTACTCTTCTATAAATTGAATGTAGTAGCACAACCAACTTTGCGGCAACCTAGTTGGATTACTTTTGAATCATGTTACATTCAAATTTTTTTTGGGTAGGCTTCGAGTCAATTCGATAGTTGATAAATTATGATTTAAGAATTAATCTTTTATTTTTGGTCATTTTTGTTTTATTTATTTTAAATTTTTATATATATTAATTTTATTTTAAATGTATGTATTTTTTATTTTTATACTAATTTTTTTTCTATCACTCTACTTTAATTATAAGTTAACTAGCTTATTTAAAAAAAAAACTAATTTTTTATTTATCATATTGTATAATTGGTAAAAAAATTATTATTTAATATTTATTTTCTATATATTAGTTTGAATATAAAATATCTAATTTTTTTTTACTTTTTATACTAATTTTTATCTTATTATTAAATTTTAGTTATATGTTGATTTTTGTTAATTTATAGTAGAAATAAAATTATTATTTAATATGTATGAAAAATTGACAAATATATTATACTTATTACATATATTTATATTATTCATTAGATGTGTATACAAAAATATGTGTTTGTATGTGTACATAATTTTTAAAATATTATAAATATTTAAAATAAAAATAGATTATATATATATATATATATATATATAAAAATATAAAATAATTAAATTTAATATTATCTCTCTCGATCACTATCTATATATATATAAATAAAAAAAAACAAAATTTATGTAAAATAAATATAATATTTATTTACATAATATACAAAAAAAATAGTATGTATCTGAGATATGAGATATGTATATATTTGTGTGTATATATATATAGAATAATAAATAAAAATAAATAAGTAAATAAATAAATTTATTTTATTTTTACTTACAAGAAAATTTATAAGATTCATAGTAAAAATTGTAAAAATTAAAATTTTTGATATATAAAATCAATGACTTAAATACTACATTCTAAGCTTGACTTAAATAGAAATTTATAAATTTTTTATATTGTCTTGAAAAAAATAATAAAAAAGGTTGTAGTGATTTAATTTCTTGGCTCAGCAAAGAATGATAATTAATATGATAAAGTATTGTAATAATAATTACAAATTCCAGCATCTCTTACAAAGTATTCAATGGAGAAAACATCATCAAATTGGTTATCAAAGATGTTGTGTTATTTGTGTAAAGGAGATGATAAGTTTGTTTAGGGTGTTGATGTTTTTTGACCTATTGATTGTATTTTAAGCACCAATACATTTTGTGTTCAATTTTCCCACCAGCATCAAGTAAAATATGCTCGTACAGTGACTAAGTCCAACCTTTGGTATTCAAATAGAAAACATATTGCATATATTTAAATGAAACAAAATTTAATATTGATCTAAATATCTAAATTTAATTAAGGTGACACCATAACTTATAAATTGTTATCATCATCATGATTTAAGACTAATCGAGGGACAAAAGTAACAAAACTAATAAATATAAGAGTCAAGTACATTTATAATATTATAAAGTGATAAGTTGCCTTCTTATATTCTCACATCCTAATCTCTGTAACTCCATTAGTTGGCATAACAAAAAATCTCATATATAACACTTCTTTCAATTCTTTAGGCACAACAATTCCATGTTTCATGCTACAAACAAATAAAATTTCCTAATTATAAATAAGCCTTTTATAAATAGGTGCAGCAACCATTTTCTACTCTCTATTTTTCTCAAGCTACATAAGACATGTTCGAGTTTCATGCACAATAACCCTTTTCTCCTCTCAATTTTTCTGGCACAACAATCATAGTTTTTCTAGCAAAACATATGAATTTTGGTGATTATAAATAGGTAGCAATCCTTTTATCCTTCTAATTTTTATAAGCTCTCTCTCTCATCTCCTAATGAAACTTTTTCTCTCCCAATATGCTATAGATTCAAATGTTCAGCCCTAGCTAATTCCAAGGTGGAGGAGAATAATAGTCACCATGCTAGTTGTTATTTTTACATGGACAACTCTATTATTATTGAAATTTCCAATTTTTTTAAACTTCTTCCCTCACCTCTAATTTCCTTGGAATTGGTAGATCACATGGATTGCATGTACCATTTTACTAATTCCTAATTATTTTTGGACTCTTGTCAAGTTCATGACACGGCCATTTTGGTTGACTTTAGCCATCAAACCTTCTTTGAGTTGATTTTGTCTTTATTCTATCTCTTTTAAGCTCCTACATTATTTATGTGCTAAAACTTTAGGTAGTGGAGAAACCTGCATTTTTTCCTTTTACACTCACTTTGACACATGATTTTCTTCCCCCTGTTGGAAATCCACACTTCCATTTTAGATTCAACTGATTAGAAGGTTGTTCTTTCCATTTTCATGCTTGCTACACTATTAATTTGTCTATCTCAAACCTTGTCATTATCGCTGAGACATTTCGTCTATAAAATTAATTTTTGACAATCTCAAAATTCATTTCATTCATGACAATGATGTGTTGGGAGAATTTTCAATTGTTTTAGGTACTACCATTATTATTGTTTCTCATAATATCTTAGAGATGTCAGATGAACATAAAGAAAAAAGGTAGATGTTGGAGCTGTTGAGAAACCCTAGCTACCTAATCAACTTCAACAGCATGGACATTTTACATAAAGAGCATATAAGTAAGGAGGGAGAATGATATTAAGATAATAATGTATTTGTGTATCCAAAATTCAACATTTTCAAGTACCAGGTTGGTATTGAGCTTGATGATCCACTCTTGTATATTTTTCTTGCATAATGTCATCTAGTAAAAAAGCTTTAGTTGCTATGTTTTTTTGGGAAATTATGAATTAATTTAATTACCATCATCAACATCATGTGAAATTAGGCATTATATCATTTATCTAAATTTTCATAATAATTGTATTTATACACAATTAATATTTTTTAAGGTGGCTATAAGTTATAGTTGAATAACTAAACACTACAACATTTGCAATGCCAACATTCAGAAAATGAGGTTTTTGATGAGAGGAAGAGAGGGACACTAGAGTTGCATGGTGAAGATAAGGTTTTTGATGTTATATTACATACAAGAGTATCATTTTATGATTTTTTTTTTTTTTGTCCAAGTTGAATGATAATATCATTATATTTTTTATAATTTCTAATAATCTCAAATACAAAGTATAATTATGCCTTTTATTTTATACTAAAGTTTTCTTTTCATTTGTTCTCTTATATGGGTTAATAGCCTGTAGTTGAATTTCTATCATCAAGCATCTATCATAATCACCATCAAATTTTAAATATATTAACTAATATTGAAATCAAATCATCATGAAAGATACAGAGAATACAAATAATTAACAAGTGGGTTGAATAACAAACAAACTTATGATAATAAAAAAAAAATTCCTTCTGCTTTTATCCTTTTACCCTTAGTAAAAAGCATTTCACCTTTGTTTTTTTTGCCTTTATTATTATGCTTGATGTTGATGGGGCCAAAAACATCTTCATCTAGAACATTATTCTGAAAAGGATCATATGATGATGACGAGTTGGACTTCGCTTCATCCATGACTTGCTAAGCTTATTGGAGAATATTTTTCAATATAGTTAGATATTCTTGCTTGGTTTTGGCTTTAGTTAGGAGGGCACTTGTACGTGTCTTTTGTTGAAGGAATTGAGAGGTGCTTGCTTCAATGGTGTTGTACTACTAGGGATTTGTAGAAACTATTGCAAGACATCATGATTGTGAGCTTTCTATTGTTGAGTAGCATAAAACTATTACCAAAATTTAACCTTGTAGTTTTGGCCAAGAATTGGAGTCCCTATGAAAGGATCATCACTAATCTGGAGTTCCTATGCACAAATCCAAGGTAGCTTGAAAATATAACAAAATTATAATAATTGAGGAAAAGAAGTTTGGATAATTTGAGGCTAGAATTTTGATTAGAAAATATTAAAACCTTCCTAAATTGAGTCTGAAAAGAGTTTAGACGTTGGACCAAACTAGTTCCACCAATAATTACACTAGAGAGGAAAGACAATGGTGGCTTTAGTTTCCTAAAAAAAATCCAAGAATGCTTGTGGGATTGATTTTGGTAATAGAAAGCATTAAACCATGCTTGTTTGTAATCCTAGAAGTTGAATTTGGGAAGGAAACTTAAGGACATAGTAATGCTGGCTTGAAATTTTTTGATAGTGGTTTGGTGATATAGGCCAATTTGAGGGTTAAAGGATGTGAATAATTTGAACAATTGAGTGGGTAATTTGGCTTGGATCATTGGGTGGTAATAGTGCTTGATGTTGATTGATCCAGTTTTGATCAGTATAGTTTCATGAAATGAATTGGGCTTTTATGAATCCTAGGGCTTGTAAAACTATTTTAAAGAAAACAATTTGTTAGCAACAACCTAAGGGTTGGTGTCAAAGAATCCACTTTCAATCAACTCAATGTTTTAAAAAGAGGGATTGATAATAGAGAGGTATCTAAAACGACCACCTCTTTGCCTTTTGCAATTGATTTTGAGAGAGGGGTCGATGAGACCATACCACCTCATTTGAGAAATGGGTAGGTGATACCTTAGCTACCATTTTGCTTATTACTTGATTGGTGTTCTTACTGGAAGAAACACTAATGCTTGTTTCAGGCTTGATCTAATTCAAAGAAGTAGGCTTTGATGATATTGGGTAGTCTGGTAAAGAGGCTAACCAAGTTTTAAGTGTTTAATGAGCTTTTAGTGGTATGCTTAAAAGGGTTGCTTTATTTTTGGGACTAATATTTGAATGGGAGGATGAATGGTGGGAGCTTGAAGAATTTGAATGTTTTTCTTAGGCTAACGCTTCTTTTTTGAAGATTTGAGCCCACGTTTTGAGTGGCTTGATTGAAGATTTGGAGGGAGGCTTAATGGACATTTTTCAAGGCATTGCAGTGGTAAAAGAGTCCTACATTCTCTTGTAAGAAAATCAGGCATGGAATTTGAACTACCTTTCATAAACTCGATGTTAAAGTCAAAAATGTTTAAAATTGCTTTCCAACAGGCAAAAATCTATTTTGGTGCAACGTTTTGAACATCATTTTGCAAAAATGTATTTTGCAGTTTGTCACTTAATGCAGAGTAAAAATTTTTGATTAAGAAAATTATTTTGAAATTTGGAGATGCATAAGACAATTGCTAAAATTTCATTTTTGATTATGGAGTACCATTGATGACAGTCATTCCAATGATAGGAAGTGAAATGAACAAGTTATTAATGTTTACCATTGATTTGCTTGAGGATCCCACCATAACTATTTTTGAGGCATTTGTCTCAACAATCTTAGGTAGGTCTAGAGATCACAAATGTGTAAATAAGGAAGTTCCTCAACTTACTGCTTGATGGCTTGAACTGTGGTTGTATGCTCAGGAGACCAAGGAATTGAATTTTTTTTTAGTTTATCATGTAAAGGCTTGCAAACTAGATTAAGCTTGGGAAAAAAGTCTATGACATAATTAATACTTCTGAAGAACCTTTGGAGTTGAGATTTGTCAATAAGCCAATTAGGAAATTTATCAACAAATTGGATTGATCGTTCTATAGGGATTAGTGTACCTTGATAGATAAAATGACCAAGCAATCTTTCCTTAGTTTGAAAGAGATTGATCTTAGGCTTGGAAATGGCTAGCTATGCATGCGGGTGACCTCTATGAAGATGGTCAAGTGCTTGAAGTGTTGATCTATATTAGATGAAAATACTAAGACATCATCAATGTAGACAACTAAAAATTGAAAATAGTGAGAACAAATCTCATTCATGATCCTCTAGAACTTATAGGGTGTATTTTTGAGTCCAAATAGCATTACATTCCATATGTATTAGCCAAAGGGTATAGTGAAGGTAGTTTTGTATCAATTTGCCAGAATCCAAATTTTACATCAAACTTAGAAAAGACCAATGCCTTAGCAAGGTGTTGGAAGAGGTTTTATGATTTGGCGTTGGATACCTGATTCAATTCAAGGCTTGATTCAAGGCCTTGATGTTGATAACTAACCTAGGAGTGCCACATTCTATTTTAGCATTCTTGTTGATGTAGAATGCTACACAACTCTAGGGTGACTTGCTAGGCCCAATGATACCTTTAGCATGTAAGGCTTGGATTTCTTGCTTGCAATATCCACTAATTGTGGATGCATTTGAATTGGGTGGATTTGGCACTCATTAAAGTGCTTGGCATATGGTCAATCTACCATATGTTGCTTGTGATGCTAAAAGGCATTTGGTACTTTGGAACTAATAGTGGTTTCAATTTGGTTTCAAAAGGATTGGATTTTCGCTTGGAGAATTGGTTGTGTCAATTGGTGTTCAATTTTTTTGAAATTGATCTCATCTTAGAGATGGTGACAATGAGATGTTTTGGTTTGGAGAAATAAATTGAGTTCTACAGATTCTTGAATTAAGATATCTTTCAAAAGATTGAGGTTTCTAACTTGAGGCTTGTATATGAATTAGAATTAAAGTGTTTGACCAAGGATAGTATTGGTTATTCCTTGGTGTATGACTTGAAATGGCTAGATAAGGTTGAAGAAGGGTGTACCTAAGATAACCTTTTCCTTGAGGTTTAGATCAAAACAAAAGAAGTTTTGATAATAATACCTAAGTGGCAGATATAGGCATCAGAGAGCTTATATGAGATTAGAAGGGAATGGTTGCTTGTAGATTTAAGTCCTTTCAAGGTCCTATTGTAGTATTTGGATGGGATAAGGCCTTCTTAGATACAATTTAAGTTTGCACTAGTGTTTAACAAGGCTATAGTGGTTAACTTGTAATCATGAATTTAAATGGTAATATTAATAAGCCAATTATATGTTGTGATTTTTATCAACAAATACAAAAAAAATTTAGCTTGATCCAAGGCAGATAGGTTAAGATTACAATCTTGGTTTGTTAGTGGATTAGCTTGAGGAGGGCTTGGTTAAAGAAGAAGAGATAGCAGTAGGTTATGATCTATTGATCTCTATTGCTTGAGTTTTTTAATTTCTAGCTTAAGTTAATGAACTTCTTGTTGAAGTTCTTGAAGGGTAACAAGCATGGGGTTGGATTGGACAAATAGCTTGAGTATGCTTGTAAGATTGTATGGTGTTTGGGCCTATTGGAGCAGAGGATGTTAAGTAGAACTTGATGGTGCTTGAGTCAAAAGCTTGTGAAGATATTGAGTTTTGACTTATGGATCATTTATAAAATCAATCAATTCTAGGATGAATTCCTAGTTTTCAGTGAGAACACTTACCTATTTCTCACTGCTTAAAGTAGATGAGGTGGCAAGTTCATCTACTTGGAGTGCTTATTCTTCATTCAACGAAGAGTTAGAATCAAAGAAGTTGATGAACGAGTTTTGGATTTGTTCATAAATTGGTTTATGTAATTGGCTTGGACTTTCCTTTGGATTCTATAGTAATGAGCTAGGTGTTTGAGCTAGCCATATCTAAAGCAAGCTACTAAGGTGCTTAGAAATGTTTGGGCTTTGGGCCATTTGGTTTGTTCTTATGGTTTTTGATGGACATTTTGGAGGCTTTTGGGTATTTAAACAACAAACATTTTTCACATATTTAAATGAAACAAAATTTAATATTGATCCAAATATTTGAATTTAATTAAAAAAAGGTGATGTCATAACTTATAAACTATTATTGTCATCATGATTTAAGACTAATCAAGGAATAAGAGTAACAAACCTATTAAATATAAGAGTGAAGTACATTTATAATATTATAAAGTGATAAGTTGCCTTCATATATTCTCACAACCTAAGCTCTGTAGCCCCATTAGCTAGTACAACAAAAAGTTTCACATACAATGCTCCTTTTAGTTTTTTAGGCATAACAATTCCACGTTTCCTGCTACAAAAAAATAATTTTTCATGATTTTTCCTACTATAAAAGTCTTTTATTATAATTTCTATAGTTTTAGAAAAAGGTTACTCAAAATTCATCAAAAAATAAACTAAATCATATTTGATTATAAAAAAAAAAAGTCTAATTTAAGTAATTACATTTTTTAATCTAATTATTATTCAATTTAAATTATTTTTATGTTATTTATATAATTTAACAATTTAAGTAACAAGTTAGTCAACATTCAAAAAAGGCCAAAAAAAAAAAAACATTTGTGAATACTAAATTACAAATTTTAATAGCTACCCAAATCAATCTAAATGTTATTTAAATTTACAATTTTTTATTTATAATTTCTATAATTTCACTAAAAGGTAATTCTAATTTCATGAAAAATTAATATAGACTATATTTAAATAAAAATAAAAAAAAACTTATTTGAGTAATTTATTTTTTATTTTAAATTTTTATTCAAATTTAACGTCTTTTTATATAATTTATAAAATTTAAATATTAAGTTACTAAACATTCATGAAAAAAAGAAAGCAACATTTTTGAATATATAATGATTTTAGTAACTAAATAAATTAATTTAAATGTTATTTAAAATTAAATTTTTTTACTATAATTTCTACAATTTTAATAAACGGTTATTCCAAATTCAATAAAATGTAGAATAAATCATATTGGAAGCAAAAAAACAATTGATTTAAATAATTACATTTTTTATTCTAATCATTATTGAAATTTAAATTCTTTATATATTTTTTATGCAATTTAAGAAACATGTTAGCCAACATCAAGAAAAGTAAAAAATAAAAAATTTGAATACAAAATCCTATGTTTTCAAATTTTATACTAATTTTTCTTCTATCACTCCACTTCAATTATAAATTAATTCAAAAAAAAGCTAATTATTTATTTATTATATAGTATAATAGGTAAAAAAATTATTATTTATTTTTTATTTTTTTTATATATTAGTTTGCATAAAAAGTATATACATTTTTATTTTTATTTCTCATTTTTATCTTATTATTAAGATTTGGTTGTATATTGACTTGCTAATTTATAATAGATGAAAAAAAAAATATTTATTTAATATGTATATTTTATATATTAATATTTTTATGAAAGAATTATTGATATATTTTATATATTAGATATATTTATATTATTTATTTACAATATGTATACAAAAATATGTGTGTGTGTGTGTGTGTGTGTGTGTGTGTGTGTGTGTATGTGTGTGTATAATTTTTAAAATATCATAAATATTTAAAATAAAAATAAATTATATATATATATATATATAAGTTAAATTTAAGTTAAATATAGTAACTCTATATATATGACCTCGTTATTTCTGAGCTTATCAACCTACCATGCTTCACTAAAAGTGTGGCCCTTACCCTTCAACCCCTCCTAGAATTGGGATTTATGGGGGACTCAAACCACATTGTGCTGGCAGAAACTTTGCTCTAATACCAATTTCCCTAAAAGGATATCTTATTAAGGAATGGCCTAGAAACCTCATTATTTTTGACCTTATCAACCCCACCATGCTTCACTAAAGTGCAACCCTTACCCCTTAGCCCCTTCTAGAATTGGGATTTACAAGGACTCAAACCCATATCATAATGGTGGCACCTTGGCTTTGATACCAATTTGCCTAAAAGGATATCCAATTAAGGAATGACCCAGAAACCTCGTTATTTCTTAGGGCAAGGATTTTATGGGATATAGACTCTACATGAGAATGCATGATGATGCATATGAAGGATAAATTTATCTAATACGTGACATTGTTATATCAAAGGTCACTCAAACATAAGTCTCTTGAGCTAGTACTAATTTCCAATCAATATACAAAATATGCATTTGAAAAAATTCAAATGAAACCTTGGTGCATGGTTTAAGGATAAATATTGAAATTCATTTGCATGCATTAAACATACATAGACATTTAAAGGATAACGTAGGGATTTCCTATTTGGGAATCCCTTTACAAGTTGAAAAGAGTAAAAGAACAATTATAAAAGAGCTACTAGATTACAAGATAGGAAAATATTTACTAAGGATAAGATTTTGTTCTAGGAGGACTTCCTCCTAAAACATTTTCTAAGGTTTGTATAACTTATTCTTGAAAGAAAAGTTCATCTAAAAGCTTTTTTTTTTCTTTTCTTTTTAAAGCTTCTTCTTTTTAAAAGCTTTTTCTTTTTTTAAAAGCTTTCCTAATGTTTGATAAGTGAGGCATTTTATAGATGCTTGGAGCTTGAAGGCAAAGTTACTTTTGGTGAAAAGCAAATGCTTTTGCTTTTTGAAAAGTAGGTTCTTTTACTTTTTAGAAAAGCATATGCTTTTTATTTTAACTTTTGGTATAAGTAGAAATTCCTTTTACTTTTGTCTTTTTATCCTTAATAAAAGCATTTCTCTTTTGTCATTATGCTTGATGTGGATAAGACCAAAGGATCAAGGACAAGGCCCATGAAATTTTCTTGGCTCCATCCAAAGCTTGATTGATAATTGTGGAGAATCTCTAGTAATGTTATTAGAAGTCCTTCATGTGCTTGTTGCTTAAAATTAGATATTTGATATGGATGGGTCAAGATTATGATTCTATGGAGAATCTAATGATGCATTTTTGACTTTAACAAAGAGCTTGGAGAGTGTCCTACAAAATATATGGCAAGGCCTCCAAAAATCCTTGTCATGATTAGCTTATAGTTAAGAGGACACTCAATGAGTTTGGGTTGCTTGGTTATGGACTATTGTGGGTATTTAGAAATCCACTACAAAGCACCTTGCTTGTAAGTTCCTATTTCCAAATAACAGTAACCTATTGCTTGCAAATTTCCTTCAATTGATTAGCAAAATTTTTGAATTCTAGATAATAATCAATTGTTGTTAAGTAGCAAAAGACTATTATCTAGAGACTTGAAGTACTTAATTTGGCTAAGATTTAGAATCCTATAGAAAGGATTATCAAGACTCACACAAAGTCCAAAGGAGCTTGTTGATCAATTGACTCTTAACTTGACATAGTAGTGGACTAACTCTATGACTCATTGAACGAGTTCACTAGACTAATTTTAGTGAGCTAAATGCTTAACACACTTAATAGAGATGATTGATCAAATAATGTGAAGACTGAAAGAATTTAGGCTTAGTGGCTATAATGGATTATTACTTAGATACATAATGGACTCCTACTTGGAAACATAATGGACTCATTGACTTTCAAAGAATGTATTGATAGACATAGCAAGGACTTATGGACATAAGTGGAAGCTTGGATGATTGATGGGACTCTAATGGTGTGGTGGATTGGTCTTGGAACTGGATGACTCCTTTGAGTAGGTAGTATGCCATACTAACTCTATTATATGAAATGATGACTTTTATGGACTGTTAACTCTAATGCAGTAAGGAACTAATAAGATGCAAAATTAAGATGAATAATGTAATGTATTGGTCATGAAACTTGGTTCATGATGGAATACTAGAAAAATTTTTGGAAAAATTTTAAAAAGTTTTTTTTTTTTTTTTTTCATGTTGAATTCCTTCTTAGAGGTTATCCTTCTTGGTGGTTTTCAATGTTGAAGGCTTCTTTTTCTTCCATGTGATAATCTAGATCATCCAAGGGCTATTTTGTTATTTTTTATTTTTGAAGCTAAAAGTCAAGGAGATATGCCTTTTTTGTGTTGTAAAGTAGTAGTGCTTGATCTAGGTCAATGTCAACCTTTTTGCAAAAGAATTGTTGGTAAGTGGTCCTCTTATTTCATAATGGTGAGTATTATAAGAGGACCAATTCTAGTTGTTTGACTAAATGTAAGCCCGTCAGTGATTAACTTAAGCTATTAATGCTTTTGCCAATATGGCCAAGGAATTTTTCCTAGAATGCCCAATCACTTTATTCATTGAATGTAAAGGTAATGGACAATCGGTTAATTTTTCAAAAAGGAAATTTGTTATGGAGGAGAACTAATGACATCTACAGTGATGTCAATAGTGTCATTGGAGTAGTTGCCTTGGTAGAAGTCTTTGAACTACTCTGTGAGAGTTTCTTAAAAATTTCTACCAAATCTATTGAATTGAGAAGTTTAAAGATGATCTCTTCTATGAATATGGGGTCATGCATGAAGCCCATAGTTATAGAAACTTTTGTAATTAAGAGGACACTAGTGAAGATCAAGAACCATTAATCATGGAATACTGTAGTCAAGCTAAAGTTGGCAATCTAGAGGAACTAGACTACATTCTTTACAACTGAGCATTGTGCCATATTTCCATGTCTATTTCCAATAGTGATGTTGCTCACTAAGCTATGAGGCTGCATGTTGTCAAGCTTCTTCAACAACTACTAATAGTGTTTCAAAAAATCCTATCTTGACTAATTTTATGAGGTATCTAAAGAGGTCTTCAGGAAAATAGGCAAGTGCCTTATGTTTTTTTTTGACTGGGAAAGAGTAAGATGAATAAGGGTAAAATGAAAATTTCTCTAAGAAGTGTAATGAAAAAACTATTAAAGAGGTTGATATTGATCCAAAGATCAAGGAAAGGTCTGGGTATTGGCATTCTTTCTACATTTTGAATGAAACTAGTATGATTATAGGGATGGAGAAGGTGTTTAAGTACTAGCATGTCTCTTGTATGTTGAAAGAGGTTAGTATTTTTTTTTTTTAAAGATGGAGGAGAAGTCTAAGTACTAACATTTATTTCTAACTATGGAAAAGAAGTTTGAGTATTGGTATCTATTTGGCTGGAGAAGGTGGAGAAATTGGTGCCATAGAGTTTACTTTAAGCAAGGTTGCTCTAAGAATTGAGATTTTGGTATTGAGAGTTTGAAACTATTGAAGTAATGATGAGTGAGTTTTTTTTTTCAGGTTTTTGATGCTATTGTAGTAAAGAGTAGTGGTCTTTCTCAAGTTGTAGTTTTTGGAGGTTGAGTTGTGAAAAGTAAGGGATGATGACTTCATAATCAAAACATTTTTTAACATGAAGTGTACAAGGACTATGTGCATTTAAAGAAGAAAAACATTGACTATGCTGATGCTAAATAGATGCAAACTCTCTAAGTTTTCTAATATGAGCAGAAAAAAACAATGACAAGACTATTAAGAACTGGTAAAGAATCTTTCTTATTGATTACTTGATTCCAGAGATTATCTATGGTGCATTGAAGTTTTGGTCCTATCAACTATTTTTGATCTAGTCTAGTGTCTTGAACTTGGAGAGTTCAAAATGATATTTGGTAGACTAATACACTCATAACTTTGGTAGGGCTAGATGTACTAGTGCTTATCAAAACCTAACATCTAAAATAGATAAAAATCATGAGAATAAAGAATATTGTTGAAGAATATGGCTGAAGAAAGGTAATCCTAATTTTAATACTGCATGGAAAAAATTTTGTATAAGTCTTGTGAGATGCTATGGGAGTTTCAAGGATATGGAAAGTTGATCTTGCATTTGGATTTACACTAGGAGGAATGTTAGGGTTGTTGGGATAAATAGGTTTGCTTGTAATGGTTACACTGCTTATTGGGTTAGTGATGGTTGGATAAAGAGATGAAGAATTGGGTTTAAAATCAAAAGAGTCAATTAATAGGTTATGGACCTATTCGTAGACTGGTTTAGGTCATTGGGCTTGGACTTTGTGTATAATTTTACAGTAAAATGCTAAGTGTCCAATTTGTTTACATGTGAAGTAGATTATTTTGGGAGCGTACATAATTTGGATTTTAGGCTTAGAGAGTTGCTTGGGTTATTTTTGGATTTTTGGAATGGGCTATCTATGGACATATTCTGGAGGAGGTTTGAAGGATGGATTTATCATGGATAATGTGGATATATGGCCTATGGACAATTTTATGACAAATATTTTACCTACCTATATATTTGAGAGAAGCATGCTTATAATGCAAATTTTTTGTGTCCTATACTTATAATATTTATTATGTTCTATGAACACTTCTACATCTATCCTACCAGGATACTAATTTCAAGACATGCATCCTTTACAAGTAAGAATGTTATCATCTCTTACCAAAAATAACTTTCTGATGCTATTAAACAAATTATCTACTTTTATGCTTTCTATGCTGCCGAACAAACTATTCCTAAAGTCTATTCTAGAGATGCTTTTTCAGTGATGATTCGCTAACTCAAAATGTTAAGATGCATCTAGATGAGCCAGAGATTCCTAAAATTCTCTAAAGTAGGAAGTTTAAACTATAAAAAGTGGACTTAATCTAAGAACTTGCTTTCTAAAAATTCTAATTTTTCTATATTAAGCAAGTAATTTATTTAATTGAGTGATAAATTCTAGGGTACTATCTAATGTAACTAATCTAAGAAAAATGAATGCAAATGAATGGACTTATCTTGAAATTTATCTTACTAGGTGCTCTCCCATACTATACATCAAGAGTCTATATGGCTTAACTAATGGTTTTTGTACAAATCTCTTCTTAGTAATGGACATAGAGGGGTACATGTGACTTAAGGATGAAGGTATAGACACAATAATAGACATGGTAACTTGGTATAGGGGTATGCCTTTCTTGGCTAAGTTGTTATAGGGATTCTCGTACAATGGAGCTTGGGATACAAGAATTTCACCTATGTCTTAGTGCCAACCAATGGTCTCACTTCTTTACCCTCAAGACTTACTATTGAGACCACATTCAATTGGTTTCCTCCCCTTATGCCGTGCTCACATTCGGTTTCTCCTCTTAACAACTAAACAAGATGAAACAAACCACCACAACATGAAGACCAAGAATACTATACTCATCCATTTGTCATAAAAAGAACATGAAATTAGGCTTTGATACCAATTAGGTCAAGGATCTTATAGGATAAATACTCTATATGAGAATGCATGATGATGCATATGAAGGATAAATTTATGTAGTATGTGGTATTGTTTATATCGAAGGTCACTTAGACATAAGTGTCTTGAGCTAGTACTAGTTTCTAGTTGGTATACTGAATATGCATTTGAAAAAATTTAAATGAAACCTTGGTATATGCATTAAAGATAAATATTGAAATTTATTTGCATGCATTAAAGATACATAGATATTTAAAGGATAGCTTAGCGGTTTCTTGTTTAAGAATCCCTTTACAAGCTGAAAAGAGTAAGAGAATACTTGCAAAAGGGTGATTGGACTATAGGATAGGAAAATATTTACAAAGGATGGCTTTTTTTTTTTTTTCTTTTTAAAAGATTTTTCTTTTTTTAAAGCTCACCAATCAGGGCAAGGATCTTACAAGATAAAAACTCTATATGAGAATGTATGACAATGCAAATGAAGGATAAATTTATCTAGTACATGGCATTATTATACCGAAGGTTGCTTAGACATATGTCTCTTGAGTTGGTATTAGTTTCCAACCAATATACTAAATATGCATTTGAAAACATACAAATGAAACCTTGTTACATGCATTAAAAATAAATATTGAAATTCATTTACATGCATTAAAGATACATAGACATTTGAAGGACAACTTAAAAGATTTCCCATTTGGGAGTCCATTTACAAGTTGAAAAAAGCAAAGTAAGAAAACACTTATAAAGAGTTATCAGATTATAGGACAGGAAAATATTTACAAAGGATAGGATTCTATTCTAAAAGGACTTCCTCTTAAAACATTTTCTAAGGTTTGTGGAACTTATTCTTGAAGAAAAAGGTTTTCTAAAAGATTCTATTTTTTATTAAAGAAAAGAAAAGCTTACCTAATGCTTGATAAGAGAGGCCTTTTATAGATGTTGGGAGCTTGATAAGATGGTTGGAGCTTGAAGACAAAGTTACCTTAAGTGAAAAGCAAATGCTTTTGCTTTTTGAAAAGTAGATTCTTTTATTTTTTTTTAGATAAGCATATGCTTTTTACTTTAACTTTGGGTAAAAAAGAGATCCCCCCCTTCTACTTTTATCCTTCTACCCTATATAAAAGCATTTCATCTTTGCCTTTTGCCTTTATCTTTATGCTTGATGTGGATGGGGCCAAAAACATGTTCATCTAGATCATGATTCTAAAAAGGATCATATGATGATGATGAGTTGGACTTAGCTTCATCCATGGCTTATTGAGCTTATTGGAGAATATCAATCAATATTGTCAGATATTCCTGCTTGGTTTTTACTCTCACCAAGAGCGAACTTGTACATGTCTTTTGCTGGAGGAATAAAGAGGTGCTTGCTTCAATGGTGTTAGACTATTGGGGATTTGTAGAAAACCATTAAAGGACACCATGTTCATGAGCTTTTTGCTATTGAGTAGTAGAAAAAAACTATTGCCAAATTTTGACCTTATAGATTCAGCCAAGAATTGGAGTCTTTATGAAAGGATCATCCCTAATCTGGAGTTTCCATACACAAATCCAAAGTTGCTTGAAAATATAACAAAATTGTAATAATTAAGGAAAATAAGTTTGGGAAATTTAAGGCTAATATTTTGATTGGAAGATATTGAAACCTTCCTAAATTGAGTCCAAAAGATTTCAAATGTTGGACCAAACTAGTTCCCCTAATGGTTAAACTAGAGAGGAAAGGTAATGGTGGCTTTGTTTTCCTAGAAAAACATTTAGGAATGCTTGTGGGATTGATTTTGGTAATATAAAAACATTAAACCATGCCTATTTGTAATCCTAGTAGTTGAATTTGGGAAGGAAACTTGAGGACATATTAATGTTGGCTTGAAATTTTTGCTAATGTTTTAATGATTCGTGCCAATTTAAGGGTTAAAGGACCTGAATAATTTGAACAATTGAGTGGGTAATTTGGCTTGGATCATTAGGTGGTAATGGTGCTTGATTTTGATTGATCCAATTTTGATCAGTATAGTTTCTCAAAATGATCTGGAATCTTAGGGCTTGTAAAGCTAGTTTGAAGAAAACAATTTGTTGGCAACAACCCAAGGTTTGGTGTCAAAGAATCCTCTTTCAATCAACTTAATGTTTTGAAATGAGGGCTTGATAATATAAGGCAAAACCTTTTTTGAAGTTTAATGAAAATTGCTTGGGAAAATAGTTTATAGAGGGGTATTTGAAACAACCACCTCTTTGCCTTTTGAAATTGATTTTGAGAGAGGGGTAGGTGATACCTTAACCACCTCTTTAGTTGTTACTTGATTGGTGTTTTTTATTTGGAAGAAGCACCAGTGCTTGTTTTAGGCTTGATCTACTTTGAAGAAGTAGGCTTTGATTATATTGGATAGTTTGGTATAAAGGCTAACTAGGTTTTAAGTGTTTGATGGGCTTATGGTGGTAAGCTTGAAAGGGTTGCTTTAGTTTTGGGATTGATATTGGAATGGGAGGATAAATGGTGGGAGTTTGAAGAGTTTGAAGGATTTTCTTAGGCTAATGCTTCTTGTTTAAAGATTTGAGCTCATGTTTTGAGTGGCTTGATTAAAGATTTGCATGGAGCTTTAGTGGACTCTTTTTTTTGAGTCATTATGGTCATAAAGAGCCTTATAAGAATTCTTTTGTAAAAAAATCAAGCAAAGAATTTAAACTACCTTTCACAAACTCAATATTAAAGTTAATAATGCTTAAAATTGCTTGCCAATAAGTAAAAATTTTTTTTTATGCAAGATTTTGAACATCTTTTTGCAAAACATATTTTACAACTTGAAAGTTGATGTTGAGTAAAAATTTTTAATTGAACAAATCATTTGAAATATGGAGATGCATAAAAAAATTGCTAAAATTTCTTTTTCAATTGTGGAATACCACTGTTGATAGTCATTCTAATGCTTAGAGGTACAACAAAAAAGTTGTTCTTGTTTACTATTGTTTTGCTTGAGGATCCCACTATAACCTATTTCTAAGGCATCTATCTCAACTATCTTAAGTAGTTTTGGATCACAAATGTGCCAACAAGGAAGTTCCTTGACTTATTGCTTGATGGCTTAAACTATGGTTGCATGCTCAGGAGACTAAGGAATTGGAGTTTCTTTAGTCTATCATGTGGAGGCTTGCAAACTAGATTGAGCTTAGGATAGAAGTCTATGACATAATTAAGACTTCCTAAGAACCTTTGGAGTTGAGATTTATCTATACATCCAACAAGAAATTTATTGGAAAACTAGATTGATCATTTTATAGGAATGAGTGTACCTTGATAGATATAATGACCAAGGGATCTTACCCTAGTTTGAAAGAGATTGACCTTAGGCTTAAAAATGGCTATGCCATGCTTATGGGTGACCTCTATGAAGATGGTCAAGTGCTTGAAGTGTTGATCTATATTAGATGAAAATACTGAGATATCATCAATATAGATGACTAAAAATTAAGAGTAGTGAGAATAAATCTCATTGATGATCCTTTTGAACTTAGAGGGTGCATTTTTGAGTCTAAATGGCATTACATTCCATTTGTATTGGCCAAATGGTACAATGAAGGTAGTTTTGTATTGATCTGCTCCCTTGATTAGAATCTACCAAAATCTTGACTTTTAGATCAAACTTAGAAGAGATCAATGCCTTACCAAGGCATTGGAGGAGGTCCTTTTGATTTGGAAATGGATACTTGATCCATTCCCAAACTTGATTCATGGTTTGTAATTGATAACTAACTTAGGAGTGCCACATTTTATTTCAACATTTTTGTTGATGTAGAATGCTACACAAGTCTAGGGTGACTTGCTAGGCCAAATGATACCTTTAGCAAGTAAGGCTAAGATTTTTTGTTACAAGATTCCACTAACTATTGATGTATTTGAATTCAGTGCACTTCAGTAGGGATTTGGTGATCTTAAAGTGTTTGGCATATGGTAAATCTACTATATGTTACTTGCAATGCCAACAAATATTTGATACTTTGGAACAAATAATGGTTTTCAAAAGGATTGGATTTTTGCTTGGAGAATTGGTTGAGTCAACTAATGTTCAAGTTTTTCAAAATTGATCTCATGTTAAAGATGGTAAAGATGAGATGTTTTGGTATTGAGAACTAAATTGAGTTCTATAGATTCTTAAATTAAGATATCATTCAAATGTTGAGGTTTCTAACTTGTGGCTTGTAGATGAATTGGAATTGAAGTGTTTGACCAATGAATTGAAGTGTTATCTTGGCATACCTAAGATAACCTTTTGCTTCAGGCTTTTGATCAAAACAAAAGAAGTTTTGGTGGTAATACCTAAATGGTAGATACAGTGATAAAGAGCTTGTACAAGTTTGGAAGAGAACAATTGCTTGCAAATTTGAGTCCTTCCAAGGTTTTCTCTTGGTATTTGGTTGGGATAAGGCCTTCTTGGATATAGTTTGAGTTTGCATCAATATCTAACAAGGCTATATTGCTTAGCTTGTAATCAGGATTTTGAATGGTAATATTGACGAGACATTTGTGGGTTGTGGTTTTTATCAACAAATATAGAAAATCATCTCAATTTAGGGTAGATAGGGTTAGATTACACAATCTTGGTTTGTTGATGGATTATCTTGAGAAAGGCTTGGTTCATAAGGCTCCTACAAAGACTGGTGAATAAGAGATACTAGTAGGTTATGATCTATTAATCTATGTTGCTTGTGTTCTTTGGTTTCTAGCTTGATTTGATGAAGTTCTTGAAAAGTAATAGGCTTGGGCTTGGGCTTGGCAAACTGCTTGATTATGCTTGTAAGATTATAAGGTGTTTGGGCTTGTTGGAGCAGAGGATGTTGAGTAAAACTTGATGGTGCTTAAGTGAAAAGCTTGTGAAGATATTAAGTTTTGGCTTGCAGCTCATCCATAAAATCAATCAATTCTAGGATGAATGCTTGGTTCTTAGTGAGAACACTTACTTATTTCTCACTACTTGACATAGATGAGGTGGCAAGTTCATCTACTTGGAGTGCTTGTTCTTCATCTGATGAAGAGTTAGAATCAGAGGAGTCATGTATAGGTTTTGGATTTGTTCATAAATTGGTTCAGGTAATTAAAGGGCTTGGACTTTCCATTGGATTTTGTAGTAATGGTCTAAGTGTTTAGGCTGGCCACATCTAAAGAAAATTATTAAGATGCTTAGAAATGTTAAGGCTTTAGGCTTGAACAATAATGTAGGCCATTTGGATTATTTTGTGGTTTTTTATGGACATATTTTGGAGGCTTTTGGGCTTAAGGGTAGGAAGGCTTTCTAATGAGCTTAGGAGACTTCTTATGTTTAAACATCTCATTGTGATAAAGAGAGTCATCAAATTGGGCTCAAAAAGAACCAAGTTCTTTCTAGGTTTGTTTCTATTCATGCTTCGACTACTATTGAAGCTTAAGATTTTAACAAACCTGTAGGCCTTTTTTTTTGGATAAAGCTTACCCGCTCACGATAAGCCAAAGCATGATAGGGGATTGGACCATTGAAATGGGCTTGGAGTTTTTATCTTACCTTGTCACCAAGGAGCTTGGGTAGCCTAGTTAGAAACTTTTCTTTCTAAAAGGCTAGTTGCCATCTTCTCGCTACATGACATGGGTTAGGAAAGTAATTTTATATTGATGGAAGTTATAAAGATACTTACACTTGAAATTAGAGAGCAATTTAATGGCTTTATCCCTTAAATGAGAAGGATCATTAATGAAATACACATGCACGTCCTCCATGTTGATGTTAGTAGGTCATAACTTTGGTTGAATTCATTAAAATTAAGAATTTAGCCATTTGAGAATTATTATCCAACTTTATTGTAACTTAGTACACTCAGTTGCAAAATTGGAATTTTTTTTCCTAAGGTTCAAGGTTTAAAAATACCATAAAAGCATTCACACAAATTGCTTTATACTGAACCATGAAATTAAAATTTTGACTTTATGTCCATCATTGTAAACATTTTAATTTAAATAACCAATTTTTAATGCAATTGATCATTTTTTTACATACTAAAATTACATGATTTGTTTATGGAAAATATTGGGAGTAGTACTTAAGTTGAATTTTTGTTTTTTTTGACTTTTACCTATTGGGAAAGGAATAAGTAAATATATAATCATAATTGCAATATTAAGTTGCACTATTATAGTTGAGAGCTATTACAAGAAGGGAGTCTTATGAAAATAGATTGGGTGGACCCATTGTAATCTTTTAGTGATTGCAAGCCATCAAATCAACAATTTTCAACTCTCAAGCTAAGTAACTTTGTTAGGTGGACTTTAAACTTAGAGATGGTAGGCAGTGTGATAGGCTTGATCTTAACCCAATTGGTCTCCTCAATTGTGGACTTAGGTGCTTATGTGATGGTTTTCTGTTTTGAGATGGATTAATTTTTTCATAGCTTTGGGCTATGTGGTGAGCTCACAATCTTTTTGTTTCTTGTTTATCCTTTTTCTTCTCTTTCTCTCTCTCTCTTTCTTTTTTTAAGAGAATTATTCTATACTTTATCTATATATATATATATATATATATATATATATATATATATATATATATATATATATATATTTTTCATACGTTTTAAAGATCTTGTGGAAAGTGATATCAGAGCCTGCGGCTTTCTGTGAGGGGGAGACAGGTAAGGGAAAACTGTTTATTTTTAACCTAGCAATACCGAGTGAAACACTTGTGAGATAAGTGTGTGTAGTCAAGTCCTGTAGGGCGTACCCGGCTGCAAGACCCAAAGGAGAGGCAGTAAGACCGTTGGATTACCCTAAGCCTTCAACTACAGATCTCACTACCGTTTCTTTTGTAGGTAAAACTTGGTTGGTTATAGGTATGTCTACTTTTACCCTTCGACCTCAAACTCCAAGCCATGATTCTGAAGCTTCATCTTCTGGAACTATAAACCGTGATGAAATCCTCATTGAAAACTTTGATAGATCTATTGATAATTGGCAAATACCCAAACTTGTTGAGAAACAAATATACAAAACCCCCAAATTTCATATTCTTCGCAAATCTGACTATACTATCAAAACTGTTGAAAAGGATTGTCGTCTATCTAGATCTGTTGAGACTGTTAAACTGCTTTCTTATGACTCCATCAAACATCATCAAAAGCATTACAATTACTTGCATCTTGGCATGGTTCAAATTGGCATTAAACCATTATCTAGAGATGGATTAGATATATCTATTCTTGCTGCATTAAGAGATTGTCGGTTATTAAACTTTGATGACTCTTTACTTGGCATAATAGAATCTAGTTTGTGTTCTGGTCCTGTTTATTTCAACTGCTATCCTGACTTTACTGTCTCTTTGCATGACAAAAATATTCTTGATGTCTTAATTTTACAAATCAAAATTCATAACAATCGTTTTGCAGAAGGATCTATACCTCTAAGTTTGATGTATAGAATCCAATACAAAGCTATGAAATCATCTTTTCATCCAAAGACACTACGTGGTCCTGATGACAAAGGTGAAACGATACTCTAGCAAACTGATATGCGCAGATCCAACCTTCAAACTCCGAAGTACATCAAATGGCACGAAGTTGATCTTCCACAAACATGGAAAATTGACAACACTTCTATTCCCCAACCACCTGTTAATCCTAGGCTCAACAGGATTACCCAACATAATGATGGTAGTGTTAGTGTCTCATTCGCAAGGCATTCCACTAGTTCATCCAGATCTACATCATTCAATGATGCAGATCTCCAATCACGTGTGGCTAATTACTTGCAAAGGAGTAATTCAGCCAGACATCCACCTAGTCATACTAGGACAAACAGTTACATTTCTAACATTTCAGGTATTGATCTACGGAAACAGATACCAAGACCAACGTACAATGAAACATCTCCAAGATCCCCAGATTCTCTTAAGGCATCAGCATCCCAAGTCCAATTTCCTGATGAGTCTGAGGTAAATCCTGAACTAAATGTTCTTGAAAAGGATATTTCAAATGATTTTCAAATCAACAAAGATGTTTTAAGAAAAGAATTTTACTCCAATTGGAACAATAAAAAAAGAAAATGGTTTTTGGAAAATTTTCAAAATGAGAAAAGACTGGCCATCCAACAGCAGTATTATGATTGGATGACTAGTAATAAAAAACATATTTCATTTTTTGACTGGTTTGAACAAATAAGTTTTCAAAAAGGTTTTAAATACCCTTGGATCTCCGAGGAACAGCAAGATTTGCAGACTTGTACTGTAACGCAACAATGGGAGTTGGTGAATGGTTCTAAAATAGAATCAATTCATCCCCCATCATGCGAAATTCAATTCAAACATAAAGGATCTACTATCTCTGCTTCTCCATTTAAAATCCGCAGAGAACATGAAGATCCCTCTTCAAAAGATTTTCAGAAAATAATTGAACAAAATAATTATACCAACAGAATTTTACAGACTATTGGAAATCAAGTTTCTAATATTGAAACCATCTCAAATGTTTTAAACAAACTAAAACAAAATCAGAACCCATTTCACAACCTATTTTTAAACCTTTCCAAATTTCCTCAAATTCTTCAAATGAATTTCAACAAGCTTTAGTTCAAAGGTACCAAACTCTTAAGGATAAAGCCTCTTCTAGTAAAACTATCCAAACCTTGAGTGACTCTGACTCTTCTACTCTATCAGAAAAATCTTTCAACCTTCACAAAATCAAAATTGAGCCCAAAACTTTCCCAACCAGGATGTATTATCCTCGACCAACTGCCCCAGATATTACCCTGGAAGAAAAACCCTCTTTTATCCAAACCAAATATAGCTCCAACTCCATTTATGAATGGAACATAGATGGACTTTTGGAATATCAAATTCTAAATCTCCTTCAACAAATCACTATGGTTGCCAACGTTTATCGAACTCATAGTCAGACCTCTGACCCAACTATTGCAGAAATTCTGGTTGCAGGTTTCTCTGGTCAACTCAAAGGATGGTGGGACAACATTTTGACCCCCGCAAACCACAGAGAAATTTTTACCAGCATCAAACGTGATGAGGAAGGTTTACCACTCAGAGATAACGACAATAACACTATTCCTGATGCGGTAACAACACTTATTTTCACCATCACCAAACATTTTATTGGAGATCCTTCCCACTTGAAGGATAAAAGCACTTACGATGCAAATACTTACATAATTTTTGCTGGTACAAAGATACTTTCATAACCCGTGTTATGCAGCGAAAAGATGCTAACCAACCTTTCTGGAAAGAAAAATTTCTGGCTGGTCTTCCTAAATTATTAGGAGAAAGGGTTAGAAACAAACTTTACGATCTTTACAACAAACAAATACCGTATGATACACTCTCATATGGTGAATTAACAAGTTTCATTCAAAAGGAAGGTTTGCAGGTCTGCAGTGATCTCCGACTCCAAAAACAGATCAAGAAAGAACGCCAAAAGACTCAGAAGGAGCTTGGATCTTTCTGTGCCCAATTTGACGATCAAGCTTACCAAAAACACCAAACCAAGAAAAAGTCTAAGCCCAAATTCAGAAAGACTCAGCCCAAAAACAACAACCCATTCTACAAGAAACCTAAGCTGCATAAAAAACCATTTAGCCCATACAAACCCAATCTACAACAAACACAGCCAGGACAACCTCTGGACCAAAAACCCATTATCTGTTTCAGATGCGGCAAACCCGGTCATTCTTCCCGTTTCTGTAAAGTTTACACCAGACTACAAACACTTGGACTTGAAGAAGAAATTCAAACCAAAATCCAAACCCTTTTTATTGACAGTTTAGACGAATCCAGTGCTTCTCTTGAAGAAGGTCTCCAACCTGACGAAGTTAGCACTGACTCATCATCTAATGAACTTTCTGTACTAACACGTGACCAAGAGCAAATCCTTGACATTCTCGACAACTTAGGTAATGATCAAGCCAAAACCCTCTTTCTCGAAAAACTTCTAAAAGCCCCAACTTCTTCAAAACCCAATGACTTGCTTCTACAAACTCAAACACCTTATGATCTCCAACATATTCTAAACCGTTTTGAGCAACACAAAAAAACGTCCTGTAACCACTCATGACCTCAAAGAAGAAATCAATCTTCTCAAAATAGAAATCTCCCGTCTCAAAGAACAACAGAATAATGACCATCAAATTCTCCTTTCACTCCTTCAGAACCAAGCTTCGACCTCAGAACAGATCGAAACACCTCTCCCTGTTCCTACTGAAGCTACTAACGAATTTTTGTTTCTTTTAACAGAAATTACCTCCCAAAAATGGTTAATCAACGTTCGATTGACTATTGCTAACCAGTATTCTCTACAGACTATTGCTTTAGTCGACACTGGTGCAGATCTTAACTGTATACAGGAAGGACTAATCCCAACCAAATTCTTCGAAAAAACGACAGAAGGACTTAAATCGGCAAGCAACCACCGACTGGTCGTTGATTACAAACTCTCGGAAGTACATGTTTGCCAACAAGGTATTTCTCTGAAAACCTCTTTCATTCTTGTTAAAAATCTCAAACAAAAAGTCATCTTAGGAACCCCCTTTCTTAGCTTGATTAAACCCTTCACTGTTACTAACCAAGGGATCCATACAAATGTTTTTAACCAAACTATTATTTTTGAATTTATCCAAAAACCTCAGATCAAAAACATCAATCTTCTAAAATCCTTATCCCTTCAAAAATCAGCTGAAATAAACATCCTCCTCCAAACAAAGAAGTTACATTTAAACCACTTGAAATCCGAAGTCTCTTTTAAGGACCTCCAAAACCAGCTCCAAACACCTACGGTACAAAACCAAATCCAAATTATCCAAGCCCAAATTGAAAATACTATCTGCTCGGATATACCAAATGCTTTATGGCATAGGCATAACCATATTGTCACTCTTCCCTATGCCAAAGACTTTAGTGAAAGACAAATTCCTACCAAAGCTCAACCTATTTAGATGAACTTTGAATTGGTCAAACATTGCAAACAAGAGATTGATGAATTGCTTAACAAAGGCATTATCAGACCCAGCAAGTCTCCATGGAGCTGTGCAGCATTCTACGTTAATAAGAATGCCGAACTAGAACGAGGAGTTCCACGACTGGTGATAAACTACAAACCACTCAATGATGCTCTTGAATGGATCAGGTATCTCATTCCCAATCAAAAAGATCTTTTGCAAAGACTTTCTCATGCTCAACTTTTTTCTAAATTTGACATGAAATCTGGTTTTTGGCAAATCCAAATTCATGAAACTGATAGGTATAAGACTGCATTCACTGTCCCGTTTGGACAATTTGAATGGAATGTTATGCCTTTTGGATTAAAAAATGCACCATCTGAATTCCAACGCATTATGAATGACATATACATCTCATGCATGCACTTCATTATTGTTTACATTGATGATGTACTTGTCTTTTCCGAAAACATTGACAAACATATCAAACATTTGCATCACTTCATACATTTGACCAAGAAAGCAGGACTTGCAGTTTCCAGGTCAAAGATGGAATTATTTCAAACCAAGGTAAGGTTTCTTGGACATTATATTTCCCAAGGAATCATAACTCCTTATTCTCGGGCCTTATCTTTTGCAGAAAAATTTCCTGACCAACTTACTGATAAAAATCAATTGCAGAGATTTCTAGGAAGTCTCAATTATGTTTCTGATTTTTATCCCAACCTTCAGATTACTATCAAACCCCTTCATTTAAGACTATCCAAGAAACATGCCTCTGAACCTTGGAATGAGGATTTAACCCAATTAGTCCAGAAGATCAAAGCTCAGATTCAAACCCTACCTTGCTTACACCTTGCGGATCCTAGTTTACCCAAGATAGTTGAAACAGATGCCTCTACCATGGGTTACGGGGGTATACTCAAGCAAGTAAGAGATCAAAAAGGAGGAATTAGTCAAATTCACCTCCAAACACTGGAACGAATGCCAAAGGAAGTACTCCACTATCAAACAGGAAATTTTGGCAATTGTTTTATGCATTTCCAAATTTCAAAATGATTTACTAAATCAAAAATTTTTACTTCGAGTTGATTGTCAAGCAGCAAAATATGTTTTGAAAAAAGATGTTCAAAATCTTGCTTCTAAACAGATTTTTGCCCGATGGCAAGCAATTTTAAGTATTTATGATTTTGACATAGAGTACATCAAAGGATCTTCTAATTCTCTTCCTGATTTCCTTACAAGAGAATTCTTACAGGGAAATGCCTCGCAAAAAGAAGAACTCCAAAACCAAAACATGGGCTGAGGCCTGCCAACAGCATGATTCGGACTATGACTCCCAACCAATGGCCCAACCACGTCAAATAGCCACAACTGAATCCTCGGCATCAAACAATTCAGAACCCGATCTTGATCAGCTTGGCCCAACAGCAAAAAAGACCTTAAAAGCCCTTATTGCTAAACTCAATGAAGATAAATCTACAGCCAAATCCAAATGGAGGCCCACTCCGCCTTCATCTCCAGAAGAAAGGCCAACCACCAACAAGGGTAAACAGGTAATCACTTTACCAGAAGACCAACTCATTACCAAACAAAAACCTCTCCAAATTGCACCACCACAATCACAAAACCTAGCCATCCAACCTACAACTTCAAATATCTTCCCTCCAGCATATTTCAAAAAATCTGTCTTCCAAAATATAGAACTCGTAGAATCTGGATTCTATGACCAAAATCCCATCAAATGTGCCAAAAACTTGTTTCAAGAAGACTGGTATTTTAAACCCTGGCATCCACTCAAAACACAACAATACTATGAAGCAATTCTCATTGACACATATTCTGTAAAATTCCGCCATCATTCCCAACATGGTGAAATCGGGTATTCAACCCTATAGATTATCAGAATTCTTCATCCAACCGAATGGCCACATCATCCCTGCACTAAGATCTCCTTTAGATCTGCAGTTTACCAAAATTCCAAATTCGCCCAACACTTTACTTATTGGGACTATAAACAAGCATGGTTTAATGTCCTCTACATTCAAAATTCCCAATTCAAACATTCCTGGTTATTTTTCTGGGATACACAAACTGTCATACATTTTCCTTTATGGTTTGTCCAATGGTGGAACTGGATCGGACCAATCATTCAGATATTCCCCGAATCAATCCAAGAGGGATTTCAAACTTTCGCTGAAAGATACTCTTTCACCAAAACTGAGAATGCATATCTTATGCTTCTCTTATTTTGTTACTATTTCAAACTTCCCTGGTGCTGCATGTGGGAATTCCAATTCAGACCAGACCAACTCACGGCTACCCCAGTCCTTGGTCGAACATACAAAGTCAAGTTTTGGCACCAATTCAATGAAGATCGACAAAGAAAAGCTCATCCTCCAGGTGTCCTGGAATGGTTCAGCAAAAATCCTAGCAAATCCAATCACCTTGAAGCTACATCCTCTGAGTTTATGGCTTACAAGGCACAAAAACAAGCCCAACTAGCTAGTTCTAAGTCCCAAGAGGATTACATATTCTCTCTCCAATAGACGCTTGAAGAAGCACAGCGGCAATTTAGTCAAGTATCTCCATCAAAAGACCCCTTTAGATATCTTGACAACATTCCTACGTCTTCTACATAGTCGTCAACCAAAGAATCCAATAAAAAGGCAAGGTGAAATCTTCCCTTGTCTGCCAGTATGGGTAATTATTTTACCCAATTAAAGAATCCAACAAAAAGCATCACCGAAAGGTTGTTTGTCCTGATGCACAACTCACCAACTTTAGAGAATTTCAACAAAGGTGTCGTCCACTCCACCGAAAAGTTGTTTGTCTTGATATACACCTCACCAACTTTAGAAATATTCAACAGAGGTGTCGTCCACTCCACCGAAAGGTTGTTTGTCTTGATGTACACCTCACCAAATACTGTATACTTCCCTTGCTCTATAAAAGGGAAACCCAAACCTAGAGATCGGCAAGCTTTTCTTCCGATCAATTCCCTCTCTCCTTTCTCTGTATATTCTCATTGTAAGTTCTTTTAGATTTTTCTTTTTCAAACTTCTTCTAAGTATATTAGTTGGAAACCAGTAACTGTTCCCATTTAAAAGGCTCTGACTCTCTCTTGTAGAAAGTTATCCTGGAACGACCTCTGGTATAAACAATGCACTGTACTTAAAGATGTTTGAAAATATTTGAAAGTATATATTTTAAAGTATTAATTTCTTTCATTATGTTTTTAAAAATCTAAGTATTTTTATTACAAAAGTTTTCATTACGTTTTCATTACGTTTTAAAGATCCTGTAGAAAGTGGTATCAGAGCCTGCGGCTTTCTGTGAGGGGGAGACAGGTAAGGGAAAACTGTTTATTTTCAACCTAGCAATACCGAGTGAAACACTTGTGAGATAAGTGTGTGTAGTCAAGTCCTGAAGGGCGTACCCGGCTGCAAGACCCAAAGGAGAGGCAGTAAGACCGTTGGATTACCCTAAGCCTTCAACTACAGATCTCACTACCGTTTCTTTTGTAGGTAAAATTTGGTTGGTTATAGGTATGTCTACTTTTACCCTTCGACCTCAAACTCCAAGCCATGATTCTGAAGCTTCATCTTCTGGAACTATAAACCGTGATGAAATCCTCATTGAAAACTTTGATAGATCTATTGATAATTGGCAAATACCCAAACTTGTTGAGAAACAAATATACAAAACCCCCAAATTTCATATTCTTCGCAAATCTGACTATACTATCAAAACTGTTGAAAAAGATTGTCGGCTATCTAGATCTGTTGAGACTGTTAAACTGCTTTCTCATGACTCCATCAAACATCATCAAAAGCATTACAATTACTTGCATCTTGGCATGGTTCAGGTTGGCATTAAACCATTATCTAGAGATGGATTAGATACATCTATTCTTGCTGCATTAAGAGATTGTCGGTTATTAAACTTTGATGACTCTTTACTTGGCATAATAGAATCTAGTTTGTGTTCTGGTCCTGTTTATTTCAACTGCTATCCTGACTTTACTGTCTCTTTGCATGACAAAAATATTCTTGATGTCTTAACTTTACAAATCAAAATTCATAACAATCGTTTTGCAGAAGGATCTATACCTCTAAGTTTGATGTATAGAATCCAATACAAAGCTATGAAATCATCTTTTCATCCAAAGACACTACGTGGCCCTGATGACAAAGGTGAAACGATACTCTGGCAAACTGATATGCGTGCAGATCCAACCTTCAAACTCTGAAGTACATCAAATGGCACGAAGTTGATCTTCCACAAACATGGAAAATTGACAATGCTTCTATTCCCCAACCACCTGTTAATCCTAGGCTCAACAGGATTACCCAACACGATGATGGTAGTGTTAGTGTCTCATTCGCAAGGCATTCCACTAGTTCATCCAGATCTACATCATTCAATGATGCAGATCTCCAATCACGTGTGGCTAATTACCTGCAAAGGAGTAATTCAGCCAGACATCCACCTAGTCATACTAGGACAAACAGTTACGTTTCTAACATTTCAGGTATTGATCTACGGAAACAGATACCAAGACCAACGTACAATGAAACATCTCCAAGATCCCCAGATTCTCTCGAGGCATCAGCATCCCAAGTCCAATTTCCTGATGAGTCTGAGGTAAATCCTGAACTAAATGTTCTTGAAAAGGATATTTCAAATGATTTTCAAATCAACAAAGATGTTTTAAGAAAAGAATTTTACTCCAATTGGAACAATAAAAAAAGAAAATGGTTTTTGGAAAATTTTCAAAATGAGAAAAGACTGGCCATCCAACAGCAGTATTATGATTGGATGACTAGTAATAAAAAACATATTTTATTTTTTGACTGGTTTGAACAAATAAGTTTTCAAAAAAAGGTTTTAAAACTGTCCTTGGATCTCCGAGGAACAGCAAGATTTGCAGACTTGTACTGTAACGCAACAATGGGAGTTGGTGAATGGTTCTAAAATAGAATCAATTCATCCCCCATCATGCAAAATTCAATTCAAACATAAAGGATCTACTATCTCTGCTTCTCCATTTAAAATCCGCAGAAAACATGAAGATCCTTCTTCAAAAGATTTTTAGAAAATAATTGAACAAAATAATTATACCAACAGAATTTTACAGACTATTGGAAATCAAGTTTCTAATATTGAAACCATCTCAAATGTTTCAAAACAAACTAAAACAAAATCAGAACCCATTTCACGACCTATTTTTAAACCTTTCCAAATTTCCTCAAATTTTTCAAATGAATTTCAACAAGCTTTAGTTCAAAGGTACCAAACTCTTAAGGATAAAGCCTCTTCTAGTAAAACTATCCAAACCTTGAGTGACTCTGACTCTTCTACTCTATCAGAAAAATCTTTCAACCTTCACAAAATCAAAATTGAGCCCAAAACTTTCCCAACCAAGATGTATTATCCTCGACCAACTGCCCCAGATATTACCCTGGAAGAAAAACCCTCTTTTATCCAAACCAAATATAGCTCCAACTCCATTTATGAATGGAACATAGATGGACTTTCGGAATATCAAATTCTAAATCTCCTTCAACAAATGACTATGGTTGCCAACGTTTATCGAACTCATAGTCAGACCTCTGACCCAACTATTGCAGAAATTCTGGTTGCAGGATTTTCTGGCCAACTCAAAGGATGGTGGGATAATATCCTGACTCCTGCAAATCACAGAGAAATATTTTCTAGCATCAAACGTGATGAAGAAGGCATACCACTCAGGAATGACAATGACAACACTATTCCCGATGCGGTAACAACCCTCATTTTCACTATCACCAAACATTTCATCGGTGATCCTTCTCACTTGAAGGATAAAAGCACTGAATTACTCTCAAATTTACGTTGCAAATATTTACACAATTTTCGCTGGTACAAAGATACTTTCATAACCCGTGTTATGCAGCGAAAAGATGCTAACCAACCCTTCTGGAAAGAAAAATTTCTAGCTGGTCTTCCTAAACTTTTGGGAGAACGGGTTAGAAACAAACTTTACGATCTTTACAACAAACAAATACCGTATGATACACTCTCGTATGGTGAATTAACCAGTTTTGTTCAAAAGGAAGGATTGCAGGTTTGCAGTGATTTGCGACTCCAAAAGCAGATCAAGAAAGAACGTCAAAAAACCCAAAAGGAGATCGGATTCTTCTGTGCCCAGTTTGACGATCAAGCTTACCAAAGATACCAAACCAAGAAAAAGTCTAAACCCAAGTTCAGAAAACCCCAGCCTAAAAACCCAAATCCATTTTACAAAAAACCCAAACTACATAAAAAGCCTTTTAGCCCATATAAACCCAACCTACAACAAACACAACCAGGACAACCACTAGACCAAAAACCCATTATCTGCTACAGATGTGGCAAACCCAGCCATTCATCTCGATTCTGTAAAGTTTACACAAAATTACAAACACTTGGACTTGAAGACGAAGTTCAAACTAAGATCCAAACTCTCCTTGTTGACAGTTCAGATGGATCCAATGCCTCTCCCGAAGAAGGCCTCTAACCTGACAAAGTTAGCACTGACACGTCGTCCGAGAATGAACTTTTAGTATTAACACGCGACCAAGAACAAATCCTTGACATTCTCGACAACTTAGGTAATGATCAAGCCAAAACTCTCTTCCTCGAACTTCTAAAAGCCCCAGCTTCTTCAAAACCCAATGATTTACTTCTATAAACCCAGACACCCTATGATCTCCAACACATTCTAAATCGTTTTGAGCAACCACAAAAACGCCCTGTAACCACCCAAGATCTCAAAGAGGAAATTAATCTCCTCAAAACAGAAATCTTCCAACTCAAAAAGCAACAAAATCATGACCATCAAATTCTCCTATCTCTCCTTTAGAACCAAACTTCAACCTCTGAACAGATCGAGACACCTCTTCCTATTCCTACTGAAACAACCAACGAATTTCTGTTTCTTTTAACAGAAATTACCTCCCAGAAATGGCTGATCAACGTTAGATTAACTATTGCTAACCAATATTCTTTACAAACTGTTGCTTTAGTCGATACTGGTGCGATCTTAACTGTATACAGGAAGGACTCATCCCAACTAAATTCTTCGAAAAAACGACGGAAGGACTCAAATCAGCAAGCAACCACCGACTGGTTGTTGATTACAAACTCTCAGAAGTTCATGTCTGCCAACAAGGTATTTCTCTAAAAACCTCCTTCATTCTTGTCAAAAATCTCAAACAAAAAGTCATCCTCGGAACTCCTTTTCTTAGCTTAATTAAACCCTTCACTGTTACCAATCAAGGAATCCACACCAATGTTTTTGGCCAAACTATTATTTTTGAATTCATCCAAAAACCTCAGATCAAAAATATCAACCTTCTGAAATCCTTATCTCTCCAAAAATCAGCCGAAATAAACATTCTTCTCCAAACAAAGAAATCACATCTGAACCACCTAAAATCCGAAGTCTCTTTCAGAGATCTCCAACATCAGCTTCAAACACCTACTGTTCAAAATCAAATCCAAATTATTCAAGCCCAGATAGAAAATACTATCTGTTTAGACATACCAAATGCCTTTTGGCATAGACATAACCACATTGTCACTCTTCCCTATGCCAAAGATTTTAATGAAAGACAAATTCCCACCAAGGCTAGGCCTATTCAGATGAACTCCGAATTGGTCAGACATTGCAAACAAGAAATTGATGGATTACTCAACAAATGCATCATCAGACCCAGCAAGTCTCCATGGAGCTGTGCAGCATTCTACGTTAATAAGAATGCCGAGTTAGAACGAGGAGTCCCGCGACTGGTAATAAACTACAAACCACTCAATGACGCTCTTGAATGGATCAGGTATCCAATTCCCAACCAAAAGGATCTTTTACAAAGACTTGTGCATGCTCGACTTTTTTCCAAATTCGACATGAAATCTGGTTTTTGGCAAATCCAAATTCATGAAACAGATAGGTATAAGACTGCATTCACTGTCCCTTTTGGGCAATTTGAATGGAACGTTATGCCATTTGGTTTAAAGAATGCACCATCTGAATTCCAAGTATTATGAATGACATATACATCTCATGCATACAATTCATTATTGTCTATATTGATGATATACTTGTCTTCTCTGAAAACATTGACAAACATATCAAACACTTGCATCATTTCATACATTTGACCAAGAAAGCAGGACTTGCAGTCTCCAGGTCAAAGATGGAATTATTTCAAACCAAGGTAAGATTTCTTGGACATTACATTTCCCAAGGAATCATTACTCCTTACTCTCGAGCTTTATCCTTTGCAGATAAGTTCCCTGACCAACTTACTGATAAAAATCAATTGCAGAGATTTCTAGGAAGTCTCAATTATGTTTCTGATTTTTATCCTAAACTCCAACTTGCTATCAAACCTCTTCACCTGAGATTATCAAAGAAACAATCTTCTGAACCTTGGAATGAGGATTTGACCCAATTAGTCCAGAAGATCAAAGCTCAGATTCAAACTTTACCATGCTTACACCTTGCGGATCCCGGTCTACCTAAGATAGTTGAAACAGATGCTTCTAGCATAGGTTACGGGGGTATACTCAAGCAGGTGAGAGACCAAAGGGAGGAATTAGTCAAATTTACCTCCAAACACTGGAATGACTGCCAAAGGAAGTATTCTACTATCAAACAGGAAATTTTAGCAATTGTTTTGTGTATTTCCAAATTTCAAAGTGATTTATTAAATCAGAAATTTCTACTTCGAGTTGATTGTCAAGCAGCAAAATATGTTTTGAAAAAAGATGTTCAAAATCTTGCTTCTAAACAAATTTTTGCCCGATGGCAGGCAATTTTAAGTATTTATGATTTTGATATTGAATATATCAAAGGTTCTTCTAATTCTCTTCCTGATTTCCTTACAAGAGAATTCTTACAGGGAAATGCCCCGCAAAAAGAAGAACTCCAAGACCAAAACATGGGTTGAGGCCTGCCAAGAGCATGACTCAGACTATGACTCCCAACTAATAGCTCAACCACGTCAAACAGCCACAACTGAATCATCAGCATCAAACAACTCGGAACCAGACTTAGACCAACTTAGCCCAACAGCAAAAAAGACTCTGAAAGCTCTTATTGCTAAACTCAACGAAGACAAATCCACAGCCAAATCCAAACGGAGGCCCACTCCGCCTTCATCTCCAGATGAAAGGCCAACCATCAACAAAGGTAAACAGGTAATCACTTTACCCTCACCAGATGACCAACCCATCACCAAACAAAAACCCCTCCAAATTGCACCACCGCAATCACAAAACCTAGCCATTCAACCAACAACTTCAAAAATTTTCCCTCCAGCATATTTCAAAAAATCTGTCTTCCAAAATATAGAACTCGTAGAATCTGGATTCTATGACCAAAACCCCATCAAATGTGCCAAAAACTTGTTCCAAGAAGAATGGTATTTTAAACCCTGGCATCCACTCAAAACCCAACAATACTATGAAGCAATTCTAGTTGACACATATTCTGCAAAATTCCGCCATCATTCTCAACATGGTGAAATCGGGTATTCAACCCTGCAGATTATCAGAATTCTTCATCCAACAGAATGGCCTCATCATCCCTGCACTAAGATCTCTTTTAGATCTGTAGTTTACCAAAACTCCAAATTCGCCCAACACTTTACCTACTGGGACTATAAACAAGCTTGGTTTAATGTCCTATATATCCAAAAATTCTCAATTCAAACATTCCTGGTTATTTTTCTGGGATACACAAAACTGTTATACATTTTCTTTTATGGTTTGTTCAATGGTGGAACTGGATCGGACCAGTTATCCAGATATTCCCTGAATCAATCCAAGAAGGATTTCAAACTTTTGCTGAAAGATATTCTTTCAATAAAACTGAGAATGCATATCCCATGCTTCTCCTGTTCTGCTATTATTTCAAACTTCCATGGTGCTGTATGTGGGAATTCCAATTCAGGCCAGACCAACTCACAGCCACTCCAGTTCTTGGTCGAACATACAAGGTCAAGTTCTGGCACCAATTCAACGAGGACCGCCAGAGAAGAAAGCACATCCCCCTGGTGTCCTAGAATGGTTCAACAAAAATCCTAGCAAATCCAACCATCTTGAAGCTGCATCCTCTGAATTCATGGCTTACAAGGCACAAAAACAGGCCCAATTAGCCAGTTCTAAATCTCAAGAGGATTACATATTCTCTCTCCAACAGACGCTTGAAGATGCACAGAGGCAGTTTAGTCAAGTATCACCATCAAAAGACCCCTTCAGATATCTTGACAACATTCCCACGTCATCCACTCAATCGTCGGCCAAAGAATCCAAGAAAAAGGCAAGGTAAAAACTTTCCCTTGTCTGCTAATACGGGTAAAGTAAGTTACCTAGGGTAATTATTTTACCTGACTGAAGAATCCAACAAAGGTGTCGTCCACTCCACCGAAAGGTTGTTTGTCTTGATGTACACCTCACCAACTTTGGAGATATCCAACAAAGGTGTCGTCCACTCCACCGAAAGGTTGTTTGTCTTGATGTACACCTCACCAACTTTGGAAATATTCAACAAAGGTGTCGTCCACTCCACCGAAAGGTTGTTTGTCTTGATGTACACCTCACCAATCATTGTACACTTCCCTTACTCTATAAAAGGGAAGCCCAAACTTAGAAATCGGCAAGCTTTTCTTCCGATCAATTCCCTTTCTCCTTTCTCTGTATATTCTCATTGTAAGTTCTTTTAGATTTTCCTTTTCAAACTTCTTCTAAGTATATCAGCTGGAAACCAGTAACTGTTCCCATTTAAAAGGCTCTGACTCTCTCTTGTAGAAAGTTATCCTGGAACGACCTCTGGTATAAACAATGCACTGTACTTAAAGATGTTTGAATATATTTGAAAGTATATATTTTAAAGTATTAATTTCTTTCATTATGTTTTTAGAGATCTAAGTATTTTTATTACAAAGGTTTTCATTACGTTTTCATTACGTTTTAAAGATCCTGTAGAATAGATACTTGACTAAATTGTCGTTGTGCTTCTTCAAGCGTCTGTTGGAGAGAGAATATGTAATCCTCTTGGGACTTAGAACTAGCTAGTTGGGCTTGTTTTTGTGCCTTGTAAGCCATAAACTCAGAGGATGTAGCTTCAAGGTGATTGGATAGTATTTTCTATCTGGGCTTGAATAATTTGGATTTGATTTTGAACAGTAGGTGTTTGAAGCTGATGTTGGAGATCTCTGAAAGAGACTTCGGATTTTAGGTGGTTCAGATGTGATTTCTTTGTTTGGAGAAGAATGTCCAAACACTGGAACGACTGCCAAAGGAAGTACTCCACTATCAAACAGGAAATTTTGGCAATTGTTTTATGCATTTCCAAATTTCAAAATGATTTACTAAATCAAAAATTTTTACTTCGAGTTGATTGTCAAGCAGCAAAATATGTTTTGTGGAATGCCTTGCGAATGAGACACTAACACTACCATCATCGTGTTGGGTAATCCTGTTGAGCCTAGGATTAACAGGTGGTTGGGGAATAGAAGCGTTGTCAATTTTCCATGTTTTTGGAAAATTTTCAAAATGAGAAAAGACTGGCCATCCAACAGCAGTATTATGATTGGATGACTAGTAATAAAAAAAAAACATATTTTATTTTTTTGACTGGTTTGAACAAATAAGTTTTCAAAAAGGTTTTAAATACCCTTGGATCTCCGAGGAACAACAAGATTTGCAGACTTGTACTGCTTTCCAGAAGGGTTGGTTAGCATCTTTCGCTGCATAACACGGGTTATGAAAGTATCTTTGTACCAGCGAAAATTGTGTAAATATTTGCAACGTAAATTTGAGAGTAATTCAGTGCTTTTATCCTTCAAGTGAGAAGGATCACCGATGAAATGTTTGAGGCCTGCCAAGAGCATGACTCAGACTATGACTCCCAACCAATAGCTCAACCACGTCAAACAGCCACAACTGAATCATTAGCATCAAACAACTCGGAACTAGACTTAGACCAACTTAGCCCAACAGCAAAAAAGACTCTGAAAGCTCTTATTGCTAAACTCACGAAGATTGTTTGTCCTGATGCACAACTCACCAACTTTAGAGAATTTCAACAAAGGTGTCGTCCACTCCACCGAAAAGTTGTTTGTCTTGATATACACCTCACCAACTTTAGAAATATTCAACAGAGGTGTCGTCCACTCCACCGAAAGGTTGTTTGTCTTGATGTACACCTCACCAACTACTGTACCAGTGTCGACTAAAGCAATAGTCTGTAGAGAATACTGGTTAGCAATAGTCAATCGAACGTTGATTAACCATTTTTGGGAGGTAATTTCTGTTAAAAGAAACAAAAATTCGTTAGTAGCTTCAGTAGGAACAGGGAGAGGTGTTTCGATCTGTTCTGAGGTCGAAGCTTGGTTCTGAAGGAGTGAAAGGAGAATTTGATGGTCATTATTCTGTTGTTCTTTGAGACGGGAGATTTCTATTTTTGAGAAGATTGATTTCTTCTTTGAGGTCATGAGTGGTTACAGGACGTTTTTGTGGTTGCTCAAAACGGATTCTATGACCAAAATCCCATCAAATGTGCCAAAAACTTGTTTCAAGAAGACTGGTATTTTAAACCCTGGCATCCACTCAAAACACAACAATACTATGAAGCAATTCTCATTGACACATATTCTGCAAAATTCCGCCATCATTCCCAACATGTTGGATTCTTCAGTCAGGTAAAATAATTACCCTAGGTAACTTACTTTACCCGTATTAGTAGACAAGGGAAAGTTTTTACCTTGCCTTTTTCTTGGATTCTTTGGCCGACGATTGAGTGGATGACGTGGGAATGTTAAGCGTCTGTTGGAGAGAGAATATGTAATCCTCTTGAGATTTAGAACTGGCTAATTGGGCCTGTTTTTGTGCCTTGTAAGCCATGAATTCAGAGGATGCAGCTTCAAGATGGTTGGATTTGCTAGGATTTTTGTTGAACCATTCTAGGACACCTGGGGGATGTGCTTTGTTGGATTCTTTAATTGGGTAAAATAATTACCCATACTGGCAGACAAGGGAAGATTTCACCTTGCCTTTTTCTTGGATTCTTTGGCTGACGACTGTGTAGAAGACGTAGGAATGTTGTCAAGATATATATATATTAATTCGATTAAAACTCATTAAATTTAAATTGAAGTTGTTATTATTATTGTAATTGATCAAAATTCATTAGAACATACTACAAGCTATAGAAATAAAAATTTAATTTCATTCTTATAATTCTCTCCTTTAAACTATAGATAATGTTCAAATTTAAATTTCATTGAATTTTGTAAAAAATTTAAATTTAAGTACTTATTATTTTGACTCACTTTTTTTTGGTGAATCAAAATAACTCACCATAAAAAAATACCTTATTTTTTATTTTTTTGTATTAAATTATTTTCAACTCACTCAAAAAAATAAGTTAAAATAAATTTTCCCTTAAACTTAGTTAGACATGGTTTGTGCTAAAAAGTCTTTTAACCATGATAAAATATACAACCAAAGAAAAGGAAAAAAAAGGATATAGATTTGCCCTAAGTAAATCTTCATGGTTTACTACTCTCAATTTGTTTTGAGTTGTAATTACTTGAAAACAATTATCAAGAGCATCTATACACGTCTACAATTATAAGCATCAAACTAATTAATCAACTTGGTAAGCCCAAAGTCACTTTTAGGAAAAATATTGAGCCAGTAATTAAATGAGGAGTGGCTATTGGCTCTATCATCATATGGTGGATAATAAGGAAAGGTAGTTAAGTCTACCCACTTGTAAAGGGAGATTAATGTGTGCAGAGAAAAACTCAAAGGGTGGAAAAAAAAATGATTATCTTGGGTAGCAAGGGAAGTCTATGTTAGGTCAATGCCAACATATATGACGAGTGTTGTTCATTATTACAACATTAATTGGATAATTTGTATCCTATTATAGGTCATAATTGGGTAAATTCTAAGATGTATATATGTTGCTAACTTACTATCATTTACTAAAATTGCAACTTGTAGGCATACTACTAGGAATGTATGGAAAAGAAAGCAAAATGATAAAATGTGTCATTATAAAAAATAATACAAAATGAAATTTTAAAAAAAAAAAAACAATGTGGGTGAGAAAAGATGAGTTTCTAACCCTTTTTGCCATATAAAGTGAAAGGACAAAAGTGATAACAAAAGGATGAAGAATCTTCTTTTCAAAGTCATGATTTGAATTCTTACCAAATAGTATGACTAAAGATGTTGCAATCACGTGACCTATCCAAGTGTTAGTCATTAATTCCTTCTTTTTGAGAGATCATTAAGTTTTTTTTTTTTTCATTTGCTTGTGCTCTTTGTTAGAAGTTGCCATCTCTCTAACCTAAAGCTTTTCCTCTCCCCATCCTCTCCCTTAAAACCCACCTTATTACCCTCTTCAACTTGTTTGTAAAATATATTACCTAAACTCTTGACAAATAACAATCCCCACTTTTCTCTCTTATTCTTCCCACTTGCAATTCTAACTTAGAAAATGAAGAAAAGAGACCGGTTATTTGTACATATTATTCTAGTTGTTAATTAGCATGAACTTCTCATTCTAATCCTTGGTTAACATGAATGTTTAGTATGGAGTTCTTATTCTAATCCCTAGTTAACATGAATGTGCAGAGCAGTAGTATGTTAACTTTTGTTTCTCCTCCAACAATAGTTAGATGATAACTTTTTATTTAATACTTTTCTTTAAACTCAATGTTCCTAATTAAAAATCTAAACTAATTGACTAAGTCATAACTCAAAAGATGACCTACTGGTACAATAGAGAGCTTAACTACAATGGTCAGCCACTGACCTATTTTCTAATTTTGGATAAGATTGTATGCAAGGTAGACCTCATCAGCAAAATAAGGCAAATTCAAATAAAAGTGCAACCTATAACTTGTAATGTAATCATTACATATTGCCTACTAGTTATGAGTTAGAGAATATGTATCCAAGACTTCAACATTATAATAACCGAAGTAATTAGGATCAATGTTCCCTTAGTCACCCTAACATCTAACATTTCCACTACATATACTAGTTGTAACTCATAAGTTGCATCACTCATAATTACATGTGCTGATAGCAATTATGAAATCAAGACAAATAAGTTTGTGTATTTTATTTTTTATATAATATAGTGACACCAATTAGGAAATTGAGAGAAATTTTTAATGCTACATAGCAGCCTACATTCAAAAAAGAAAAAACCAAAAAAAAAAAAAAAGGTTAAGAGGGGCTTGCCATAGCCTTGTGTGCATTTGAAATTATTTAGCAATATATATATATATATATATATATATATATAGGGAAAATACATCAAAATTGTACCTCTAAATTTTTTTTATTAAAATAAATTTGTATAAGAATGAAAAGGTTATTAAAATAGAGTAAAATTGAGATTAAATTCAAGAGTGTGTTCAATCTTTTATTCATGTTTTTCCTCCTTTTAATATATTGGGCAAAGAAAAGTTATTTATTTATATTTTTTTAAAAAGTGGTGTGAAGTTGGATCAAAGGTAAAATTATATTGTCAACAAAGAATATCAAATCATCAAATGGATTACTTATTAGGGCTCGTGTAGTTATGATAGTAAATTTCATTTAAAGAATATGAGAACAAAAATTTTCCAACCACTTAAACTTACAATCAATGGATGGGAAGCCACCAAAGAGACTTAACAGTTGAGCTAAGTTGACTAGTTTGACATATCTATTTGTCTACATCAAGTACTCTTAATCAACTTGCAATTAATAATTAGTAAGAAAATTGTTACATATACAAGTATGCAATGTGTTTTTTAGCTTATGCTCACTTTTCAAATAGGGATCATAGTCTCCCAAAACTAGGATTAGTGCTAACCTAGATTAAACTCCAAGCATGGATATAGACAATTGATGAATTAAGCTATTTGGTTGCTTCTTGTTCAATAAAAAGATGTTCAATTGCTTGTTCCCCTATACTTTTGAGATGCAAAATAGAAAAATGACTAACTTGTTTTCAAGGATATCCCAATTCCTAGACCTAATTCCTTGTTTTCCCCCCTTATGATATAAATCCATAGAAGCCATGGCCTCTTTATGAACCATTAAACTAGAGTCAAGAACTCAAATTCAATGGTTTGAAAAAGGACTTGAAATGGAAACTGCTTAAGTGAAATTATTTCTAAAATCATAAAATCCATGGTATCTTTTACTTTATAATAATGGCTATCGTAGGGGTAGAGATGAAGTAGCAAAAATTGGTGATTGGAGAGGAGATGTGCCTTGCCAAGATTACAGCAATGAATCAAGGAAAGGGACTTTGGCAATATTATCTCTAGCACATCCATAAGCTTTACCTACTTGTTTTCCAGAAGAATCATAATCTCAATCACCTTGAAGCCTAGTGTAATGAGCTTAATTCTAGAGGTACAGTTTGAATCCATCACTTTTACCATT
>JBAPLJ010000448.1:0-14034 GCA_037832345.1 Rhizophora mangle | reverse complement strand
TTGATTGTCTCTTTTTTATAGGTTTTGATTTAGGGGTTAAATTAATGGTTAAATGGAAATGCATCCTGTTCCCGTCAATTCATTTCCTAGGATCAGGTTCAACTCCTTTAGTTGTAATGACTCATTCACACAATAAAAATTGAACATGAAAATTACCGTTGGTGTATGCAAACAAATGTTTAAAATCCATGGCACTGTTGATCTTGATTGCCTTTTTCTTGCTGGTATTAAATAGTTCAATTCTAACAAAATACATCTGTTGGTTTCCTTCTTCAAAACAAGTTCAATCATTTAATTGCAAAGGGCTTATTCACACAAATTGGACATGAAATTAACAATGGTATGATGACATAATAATTTTCACACCCTTAATCCATGAAATTCCATCAAACAAAGGAGTCATTTATCTTAATTGACTCTTCTTGCAGGTATTGAATGGTTTAATCCTAGTGGAATGCATTTGTCAATTCAATTTATTGCTAACAACTTCACACCTTTAGTTGTAAGGACTCATTCACTCAAATTGAACATGAAATTAGCATTAGTTTATGCACTAAATATTATAATAATCAAAATAATAACAAACACATGACTATTGCACTTTAAATCCATGAAATTCCAGCAAGCAAAGGAGTCACTGATCTTAATTGTCCTATCTTATAGGTATTGTGTACCTCAATTCTAATAGAATGCATCCATCAGTTCATTTCTTAGGAAGAAGTTTAGCCCTTTTGATATGAGGACTCATTCACACAAATTGAAAATGAAATTAACATTGGTGTATGCTCTAAACATTATATCAATTGTGAGAATAATGACATTATGACTTTTGCACATGAAATCCATGAAATTCCATCAAACAAAAGAGTTATTGATCATGATTGTCTCTTCTTGCAGGTACTAAATGGTTTAATTCTAATAAAATGCATCCGTTAATTCATTTCTTACTGACACTTTCACTCATTTAGTTTCAAGGACTCATTAGCACAAATTGACCATGAAATTAACATTGCATTCTGCACCAAACATTATATTAGTTTGCAATAATAATGATCTTATGACTTTTTCACTATGAAACCATGAAATTCCATCAAGGAAAGGAGTCATTGACATTGATCATCTCTTTTGCAGATATTAAATGGTTCAATTCAAGCAGATTGCATCCATCGGTTCATTTCTTGCTAACAACTCATTTAGTTGCAACAACTCATTCACACAAATTGAATTTGAAATTAACATTGGTTTTTGCACAAAACAATACATTAATCACAATAGTAAAAAACTCATTAATTTTGCACTCTAAATCCATGAAATTTCATTAAAGAAATGATTCATTGGTCTTGATTGTCTCTTCTTATGGCCTTTGAGTGGTTCATTTATAGAAGAATGTATTCATCAGTTCATTCCTTGGGAATAAGTTCACTCCTTTAGTTGCAAGGACTCATTCTCCCAAATTGAGCATAAAATTAACTTTGTATTATGCATTAGACATTTATATCAATTGTGAGAATAATGACCTTATGACTTTTGCACTTTGAATCCATGAAACAAATGAGCCATTGACCTTGATTGTCTCTTTTAGCAAGTATTAAAAGGTTCATTCCTGGGGATCAAGTTCATTCCTTTAGTTGCAAGTACTCATTTAGGCAAAACGAACATGAAATTAACATTGCTGTATACAACAAACATTGCATTAATTGTGATAATACCTTATGGCTTTCACTTTCTGAATCTATGAAATTCTATCAAACAATAAAGTCATTGATCTTGATTGTCTTTATTTGCAAGTATTGAATGGTTTAATTCAAGAAGAATGCATCATTGGTTCATTTCTTGCTAACAAGTTCATCTCTTTAGTTGTTAGGACTCATTGACACAAATTGAGTATGAAATTAACATTGTTGTATGCACCAAATATTATATTAATTGTGATAATAATGAACTCAAGTCTTTCTCACTCTAAATTCATGAAATTACAGCAAAACAAATGGGTCATTGTTCTTGATTGTCTCTTCTTGTAACTATTGAGTGGTCTAGTTTTTTAGAAAAATGCATCTGTCAGTTCATTTCTTGGGAACAAGTTTAGTCCTTTAGTTATAAGGACTCATTCACACAAATTGGACATAAAATAATTATTAGTATAAGCATCAAACATTTTATCAATTGTGAGAATAACAACCTTACTACTTTTGCACTCAAAATCCATGAAATTCCATCAAACAAAGTAGTTAATGAACTTGATTATCTCTTCTTGTAGGTATTGAATGTTTAATTGTAGAATAATGCATTTGTTAGTACATTCTTGCTAACAAGCTCTCTCTTTTAGTTGCAACAACTCATTAACCCAAATTGAACATGAAATTAACATTGGTTTGTACCAAACATTATATTAATGTCAATAATAACAAACTCATGAGTTTCAAACACTAAATCCATGAAACTCCATCAATCAAAGGAGTCTTTGATCTTAATTGTCTCTTTGTATAGGTATTGAGTGGTTCACTTCTAGAAGAATGTATCCATCAGTTCATTTCTTGGGAGCAAGTTCAATCCTTTAGTTGCAATGACTCATACAAAAATTGAGTATGAAATTAACATTGGTGTAAGCATCAAACATTATATCAATTGTCACTTTTTACTAGCAATGGATGGTTTAATTCTAGTAGAATGCATCTGCTGGATCATTTTTTGCTATCAAGTTCTCTCCTTTACTTGCAAAGGCTCATTCACACAAATGGAATATGAAATTGACACTGATTTATGCACCAAATATTACATTAATCGTAAGTGGATCTGTCAATTCAATTAATGGGATCAACTTCACTCCTTTAGTTGCTAGGGTTCTTTCACACAAATTGAACATGAAATTAACATAACATTATATTAATCCTGATAACAAACTAATGACTTTCAAACACTAAATGCTTGAAATTCCATCAAACAAAGGAGTCATTGATCTTGATCTTGATTGTCTATTCTTCCAAGTATTAAGTGGTTCAATTCTACTAAAATGCATCCTTTGTTTCATTGTTTGCTAACAATTTTACTCCTTTAGTTTCAAGGACTCATTCATACAAATAGAAGGTGAAATTAACATTTTGTTATGCACCAAATATAATTTTAATCACGATAATAATGACCTCATGACTTGCACACTTTATATCTATGAAATTCCTCCCAAAAACTGAATCATTGATCTTTATCATCTCTTGTACGTTTTTGAGTGTTTTGATTCTGGAAGAATGCATTTGTCAATTTATTTGTTGGGAAGAAGTACAATCCTTTAGTTGTAAGTACTCTTTCACATAAATTGAACATGAAATTAACATTGTTGTATGCATCAAACATTGTATCAATTGCAAGAATAATGTTGTTATGACTTTGGCCTTCTGAATCCATAAAATTCCATCAAACAAAGGAGAAATTGATCTTTGTTGTCTCTTCTTGCAAGTAATAAATAGTTCAATTCTAGAAGAATGCATCAGTTAGATCATTTCTTAGGATTAATTTCACTCCTTTACTTGTAAGGACACATTCACACAAATTGAACATGAAATTAACATTGGTGTATGTGCCAAACACTAAATTAATCACAATAATAATGACCTTAAGACTTTTACACTATGAATCCATGAAATTCCATCAATCAAAGGAGTTATTCATCTTGATTGACCTTCATGTAGGTATTGAATGGTTCATTTCTAGAAGAATGTTGCAAGGGCTCATTCACACAAAATTAATCACACAAATTGAACATAAAATTAATATGGGTGTATGCACCAAACATTATATTAATCATGATACTAACAACCTCATGGCTTTCACATGCTAAATCAATGAAATTTCATCAAACAAAAGAGTCATTGATTTTGATTGTCTCTTCTTGTAGGTATTTAGTGGTCAAATCTAGAAGAATACATCGGTCAGTCCATTGCGTGGTATCAAGATCACTCCTTTAGTTGGAAGGACTCATTCACACAAATTGAACATGAAATTAACATGGTATAAGCACCAAATAACGTATCAATTGCAAGAATAAAGACCTTATGACATTGGCCTTTAGAAGCTAGGTAATTCCATCAAACAAAGGAGTCATTCATCTTGATTGTCTATTCTTGCAGGTATTGAATGGTTCAATTCCAAAATAATGCATTAATTGGTTCATTTTTCTTTGATCAATTTCACTCCTTTAGTTATAAGGACTCATTCACACAAATTGAAGATGAAATTAACATTGGTGCATGCACCAAGCATTATATTAAGTATGATAATAATGTCCTTATAATTTTCACACTTAGAATTTATGAAATTCCATCAAACAAAGGAGTCAATCATCTTGATTGTCCCTTGTTGCAAGTATTGAATGGTTTAATTCTAGAAGAATGCACCTGTTGATTCATTTCTTCAGAATAAGTTCACTCCTTTAGTTGCAACTACTCATTCACACACAAATTAAGGATGAAATTAACATTGGTGTATGCACCAAATGTTATATTACTTGTGATTATAATGACCTCATAATGTTTTCACTCTAAATCCATGGAATTCCATCAAACAAAAGAATCATTCATCCTAATTATTTTTCTTATAGGTATTGAGAGGTTCAATTCTAGAAGGATGCATTTGTTGGTTCATTTCTATGGAAACAATTCACTCCTTTAGTTACATGGGACTCATTCATAGAAATTGAACATGAAATTAACATTGGTGATAGCACCAAACATTTTATCAATTGTGAGAATAACAACCTTATGATGGACCTTCTAAATTGATGAAATTCAATCAAACAAAGGTGTCATTAATTTTCATTGTCTCTTTTGGTAGGTATTGAATGGTTCATTTCTTCAAGAATGCACTATCAATTCATTTCTTGGGATTAGATTCACTTCCTTAGTTGCAAGGTCTTAGACAAATTGAATATTAAATTCACATTATTAATTGTGATAACAACATGTTTATGGCTTTCACACATTGAATCCTTGAAATTCCATCAAACAAAGGAGTCATTGATCTTGATTGCTTCATCTTTGCAAGAATTGAATGGTACAACTATAGTAGAATGCATCTGTCGATTCATTTTTGCTAAAACATTCACTCTTTTAGTTGCAAGGACTCAGTCACACAAATTGAACATGAAATTAACATTGATTTATGCACAAAACATTATATTAATCATGATAATAATGACCTTATGACTTTGAAACTCTAAATCCGTGAAGTTCCATGAAACAAATGAGTAATTTAGTGGTTCAAATCTAAAAGATTACATAGGGTAGTCCATTATGTAGGATCAAGTCACTTCTTTTGCTACAATGACTCATTCACACAAATTGAACATGAAGTTAAACATTGCTGTATGCATAAACATTATATCAATTACAAGAATAACAACCTTATGACTCTAGCCTTTAGAAGCCATGAAATTCCATCAAACAAAGGAGTCATCCATCTTAATTGTCTATTCTTGCAAGTATTAAATGATTCAATTCTAAAATAATGCATTAGTTAGTTCATTTCTTGGGAACAATTTCAAACCCTTAGTTGTAATGACTCATTCACGTAAATTGAACATGAACTTAACACTAGTTTATGCATTAAACATTATATTAATTACAATAAAAATTACCTTATGACATTTGCACTATAAATTCGTGAAATTCCAATAAACAATGAAGTCATTAATCTTAATAATCTCTTTTGGTAGGTTTTGAATGGTTCAATTGTAGTGGAATGCATCCATCAATTCATTTCTTGCTAACAAGTTCTCTCATTCACATAAATTGAACATGAAATTAACATTGGTTAATGTAGCAAGCATCATACTAATCATGATAAAAATGACTTCTTGACTTTCTAACTCAAATGCATGAAGTTCCATTAAACAAAGGAGTCATTGATTTTGATTGTTTGTTCCTTTTGGTATTTTGTGGTTCAACTCTAGACGAAAGCATCAACCAATCCATTCCTTAGGATCAAGTTCTCTCCTTTAGTTGCAATGATTCATTCACACAATTGAACATGAACATAACATTGGAGTATGCATTAAACATTATATCAAATTCAAGCATAATGACCTTATGACTTTGGCCATCTGAATCCATGAAATTTTGTCAAACAAATGAGTCATTGATCTTGATTGATTGTCTTCTTATAGGTACTGAAAGGTTCAATTTTGGAAGAATGTATTTGTTAATTCATTTGTTGGGATCAATTTTACTCCTTTAGTTGCAAGGATACATTCACACAAATTGAACATGAAAGTAACTTTGGCATATGCTCCACACATTATATCAAGCGAGAAAATAATGATATTATGACTTTTGAACTATGAATACATGAAAGTCCCCTAAACAAAGGAGTCATTGGTCTTGATTCCCTTTTTTTGTAGGTACTAAATGGTTTAATTATAGTAAAATGCATTTATTGGTTCATTTTTTGCTAACAAGTTCACTCCTTAAGTTGGAAGGACTTATTCACACAAATTAAACATGAAATTAACATTGGTGTCTGCATCAACCATTATATTAATCGTGATAAAAATGACCTTATGACTTTCACACTCTGAATCCTTCAAATTTTGACAAACAAAGGAGTCATTGATCTTGATTGTCCCATTTTGTGTGTAATAAATGGTTTAATTGTACAACAATGCATTGGTTGGTTCACTTCTTGGGATCAATTTCACTCCTTTAGTTGGAAGGACTTATTCAAAGGAATTTAACATGAAATTAACATTGATATATGTACCAGACATGATATTAATTGTGATAATAACAACATTATGACTTTTGCACTATGAATTTAAGAAATTCCATCAAACAAAGGAGTCATTGATCATGATTATCTTTTCTTGCAGGTATTGAATGTTTCAATTCTTGTAAAATACATATCTTCATTCATTTCTTACTAATATGTTCTCTTTATTAGTTGCAAGGACTCATTTACATGAATTGAACATGAAATTTACAATGTTTATGCACCAAACATTATATCAATTGCAATAATAATGACCACATGACTTTTGCACTATAAATCCATCAAATTCCACCAAACAAGGGAGTCATAGATCTTTATTTTTCTCTTCTTGTAGGTATTTAGTGGTTTAATTCTATAAGAATGTATCTAAAGTTCATTTCCTAGGAACATGTGTACTCCTTTAGTTGCAAGGACATAGTCACTCAAATTGAACATGAAATTAACATTGGGGTATGCACCACACATTATATTAATTGTGAGGCTAATGACCTTATGACTATAGCCTTTTAAATCCATGAAATTCCATCAAACAAAGGAATCATTGTTGTTGATTGTCCCTTCTTATAGGTATTGAATGGTTTAATTAAAGAAAAATGCATTGGTTATCTTGTTTCTTGGGATTAGTTTCATTCCTTTAGTTCCAAAGTCTCATTCACACAAATTGAAAATGAAATAAACATTGGTATATGCACCAAATATCATATTAATTGTGATAATAACAACCTTATGATTTTCACACTTTGAATCCATAAAATTCTATCAAACAAAGGAGTCATTAATCTTAATTGTCTCTCCTAGTTGGAATTGAATGGTTCAATTCTAGATGAATGCATTGGTTGGTTCATTTTCTTCGGATGAATTTCATTCCTTTAGTTGCAATGACTCATTCACACAAATTGAACATGAAATGAACATTGATGTATGCTCCAAGCATTGTATCAATTGTGAGAATAATGACTTAATGACTCTAACCTTCTAAATCTATGAAATTCTATCAAACAAAAGAGTTATTGATCTTGATTGTCTCTCCTTCCAGGTATTACATGTTTCATGTCTCACAAAATGCATCTATTAGTTCATTTCTTAGATTTAGTTTCACTCCTCTATTTGGAAGGACTCATTCACACAAATTGAACATGAAATTAACATTGGTGTATGCACCAAACATTATATTAATCATGATAATAATGTTTTTATGACCTTCATAAGCTGAGTCCATGAAATTTCTTCAAACAAAGGAGTCATTGATCATGATTTTTACTTCTTACAGGTATTGAATGTTCAATTAGAGAAGAATAGATTAATTGTTTGGTTCATCTCCTAGGATTAATTTCACTTCTTTCATTGCAAGGACTCATTCACACAAATTGAATATGAAATTAACATTGGTGTATGCACCAAACATTGTATCAATTGTGATTGTAATGGCTTTATGATTTTAAAATTCATGAAATTTCATCAAACAAAGGAATCATTGATCTAGGTTGTCACTTCATGTAGGCATTGAATGGATCATGTTTAGCATAATGCATCCGTTGGTTCATCTCTTGTAATCGATTTCACTCCTTTGTCTATAGTGACGCATTCACAAAATTTGAACATGAAATTAACATTGGTTTATGGACCAAACATTATATTAATTGTGACATTAACCACCTCATGGCTTTTTTACACTTAGAATCCATAAGGTTCCATCAAAGAAAGGGAGTCCCTTGTTCTTGATTGTCTCATCTTACAAGTATTGAATGGGTCAATTCTAGAAAAAATGCTTCCATTAATTCATTTCTTGCAAACATATTCACTCCTTTAATTATTAGGACTCATTCAAAAAAATTAAGCAAGAAATTAACATTGTTTTATGGACCCAAGATTATATTAATCACAATAATAATGACTCTATGATTTTTTGCACTTAAAATCCATGAATTCCATCAAACAAAGGAATCATTCATCTTAATTGTTTCTTTTAGGTATTCAATGGTTCAATTTTTGAAGAATGCTTTTGTTAGTTTATTTCGTGGGAAGAATTTCACTCCTTTAGTTGCAAGAATTTCACACAAATTGAACATAAAATTAATATTGGCATATGCATCAAACATTATAGTGATAGAGATAATAATGATCTTATGTCTTTCACACTTTAGATCCTAAAAATTCCATCTATCAAGGGAGTCATTGATTTGGATTGTCTCTTCTTAGAGGTATTGAATGGTTCAATTTTAGAGGAATGTTTCCATTAGTTCATTTCATGCAATCAAGTTCACTTCTTTAGTTACTAGGACTCATTCACACAAATTGGACATGAAATTAGCATTAGTTTATGTCCCAAACATTATATTAATTGCAATAATAATGGCCTTATGGCTTTTGTAATCTAAATCCATTTAATTCCTTTAAATAAAATAGTGATTGATCATGATTCTCTCTTCTTGTAGGTATTGAATGGATCAATTCTAGCAAATGGATCCGTCGTTTATTTTCCTGCCAACAAATTCACCAAACAGAGGTTTTATTGATCTTGATTGTCTCTTGTAGGTATTGAATGGTTTGATTTTTTTATAAGAATGTATATGTCAATTCATTTCCTACTACCAAGTATCCTTTTGATGCAAAGACTCATTCATGCAAATTGAACATGAAATTAACATTGGTGTAAGCATTAAACTCCTCTTGCCAACCTTTTGATTGTAGCCTTTTAAAACCATGCAATTCCATCAAACAATGGAGTCATTGATCTTGATTTCCTCTTCTTATATGTATTAAAATGTTTAATTCTAGAAGAATGCAACCCTTGGTTCATTTATTGGGAACATGATTACTCCTTTAGTTGTAAGGACTCATTCATATAAATTGAACATGAAATTAAAATTGGTGTAAGCACTAAATAATTTATTAATCACAATAATAATAAACTTATGATTTTTGCACTCTAAATCCACAAAATTCCACAAAAACAAAGTAATCATTAATCCTTATTGTCTCCTTTTGCAGGCATTGAATGGGTTAATTGTTGAAGAATGTTTACATTGGTTCATTTGATGCTTACAAGTTCATTCCTTTAGTTGCTAAGACTCATTCACAAAAATTGAACATGAAATTAACATTGGTGTATGGACCAAACATTTTATTAATTGTGATAATAAAGACCTTACGTCTTTTGCACACTAGATTCGGGAAATTCCATCAAACAATGGAGTCATTGATCTTAATAATCTCCTTGCAGGTATTGAATGGTTTAATTTTAGAAAAATGCATCCAATAATTCATTTCTTGGAAAAAAGTTCACTTATTTAGCTGTAAGGAGTTATTTACACATATTGTACAAGAAATGAACATTGGTGTATACACCTAACATTATATCAATCATGATACTACTGATCTTATGACTTTTCCCTTCTACTTTGATGAAATTCTATCAGAGAAAGGAGTCATTAATATTGATTGTCCATTCTTGTAGGTATTGAATGGTTCAATTCTATAACAATGCATTCCTTGGTTAATTTTAGGAGAACAATTTTCCTCCTTCTATTGTAAGGACTTATTCACACAAATTGAATATGAAATTAACATTGGTGTATGCACCAAACATTATTTCAATCATGATAATAGCAAACTTATGACTTTCACACTTTGAATCCATGAAATTCCACCCAACAATTGAGTCATTGATCTTGATTGTGAATGGATCAATTCTACAAGAATGCATTCCTTAGTTCATTTCTTCAGAATAAGTTCACTTCTTTAGTCATATGAGCTCATTCATAGAAATTGAACATGAAATTAACATCAATTTAACCATCAACCATTATATTAATTGTGATAATAACAATGATGTGATGTTTACACCCTAAATCCACGAAATTCCACCAAACAAAGTAGTCATTGATCTTTATTGTCTCTTCTTGCAGGTATTGACTGGCTTAATTCTTGAAAAATGCTTAAATTGGTTCATTTCTTGCTAACAAGTTTGCTCCTTTAGTTGCTAGGACTCATTAACAAAAATTACACATGAAATTAACATTGGAGTATGGACAAAGTGTTACATTAATTGTGATAATAACAACCATATGTCTTTCGCACACTAGATTCAAGAAATTCAATCAAACAAGGAGTCATTGATCTTAATTGTCACTTCTTATTGGTATTGAATGGTTGACTTTTAGATGAATGCATCTAACAATTCATTTCTTGGAAACAAGTTCATTTGTTTAGCTGCAAGGAGTCATTTACACATATTGTACATGAAATTAACATTGGTGTATACACCAAACATAATATCAATTGTGAGATTACTAATCTTATGACTTTGCCCTTGTGATTATGACTTTGCCTTTATTATTCATTGAAATTCCATCAAAGAAAGGAGTCATTGATATTGATTATCCCTTCTTGCAAGTATTGAATGGTTCAATTCTAGAATAATGCATTTCTTGGTTAATTTCATGGGAACACTTTCCCTCACTTTGTTGTAAGGAATTATTCAGACAAATTGAACATGAAATTAACATTAATGTATACAGCAAACATTAAATCAATCATGATAATAACAAACTTATGACTATCACACTCTAAATCCATGAAATTCCACCTAACAATGGAGACATTGGTCTTGATTGTCTCTTCTTATAGGTATTAAATGGATCAATTCTACAATAATGCATCTCTTGGCTCATTGCTTTGTTGCATGGACTCATTTACAAAAATTGAACATGAAATTAACATTGGTTTAAGCATCAAGCATTGTATTAATTATGATAGTAACAAACTTATGATTTTCACATCCCAAATCCTAGAAATTCTGTCAATCAAAGGAGTCATTGATCTTAATTGTTTACTCTTGTAGGCAATGAGTGGTTCAATTCTTGAGGAATGCATCCATTGGTTCATTTCATCAAAACAAGATCACTCCTTTAGTTGGAAGGCCTCATTCACACAAATTGAACAAGAAACTAACATTTTTTTATGCAACAAACATTATATTAATCACAATAATAACAACTTTATAACTTTGGCCTTTTAAATCCATCAAATTCCTTCAAACAAATAGTCATTAGCCTTAATTTTCTCTTCTTGTAGGCATTAAATCATTCAATTCTAGCATAATGGATCCATTAATTCATTAGTGCATGCACTAAACACTATATTAATCATGATAATAACAAACTTAAGACTTTCACACACTAAATCCATCAAATTCCACAAATAAAGGAGTCATTGATCTTGATTCTCATTTCTTGCATGTATTTAATGGTTCAATTCTAGAAGAATGCATCCATCAGTATATTTATTGGGAACATGTTCACTCCATTGTGCAAAGACTCATTCACACAAATTGAAGATGAAATTACCATTGGTGTATATACTAAACATGATATTAATTGTGATAATAATGAACTTTTGACTTTTACACTCTAAATGCATGAAGTTTTACCAAAATAAATGAATCATTGATCATGATTGTCTTTTCCTAAGGTATTGAATGGTTCAATTTTAGAAGAATGTATCCGTTGGTCCATTTCTGGAAACAAGTTATTGTTGTAAGGGACTCATTCACACAAGTTAAGTCATTGATTTTATGTACTAAAAAGTATAATTTTTATTGTTTTGAATCTAAATCTTATGAATTTTCTTATGAGTAAAAAATAAAATAAAATTATTATTCTATTATATATATATACATATATATATATATATCTTATGCTAGTGTTCAATTTGCCCACTAGCATCAAGTAAAATACACTCATATAGTGGCCAAGTTGAACCTTTGGTATTCAAATAGTAAACATATTACATATATTTAAGTGGAAGAAAATTTAATATTGATCTAAATATCTAAATTTAATTAAGAAAGGTGATGCCATTACTTATAAATTATTATCATCATCATGATTTGAGACTAAATGAGGGACAAAAGTAATAGAACTATTAAATATAAGAGTCATGTACATTTATATTATTATAAAGTGATAAGTTGCCTTCTTATAATCTCACAACTTAAGCTTTATAGCTCCATTAGTTGGCACAACAAAAAATTTCATGTACAACACTCCTTTCAATTCTTTGGGCATAATAATTTCACATTTCATGCTACAAACAAAGAAAGTTTCTTGATTATAAATAGGCCTTTTACAAATAGGTGCAACAACCATTTTCTACTCTTTGTTTTTCTCAAGCTACATAAGACATTTTTGAGTTTCATGTGCAACAACCCTTTTCTCCTCTCAATTTTTTTTGGCACAACTCGCACAGGTTTTTTAGCAAAACATACAAATTTTGGTGATTATAAATAGGCAGCAACCCTTATATCCTTCTGATTTTTCATTAGCTCTCTCTCTCATCTCCTAATGAAACTTTTTCTCCCCCACCATGCCATGGATTCAATTGTTCAGCCCCCAATTGATTCCAAGGCAGAGGAAAATAATAGCCATCATGCTAGTTGTCATTTTTACATGGACAACTCTATTGTTATTGAAAATTTCCAATTTTTCTCAAAACTTCTTCCCTTACCTCTAACTTCCTTGGAATTGGTATATCACATGGATTGCATGTACCATCTTACTCATTCTCAATTTTTTTTGGACTCTTGTCAAGTTCATGACATGGCCATTTTGGTTGACTTTAGCCATCAAAACCTTGTTTGAGTTGATTCTATCACTTTCAATCTCCTACATTATTTATATGTTGAAACTTTAGGCAATGGAGAAACCCTTACTTTTTCCTTTTACACTCACTAGGACACATGATTCTCTTCATGTGTTGGCAACTCACACTTCCATTTTAGAATCAATTGATTAGAAGGTTGTTCTTTTCTTTTGCATGCTTACTACACTATCAATTTCTTTGTCTCAAACCTTGATATTATCACTAAGACATTTCATCTATAAAATTATTTTCATCAATCTTGGAATTCATTTCATTCATGACAATGATGTACTGGAAGAATTTTCTATTGTTTTGGGTGCTACCATTATCATTGTTTCTCATAATTTCTTAGAGATGTTGGATGAGCATGAAAATAGAAGTTAGATGCTAGAGCTATTGAGAAACCCTAACTACCTAATCAACTTCAACAACATGGACATTTTACATCAAGAGTATATAAACAAGGAGGAAGTCTGATATTGAGATAATAATGTATTTGTGTATATAAAATTCAACATCTTTAAGTACTAGGTTGGTATTGAGCTTAAGGATTCACTCTTGTATATTTTTCTTGAATAATGTCATCTAATTAAAGTTACATTTGCTATGTTTTTTTTTTTTTGGAAAATTATGAGT
>JBAPLJ010000447.1:0-17795 GCA_037832345.1 Rhizophora mangle | reverse complement strand
TTTAAGTAAGGGACTTGGTAGACCTTCTAACTTATCTTACATGGAAAAATGTAATGGTAGCCATTTTATGAAAAAATGAAAATAGTACTGTTGTAAACTTAAAAAATTAATTTGAATACATCATATTTTTCTTATTTGGATGGCTTTCATTGTTTATGACTTGGATATGATATTTCTATCATATATTTTACATATATCGTAGCATAGCCTAAAATGGATTACATTGTTATTTTAATGTTGCTTTAAGAATAATAGCCAAGTGGACATCTAAGCAAGTAAAAATGAAGGAATTGCAATACGATGAAAACAAGGCTCCTTAGTAAATCTCTTTAACAAGATAATGACTACTAAAACCTTCCAATGTGATTTGGGAACCATTTTTGATACCATGAGTATCTAAGATAGAAAAAATTGGATTGTAAGAAATTAATCTATTTTGCAACAAAAAATTAATATCTTATCTCTATAGCAATTTTTTCTGAAATAGAGCATATATTGTGCTCTAGAGAACTAGTTTATTCTGGACTCATCATATCTTACAAGAGGATGAAAAATCTTCATAACTGGCTAAGCTTTCAACTATTTGAACACAAATAAGCATTCATATATCTCTATGCAATACATGAAAAATGTGAGGGGGAAGGAGCATTACCTTAAGATTTTAATAATTTTAGAGGTATCTTGAATTGTCATATGACTCTAGTGCATCATTAGGATCATTTTTTATCTTGGCCAAAAAAAGTTTGAATTGGAAATATGACTGAAATTAGTATTTAGTCATGCCCTAAGTAGTTTTGTTTTGATGCACAATCATTCCAAATCTTAGTCATCCAATTATGAGAATCTCGAAATATTAAATTATTTGTCTCATCATCTTTATTGTCTATTACTTGCCATATAGGAGGGGCAACAACTAGATTGAATAGACTCTAAATATTTAGGAAAGCCAACACAATAACAAACTTGACATTAACAACTAAACTATTATTAGTTAGGTCAATACATCTTTAATTAATTGAATACATTAAAATAAAATATGATAAAGGATACTTTAAAATAAAAATAAAATGTCACTAATTGATATTATGAAATGAAATTAGGCATTATATTATCTATCTAAACTTTCATTATAACTAGCTATATATACACAATTAATATTATTAATTAGGAGGGCATAAGTTATAGTTAAACAATTAAAACATGTCAAGATCTGCAACAAAAGCATCACCCACAAATTTTGTCACAAAAAATCTTTTGTTATTATAATTTATAAATTTTAGCATCTCTTGCAAAGTTTACAATTGAAAGAAACATCATTGGATTAGACCCATGAAAACACATTTAGTGAAGCCCCCAATAAGGAAAGAAACAAAATTATAGTACAACGTTGGAAAAAAAAGAGACAAAAAATGAAATAGGAAAAAATGTACATATGAGATGATGGCACGTAAGAACCAACCTAAAGAGTTGTCATATTACATGCATGTTTTTGCTTTAAAATCTTTGTTGATTGATGTATTATTGATTTGAATTAATGTCTGTGTTTGAATTTTGTTGGAGAGAGTTGCCTGTCAAGAAGCAAAACAAAGGTGGCCCCATTTAAGATCTTGGTTCCTCTCATTTATACTCCTATTCTTCCTCTAAACTAAATTGTCCCCACCATTTTTTTTTGTCAATATTTTTTTTCTTTCATTCTTCTACAACTATTCTCTACCCATAGTTTTTTTTTTTTCCCAATTTTTGGGTTTTATACAAAAAAAATTGTATATTTTTAAATTTTGTATTTTTGTTGCTATTCACATAAGTCATGATTTTAAGCCCTTATCAAGGTAGTTTTTACCATTTGCAAGTTTCAAGTAATATAAGGATCGATCATTCAATCATCCTATGCAAAAGTCATGAGTTTTAGTCCTTATCAAAGTATTTGGTAGAATGTAGAATTAAATGTATATTTGATCTTATATGGTTATATAAGTGATTGGTGATTCTTGCTAGGTAACATAGAGTTTGCTTTTCTGTAAATTCAATGTAATGGCACAACCAACATTGCGGCAACCTAGTGCAATCCTCCCTAATGGATTTGTGAGTGCTACCCTTATTTATTAAAAGAAAAATACATATAAATGAGTGTCACTAGTAAATGCATCAACACAGGTCTTTGAGTGGAATTATTCTGAGTTGGATTACTTTTAAATCAAGCCATATCCAAATTATTTTTGGGTAGGCCTTGAGTTAATCGAGAGTTGACAAGTTATTATTTAAGAATTATTTTTTTATTCTTAGTTATTTTTATTTTAACTATTTTTAATTTTTTTATATATTAATTTATTTTAAAAGTGTATATTTCTTATTTTTAAACTTATTTTTCTCATATCACTATACTTTGATTATAAGTTAAGTAGTTAATTTGAAAAAACTAATTTTTTATTTATCATATATATTATAATAGGTAAAAACAATTTATTATTTACTGTTTATTATTTTTATACATTAGTTTGAATAAAATGTATATAATTTTTTTTTTATTTTTTGTACTAATTTTTATATTATTGTTAAGTTTTAGTTGTATGTTGACCTTTTAATTTATAATAAACAAAAAATTATTATTTAATATGAATTTGTATTGAAAAATTTACAAAATATTATAAATATTTCATATATTTATATTATTTATAGAATGTGTATATAAAAATATATGTGTGAATGTGTGTATGTGAATATAATTTTAAAAAAATATTATAAATATTTAAAATAAAAAAGAATATATAATATATATATATATATATATATATATATATATATTGTAAGAGAAAAAAATTATATAAATTAAATATATTATTTATTTACATATTATATAAAAAAATGGTGTGCATATGAGATGTGTATATACTCATGTATATATATATATATATATATATATATATAAAATAATATAATAAAAAAAAAAATAGAGAAACAAATAATAAATTTATTTTGCATTTTCTCATAAGAAAATTCATAAAATTTATTTTCAAAATAATAAAAATTATATTTTTTAGTACATAAAACTAATGACTCAAATATTATAATCTTTTATATTAATTTTTTTATATTATCTTGAGAAAAAAAACAAGGTCATAATGAATTATTTTTCAAGCTCAAATAAGAATAATAATCAATATGATAGAATATTGCAATGATAATTATAGATTTCACCGTCTATTGCAAAGTTTACAACTGAAAGAAATGTCATCAGATTGGTTATCAAAGATGTTGCATTGTTTATGTAAATGAGATGAGAGCTATGCTAAGGTATTGACATTTTTTGACCTATTGATGATATCTTAGGCGTTGCTACATTTTATATGTTTAATTTGCCCTCTAGCATCAAGTAAAGTACATTTGGTATTCAAACAACAAACATGTTGCACATATTTAAATGAAACAAAATTTAATATTGATTCTAATATCTGAATTTAATTAAAAAAAGGTAACACCATAACTTATAAAATTATTATTACCATCATGATTTGAGACTAATTGAGAGGCAAAAGTAACAAAACTATTAAATATAAGAGTTAAGTACATTTACAATACCATAAAGTGATAAGTTGCCTTCTTATATTCTCATGTCCAAAGCTTTGTAGTCTCATTAGCTAGCATAGCAAAAAGTTTCACATACAGTACTCCTTTCAGTTTTTTGGGCACAACAATTTCATGTTTCTTGCTACAAACAAATAATTTTTTGTGATGATTATAAATAGGCCTTTTATAAATAGGTTCAACAACTATTTTCTTTCTATGTTTTTCTCAAGCTACCCAAGACATTTTCAAGTTACATGTGTAGCAACCCTTTTGTCTTTTTAGTTTTTGACAGAACACTTATAGTTTTTCTAACACAATAGCTACAAATTTTTTAGCACAACATACTAATTTTGTGGATTATAAATAAGCATTAACCCTTCTCTCCTTTTGATTTTTCATAAGCTCTCTCTCTTCTACTAATGAAACTTTTCTTTCCCACCATGCCATGGATTCAATTGTTCAACATTAGTATATTTTGAGGTGGAGGAGAATAACAGCCACTATGCTAACTATTATTTTTACATGGACAACTCTATTTCCATTAAAAAAAAGTTTAAAAATTTTCTCAAAACTTCTTTCCTCACCTCTAATTTCCTTGAAATTGGCAAATCGTAGGGATTACATGTACCATCTGACTCATTCTCAATAATGAACTTGACATTAACGACTAATTTTCTATTAGTTTGGTCAATGCATCTTTAATTAATTGAATATATAAAAATAAAAATATGATAAAAGAATACTTAAAATAAAATAAAATGACACTCACTAATTGATATCAAGAAATAAATTTTGGCATTAGATTGTCTACCTAAACATTCATAATAACCAAATATATACACAATTAATATTACTAATAGGGTAAGCATAAGTTATAGTGAAACAACTAAACATGTCAACATCTACAATACAAGTATCACCCATGGTTTCTATCACAAAAATCTTTCATAATCATAATTACAAATTTCAATGTTTCTTACACAAAGTTAACAATTAAAAGAAATGTCATTGGATCATCCTAATGAAACACATCAATGAATCCCTAAGAAGGAAATAACTAAATTATATCACAACATTGAGAAAAAAAAAAAGAGAAGAAAAAATGAAAAAGGAAAAAAGTGTACTAATGAGATGATAGCTTGTGAGAACTAACCCAAGGAGTGCATATTACTCACATGTTTTTGCTTCCAAATCTTTGTTGATTGATGTATTGTTGATTAGAATTAATGTCTATGTTTGAATTTTGTTGAAAAGAGTCACTTGTTAGGAAACAAAACAAAGGTGCCCCATTCAAGTTTTGGGTTCCTATCATTCATGCTCCTGTTCTTCCTCTAACTAAATTTCCCACCATTTTTTTAAATGATTTTTTTTTCTTTCATTCTATAGACTATTTACTACATGTGTTTTTTTGAATTTTGATTGTCTAATGTTTGGCTTTTTTAGGTGATTGTAGTGTTTTAGTTTGACTCTCATTGTGCCATAAACCTATTTTGAGGGATTGTTTGTTTACAATTTTGTTGGCTAGCTCATTTGCTCATGGCTTTTACTTGGTGTATCCCTTCTTAAACTTACTGCTTGTTCTACTATTTTGTTGATTTATTTATTTTTTTTTTTACAATGTGATTCTTGATTTTGACTCTTTTCACTAAGTCCTTTTTTTACCATATTGCCAATTGAGCAATCATATTAGCTATTCCAGAGGCCTTAGTTTTGGTTTAGACTTTTCTTGGGCTATGGGGGTATTAATTTGTTTTTCTAGTAGGTATTTATGAAAATTAGTCTGGGTCAAAAAAAGATCATGTTTTTTATTGTAAGGATAAATGCATGAATGGCTAGTGGATGCAACTGAAGTAATTGTTATGAAAATGATGCTCATGCATACAAGTAGTTGAAAAGAATAATTGTTATAAGTATTTTAAGAATATGCTTTCATATGTGCAAAATGTGTTGATTTTAGCATTATTCTTATGATTGCTAAGTTGGAAACAATGGAATTATTGTAAAGGAATTTGTATTAATTAGGGTAAGAAGAAAGGAGATTTAGGATTGAATTTTGGAGAAATCCCATTAATTGATGTTGATTATAATGCACATCATACACAATGCATGTAATTATTAGTTTGGAACTTTCAAAATAATTGTCCTATAATTATCTCAATTATAACCCCTTTATTGTTCCTAAACTTCTATTTTCTTTTTCCTTTTTGCATTTTTTTGGGTCTCTAAATGTTTCTCAAATAGCTAATAAAAAAGAAAAAATTTTGATTAATACACTAAGCTAATCACTAAAATTTGGTGTGATATAATGATGCATGTACACTTTTAAATTTAGCAAAGCCAATGTCTTGAATGACAATGTGCCCATTTTGATTCGCATATTTTGTGGGAATCAAAAAGTTGGCCCCAACATAAGTCTATGAGTAAAAAATTTGGACAATCACTTTCTTAAGGGTAGCAATAATAGATCTATGTATTTTCTTTGGAGATGTTTATGACATTAAAGCAGATAGTATATGACTAAATTACCATTAATTACTTCCAAAGGTGTGATGTTTCCATCTGAGCTTCATGTTGGTAGATAAAGACATGCATGTGGGTTTTACATTTGTTTTTTTTGGATGCAATCTCTAGAGGAACTTCTTGATTTCTTAATTGAACCTCCTTTGATGGCTAATTTACACTTATTACCTCTAATGCAATAATGAACATGACATTAATGGCTAATCTGCTATATGTTTGATTGACGCATCTTTAATTAATTGAATACATAAAAATAAAATATGATTTTAATACATGAAATAAAATTTAAAAAAATAATAATTAAAGTCAATTAAGTATTATGTTATCCATTTAAACTTTAGTAATAATCAGATTTATACATAATTAATATTATTAATAAGGTAGGCATAAGTTACAATTAACCAACTAAACATGTCAACATAAGCATTGTAAGCATCACCCACCATTTCTGTCACAAAAAACCTTCATAATCATTTAGTATGTTATCACTAATAATTTATTTTCTAAACTTAGCAAAGATGATAATCAATATTATATGATATTACAATGATAATGATAGATTTTAGCATTTCTTACAAAAGTTTACAAGCAAAAGAAACAGCACTAGATTGGACTAATCAAACACATTAGTTGAGCCCTAAGAAGGCAATAACTAAATTATATTAAAAAAATAAACGAAAAGGAAAAAAAATATACTTATGAGACTATGACCTATGACAACCAACTTAAGGAGTGGCTAAAGAGCTATTAATCCTAGTGGGGCTTAAACTTGGAGGCAAGATATCTAGCAATCAAGGAGTGATACATGGTATTGTGAAACAATGTGTTGGCAGTCAACATGCAAAGCTACCTTGCCTTTTCTTCCATAAGGCATCCCAAAGTAAACCAAAATTTGACCAATTTAGTCTTGCCATTGGATATGATCTCTTATTTCCCTAGGACATCTTCATCCACCTTGTCCTTGTAGCCAATGCAGTCAACCTCCAAGGACTAGCTGAAGAGAGGGGTCCACTAATTTGGCAAGGCAAAGGAGCTTTTCCAATGGTTCAAGTCATCTTTATGGGTGTCAGATGAGGCAGCACATGATCGAACCATTATAGTCTCAAATGAAGGAGATTAGTAACCATTTCCAGGGTTTTATTAATTTATGAAGAAAGGGGTTTTTGTGATGGGTTTTGCTTTAATAGTTTTGTGGTGTTTTGGGCATTATTTGAAGATCATTAGGGAAAGGGAAAGTTGAGGGCTTGGAGGGGCCCATGCCAAAACAAAAAAAGATGGGAAAAAGGATAAAAGGGAAAAGTGGCAACATTTAATGTTGGGATATGGTGGTCGTGTGGGCCGCCATTTGTTGCAAATTGAATAAGATCTTTCTTTTGTCCCTTTCCAGGCGATCAGTTATTCCACTTCTATTATTGTTTTTCGTAGTCCTTAAGGTCAATTGTCTTTTTGTTTTTCCTTTCTTTTTTTTTTTTTTTGGAGCAATGAGGGCCAATTTGCATGACTAGAAAGAAATTTGCAATGGAATCCATGCAAGAATCTTATCATATTCTTATCTTGTTGATTTAGCCTCCCAATAATTAAAGTTAATTACAATGCTTTAACATCATACACAAGGAATGTAATTATTAGTTTTGGACTTTCAAAATATCAGTTTTATAATTATTATCTTAATTGTTACCCCTCTATTGTTCCTAAAATTCTTCTATTTCCTTTTCCCTTTTGGATTTTTTTTGAGATCTCCCAAACATCTCTCAGCCAATCAATAGAAAAGATAAAACTCAATCATACATTAGGCTAATCACTAAAATTCTATGTGATATAATGATGCATGTACACTTATAAATTTAGCAAAGCCAACATTTTGAAATACAAATGTGCCTATTTTGTTTCACTTATCCTTTCATAATTAAAAAGTTGGCCCTAGCGGAAGTATGTGAGTAAAAAATTTAGATGTAACTTCAAGTCACTTTCTTATAGGTCAATGATAATGGATTTATGTATTTTCTTTGGAGATATTTATGATATTGAAGAGTGCTAGATAGGATGATGTGACTAAAATATCATTAGTTACTAACAAAGATGCAATTTTTCCATTTATGCTTCCTACTGGTGCATAAAGACATACACATGGTCTTTTTTTTTTGGGGATGCATTTGTGGAAGGTGGTTCTAGATTAGAACTCCTTTGTTGGCTAATCTATTGCTATGTTACAAGAAAAGTTGGCAACTTTGAACAATTAGATGGTGCTAAAAGGTCATGCTCATTTTGAGTAATAATGGTTGTTTGCTTATTGTCAAAACACATATATATAATCCTATATACATATAATACACATGTATATTCTCCATGTTGATGTCAGTAGGCCATAACTTAGGTTGAATTCAATAAAATTAAAAATTTTAGCTATTTGAGAATTATTATCCAACTTAAATGTAACTCAGTAAACTTAGCTGCAAAATTGGAATTTTCTTTTCTAAGGTTCAAGGTTAAAAAAGTACCACAAACACATTCACATAAGTTGCTTTATAATAAACCATAAAAAATAAAATTTTTCCTTTATGTCCATCATTGTAAAAATTATAATTTAAATAACCAATTCTTAACATAATTGATCATTATTTTTTTTTTACATACTAAAATTACTTGGTTTGTTTTTGAAAATTATTGAGATTAGTACTTAAGTTGGATTTTTGTTTTTTTTTTTTTTTTTTTTGACTTTTAAAAAGGAACAAATGCAATAAATATAAAATCATAGTTGTAATATTGAGTTGCACTATTATAGTTGAAAGTTTTTGGAAGAAGGGTGCCTCATGAAAATAGAATGGGTGGGCCTATTGTAATCTTTTAACAACTGCAGGCCATCAAATCAATGGTTTACAACACTCAAGCCCAATAAATTTGTTAGGTGGACTTTGGAATTAGAGATGAATGGGCAATGTAATGGGCTTGGTCTTCACCTAATTCATCTCCTCTGTTGCAGACTTATGGTGCTTACATGATGGTTTTCCAATTCAAGATGGATTCATTTTTTGTAGCCTTGGGCTACATAGTGAGCTCATGGTCTTTTTGTTTCTTATTTATCCTTTTTCTTTTCTCACTTTCTCTCTTTTTTTTTTTAAAGAGAATTATTACATACATTATATATATATATATATATATATATATAATTTGAATAAAATTTATTAAATTTAAAATTAAAGTTGTTTTATTATTGTTGTATTTAAATCAAATCCATTAGAACATGCTATGAGTTAAATAAATAAAAATTTAATTTTTTCTTATAATTATCTCCTTTAAATTATAAATAGTATTCAAATTTAAATTTCATTGAATTTTATAAAAAAAATTAAATTTATATGCTTATTATTTTGACTTACTTTTTTTGGTGAATCAAAATAACTCACCATAAAAAAAATCTTTATTTTTTTATTTTTATTTTGAAAATTTTTTAGTCAATTATTTTTCCCTCAATAAAAGAAAGTTAAAATGAATATCCTCTTAAACTTAATCAAGCATGATTTGTGCTGAAATGTCTTTCAACCATTATAGAATATACAACCAAAGAAATGGAAAAAGAGGATATACATTTTCACCAAGTAAATCTTTATGGTTTACCACTCTCATCTTGTTTTGAGTTGTAATTACTTGAAAACAATCATCATGTTTTACTACAACAAAATCTATACACATATACAATTATAGGCATCAGGCCAATTAATCAACCTAGATAAGTCTAAGGTCATTTTTAGTAAAAATATTGACCAAGTAATTAAATGTGGAGCGACTATTGGCATTATCATCATATGGTGGATAATAAGGAAAGGTAGTAAGGTCTAAGCACATGTATAGGGAGATTATAGAAGGTACAAATATCCTTAGTGAATGTGTGCGGAGAATAACTCAAAGGGTGGAAAGAAAAATGTCTATCTTAGGTAACAAAGGAAGTTTGTGTTAGGTCAATACCAACATATATGATGAGTGTTTGTTTGTTGTTACAACATTAATTAGATAATTTGTATCCTATCATGGCTCACAATTAGGTAAATGTTGAGATGTATATACACTGTTGTCATTTACTAAAGTTGCAACATGTGGGCATAGAGTCAAGAACATGTGGAAAAGAAAGGAAAATGATAAAAAGTGTCACTGTAAAAAATAATACAAAATGAAATTTAAAAAAGAAAATGTGAGAGAGAAAAGATGAGTTTCCAACCCTTCTTGCCATATAAAGTGAAAGGACAAAATTGGTGACAAAAGGATGAAGAATCTTTTTTTTTTTAAGTCACGATTTAAATTCTTACCAAATAGTACAACCAAATATGTTGTAATCTTGTGACCTATCCAAGTGTTAGTCATCAATTCCTTCTTTTTGAGAGATCATTAAGGGTTTTTTAATTCTTTTCTTTTGTTTGCCTATGCTCTTTGTAAGAAGTTGCCATCTCTCTAACCCAAAACTTTTCCTCATCCCATCCTCTCCCTTAAAACCCACCTTATTCCCCTGTTCAACTCTATAAAATATATTGCCTTGACTCTTAACAAATAACAATCCCTAGCTTTCTCTCTTATTCTTCTCACTAACAATTCCAACCTAGAAAATGAAGAAAAAAGCTAGTTATTTGTACATATTATTCTAGTTGTTAATTAGCATGGACTTCTTATTCTAATCCTTAATTAACATGAATGTTTAGCATGAAATTTTTATTCTAATCCCTAGTTAAACATGAACGTGTAGAGTAGCAGTATGTTAACCTTTGTTTCTCGTCTAACAATAGTTAGATGACAAATCTTTTATTTAGTACATTTCTTTAAACTCAATGTTCTTGATTAATGATATAAATTAATAGAGTGAGACATAACTCAAAAGTTGACCTACTAGTAAAATAGAGAGCATGACTACAGCAGTTAGCTGATGACCTATTTTATAATTTTGGAAAAGATTGTATGCACAGTTAGACCTTGTCAGCAAAATAAGGCAAATTCAAATAAAAGTGCAACTTGCAACCTATAACCTATAATGTGATTATTACATATTGCCTACTAGTTAATAAAATGAGGTAGAGAATATGTATCCAAAACTTCAACTTTATAATAACCAAAGCAATTGGGATCAATGTTCTCTCAATTGCCTTGACATCAAACATTTCCATAGCATGTACTAGTACTAACTTTTAAGTTGCATTGCACTTAATTACATGAAATTAAAAAAAATAAGTTTGTGTATTTTGTTTTTACATAATATGGTGACACCAAATATGAAATTGAGAGAAATTCTTAATGCTACTTAGCAACATATATTCAAAAAAACAAAAACCAAAAATAAAAAAATTGGTTGAGAGGGACTTGCCACAACCTTGTGTGCATTTGAAATTATATAGTAATAATATATATATATATATATATATATATATATATATATATACACACACACACACACACACACACACACACACACACATATTAAAACTATGTATGTTATTTTACATTTAAATTAAAACTTAAAATTTTTTTATTAAAAATAAATTTGTACAAGAATGAAAAAATTATTAAAATAGAGTAAAATTGAGATTCAACACATCAAATCCTAAAGTGTGTTCAATCTTTTATTCATGTTTTTGCTCCTTCTAATATATTGAGTAAAAAAAGGTTATTTTTTATTTTTATTTTTTCATTTTTTTAAAAAAAAGGTTTAAAGTTGGATCAAAGATAAAAATTGATTGAGATTATGTTGTTAACAAAGAATATCAAATCATCCAATGAATTACTTGTTGGGGCTTATGTAGTTGTGACAATAAATTTTATTCAAAAATCTAAAAGCAAAGGTTTTCCAACCACTTAAACTTACAGTCAATGGGTAGGAAGCCACCAAAGAGACTTAACAATTGAGTTGAGTTGACTAGTTGGACATATCCATTTAATTTGCATCAAGTACTCATAATCAACTTGCAATTAACAACCATTCCAATGGAAAGACATTTGTCACATATACAAGTAACCAATGTGTTTTCTAGCATACTTATGCTCACATTTTGAATAAGGATCATAGTCTCCTAGAGCTCGGATCAGTTGCCAACCTAGATGAAACTCCAAGCATGAATATAGATAATTGATGAATCAAATGTTCAATTGTTTCTTGTTACAAAAAAAAAATGTTTTGGTTGCTTGTGCTCTATATTTTTGACATGCAAAACAAAAAAAATGCTAAAAGGATAACAATAATCTAAAACTTTGCCATCTTTACTTCTATATGGCTAATTATGGTAAAGAATTTGCTGAGAGGTAAGAGATTTTCTGTTTTGCCAACTTAGGATAGGCAAGATAATAATAGGACATGAAAATAGAAAATTTTTCTTTTGCCACCACCTTGTCATTTTTATTCAAGGAAAATTTCCATTTTCTCTCTAATAAAGAGAGCTTTTGTTATTGCTTACTTGGGATGCAAGTACATAACATATTTAGAATATTTTGGCTAATTAGTTTGCTACATAAATAATATAATCTTCCAATGACTATGCTTTTCTTTATAATTGATCTTATATATCGTAATATAATGAGAAAACTAATAAAAAACTTTCTTTATTTGTAGTTAAAAAATTAATTTATTTTTTAAAAAATCCTTAAATTATACCATTGAGATAGCAACTAGAGTTACCTTAAATTATTATACCATCTCGATCTAGATTTGAAGTTAACAAATTACCACTCATATACATATTAGACTTATCCCTACAACATGGCCCACTTGGTTGAAGAAATTGACAAACTTTCAAAAATTTTTATTATAAATCATGTCCTAAATTATTTTGTGTCTTAATCCTTTGAGAAAGGCTAAATATGAAGCCCACTTTTGTTTGTAAAGAACATGGATATAGGCCCAAATATCAATCCAAGACACTAACTTAGGCCCAAAACATATTATGACTAAATTGTTTTCAAAGATATCCCAATTCTTAGACCCAATTCCTTATTTTTCTCCCCTCTATCATATAAGTCCACATAAGCCATGACCTCTTTGTGAACCAAGAAACTAGAGTCAAGAACTAAAATTCAATGGTTTGAAAAGGTCTTGATATGGAAATTGCTTGGGTGAAATTGTTTCTAAAATCATAAAATCAATGGTGAAAAATCCTTTACTTTATAACAATGGTTGTTATAGGAGTAGAGACAAAGTAGTTGAAATCAATGATAGGAGAGGAGACATGCTCTGCCAAGGTTGCGGCAATGAAGCAATGAGAGGGATTCTAATAAAATTATCTTTAGCACATCCACAAGCTTCAGCTACTTATTTGTTAGAAGAGTCATAATCCCAATTGCTTTGAAACCCAACTTAAGGTATAGTCTCAAATCCATCACCTTTACCCCCAAACCAATGGGTTTTCTATTTTCTTCTTTTTTTTTTGTAGAATCTTCCAGGAGGTTTATAAGGTGTGCATTTTTATTGTTCAAATTAGGGATCAATTTTATTCAATTATGGTGATTTTGATTTTAGCTAGGGTTTGATGCTCGGTGGTAATAATAATTAATTGTTTAATCATCTTCCTCTAATTTGATTCTTTGTTAAGATGTAACTTTGAGGCTATATTTTGTAAGCCATAGAATTATGATTAGGTTGTTCTATGTAGTATTGGCTTAATGAATGAGGAATCTTTGGAAAACATGGAAAGAAAACCTAGTATAGGAGATTATATTAGTACCATGGTGAACCAAGAATTGTATCAATCAAAGTTACTACTGAATGTTCATTCCTAGTAGAATAGTTCTCTAAAAATATAATTATCTCAATGAAAAAGAAAGTGAGTTTGTAGTTAGACCCATTTGTTTTGGAATGGATTCGTGAAAGTTGAAGTGGAGAAATGCTTTATGTGGGTTTGTATTTTTGTTGCTATTCACATTAGTCATGAGTTTAAGTCCTTATCAAGGTAGTTTTTACCATTTTTGGGTTTCAAGTAATAAAAGGATCATTCATCCTACGTATATTTAGTCTTATATGGTTGTATGAGTGGTTGGTGACTCTTACTAGGTAACACAGAGTTTGCTCTTCTTTAAATTCAATGTAGTGGCACAACCAACTTTGCGACAACCTAGTGCAATCCTTCATAATGGATTTGTAAGTGCTACCCTTACTTATGAAAATATATATATATATAAAAACGCATCAATAGTAAATGTGTCAACATAGGCCATCAAGTAGAATTATTCCAAGTTGGATTACTTTTGAATCATGTTACATTTAGATTATTTTTAGGTAGACTTCATGTCAATTTGAGAGTTGATAAGTTATTACTTAAAAATTAATTTTTTATTTATTTTTAATTGTTTATATATAAATTGATTTTAAAAGTACATATTTTTTGTTTTTATACTAATTTTTCCCTTATCACTCCACTTTGATTATAAGTTACTAATTAATTAAAAAAACTAATTTTTTATTTATTATATAGTACAATATGTTAAAAATTTATTATTTATATTTTGTATATTAGTTTAAATAAAAAGTATATAATTTTTTATTTTTTATACTAATTTTGATCCTATTATTTATAATTTAATTATATGTTGACCTGCTAATTTATAACAGATATAAAAAATTAATATTTAATATACATTTTTTAATATATTAATCTATCTAAAAAATTTACAAATATATTATACATATTATATATATTTTTAAATTATTTATAAGAAGTGTGTACAAAAATATGTTTGTATATATATGTGTGTATAAATTTTTAAAATATTTAAAAATAAATAAGCTAAATTAAATATTGATTATATATCTATATATATATATATATATATATATATATATATAAAAAAATTAAAAAATTTAAAGTAAATTAAATATATTATTTATCTACATAATATATAGAAAAAATGGTATGCATATAAGATGTGTATACATTTGTGTGTGTGTGTGTGTGTGTGTGTGTGTGTGATAGAATAATAAATAAAGAATCAAGTAAATAAATAATGAATTTGTTTTGTTTTTTCTCACAAGAAAATTCATAAGATTCATAGTCAATCTATTTTTTATTTTAATTTTTTATGTTATCTTAAGGAAAAAAAATTAGGTCATAGTGATTTAATTTTCAAGCTCAATAAAAAATAATAATTAATATGATAGAATAATATAATAATAATTACAAATTTCAATGTCTATTGCAAAGTTTACAACTAAAAAAACATCATCAGATTGGTTGTCAAAGATGTTCGAGTTTCATGTGCAACAACCCTTTTCTCCTCTTAGTTTTTTTGGCACCACACTCACACTTTTTCTAACACAATAATTGCAATTTTTATGGCATAACATACTTATTTTAATGATTATAAATAGGCAACAACCCTTTTCTCCTTCTGATTTTTCATATGATATCACTCTCTTCTCTTAATGAAAATTTTGCTCTTCCATCATGCCCTAAATTCAATTGTCTAGCCCCAACTGATTCTGAGGTGAAGGAAAATAATACCCACTGTGCTAGTTGTTATATTTACATGGATGACCTTATTGTTATTGAAAATTTCTAATTTTTCTTGAAACTTCTTCCCTCACTGCCAATTTCCTTAGAATTGGTAAATCATAAAGATTGCATGTACCATCTTACTCATTTTCATTTATTTTTTCTTAGACTTTTATCAAGTTCATGTCATGACCATTTTTGTTGACTTTAGCCATCAAAATCTTGTTTGAGTTGATTTTATCTCTTTTAATCTCTTACCTTATTTATGTGTTGATACTTCAAGTAATGGAGAAACCCCTAATTTTTCCTTTTGCACTCACTCCTACGCATGATTCTCTTCCTGTGTTGGCAACACACACTTTCATTTTAGATTCAGCTAATTCGAAGGTTGTTCTTTACTTTTTCACACTTATAGCACTATTAATTTGTCTATCTCAAACCCTGTCATTGTCACTGAGACATTTTATCCCTAAAATTTGTTTTATTTGATCTCAAAATTCATTTCATTCACAATAGTGACATATTGGAAGTATTTGCTAGTGTTTTGTGTGCTACCATTATCATTGTTTCTCACAATGTCTTGGAGATGTTGGATGATGGTGAAGAAAGAAGGCAGATGCTGAATTTATTAAGAAACCCTAGCTGTCTAATTAACTTCAACAACATGGACATTTTGTACAAAGTTATATAAATTGGGAAAGAGTCTGATATTGATATAATAATGTATTTGTGTATGTGAAATTCAACATTTTCAAGTATTGGGTTCGTATTGAGCTTGAGGATCCATTCTTGTTTATTGTTCTTATGTAATGTCATCTAATAAAAGCATTGTTTGCTATGGTTTTTTTCTTTTGGAAAATTATGAGTTAGTTTAATTACCATCATCAGCACAATGTGAAATTGGGCATTATGCTATCTATCTAAACTCTCATAATAACTGTATTAATACACAATTAACATTTTTTAAGGTGGGTATAAGTTCTAGTTAAACAACTAATACATCAACATCTACAATGCTAACATTCTAAAAATGAGGTTTTAGATGAGAGGAAGAGAGTGACACTAGAGTTGCATGGTGAAGATGAGGTTTCTAATGTTATAATATATGCAAAAGTATCATTTTATTATTTTTGTTCAAGTTGACTAATAATGTTAGTATATTTTTTATAATTTCTAATAATCTTGGATACAAATTGTAATTATGCCATATATTTTATACTAGAGTTTTCTTTTCATTTGTTCTCCTTTTGGGGTTAATAGTTTGTAGTTGAATTCCTATCATCAAGAATCTATCATAATCACCATCAAAATTCAAATATATTAACTAATATTGAAATCAAATCATTGAAAGATATTGAGAATACATACAATTAACAAATGGGTTGAATAAGTAATAAACTTATGATAATAAAAAAAAAATTATTATTTTCAAAATTAAAGGAAAATTAAATAACCTTATATTTTTGATAGCCTAATTTTCCCAACAAAAGGAATGGTCCCATCAAATACATGTACTAATCACATTTTCCATTAATTTATTTTTGAAAAGATAAAATAATTGTTAAAATTAAAATTAGGTATACTTTAAATTTTGTTGGCTTTCTATTTAGATTAATTGTAATAATTCTAACCACTTGTTCTATTAAAAGTTAAAATCCAACTCCAATGGCAAATGGTCCCTTGAGATTTGGACAAAGAATAAGCGCTTTCCAAATTGACATCTAGTGACGACCTTATCATTCGATCTCTATGCCCTAATTGATGAGTTTTTCATCAAATCAAATATCTATTATGATTTGTGTCATTACAATTACAAGCAATGTTCTTAATTCTATTCTATTTCAAAATCTTTTTTGATTGATATATTTATTGATCATAATTAATGTCAAGCAAAACAAGGGTCCTCCATTCAAGTTCTTAATTCCTCTCATTTATGCTTCTATTCTTCCTTTGAGTAAACTTTCCCACAAATTTTTATGATTCCTTTCTTTTTTTTTATCTTTCATTTTATAAATGATTCATAACATGGCAATTGAATTTTGACTATCCAATGATAAAATTTTGTAGGTGGTTGTAATGTTTCAATGCAACTCTCACTATGTCATAGGCCTAAATGTTTATGGTTGTGTTAGCTAATGCATTTGCTCATACCTTTTACTTGGTGTATCCATTTCAAACTTGCTCGTTATTTTGGGTATCTTGTTGATTGATTTATTTAGGCTATCATTAGAATGTAATTTTTTATTATGATTCTTT
>JBAPLJ010000446.1:0-10382 GCA_037832345.1 Rhizophora mangle | reverse complement strand
ATACAAAATGAAATTTAAAAAAAGAAAATGTGAGAGAGAGAAAAGATGAGTTTCCAACCCTCTCTTGCCATATAAAGTGAAAGGACAAAATCTTTTTGAGAGATCATTAAGGGTTTTTTAATTCTTCTTTTCTTTTGTTTGCCTATGACTTTTGTAAGAAGTTGCCATCTCTCTAACCCAAAACTTTTTCTCCTCATCCCATCCTCTCCCTTAAAACCCACCTTATTCCCCTGTTCAACTCTATAAAATATATTGCCTTGACTCTTAACAAATAACAATCCCTAGCTTTCTCTCTTATTCTTCTCACTAACAATTCCAACCTAGAAAATGAAGAAAAAAGGCTAGTTATTTGTACATATTATTCTAGTTGTTAATTAGCATGGACTTCTTATTCTAATCCTTAATTAACATGAATGTTTAGCATGAAATTTTTATTCTAATCCCTAGTTAACATGAACGTGTAGAGTAGCAGTATGTTAACCTTTGTTTTTTTATCGTCTAACAATAGTTAGATGACAAATCTTTTTATTTAGTACATTTCTTTAAACTCAATGTTCTTGATTAATGATATAAATTAATAGAGTGAGACATAACTCAAAAGTTGACCTACTAGTAAAATAGAGAGCATGACTACAGCAGTTAGCTGATGACCTATTTTATAATTTTGGAAAAGATTGTATGCACAGTTAGACCTTGTCAGCAAAATAAGGCAAATTCAAATAAAAGTGCAACTTGCAACCTATAACCTATAATGTGATTATTACATATTGCCTACTAGTTAATAAAATGAGGTAGAGAATATGTATCCAAAACTTCAACTTTATAATAACCAAAGCAATTGGGATCAATGTTCTCTCAATTGCCTTGACATCAAACATTTCCATAGCATGTACTAGTACTAACTTTTAAGTTGCATTGCACTTAATTACATGAAATTAAAAAAAAATAAGTTTGTGTATTTTGTTTTTACATAATATGGTGACACCAAATATGAAATTGAGAGAAATTCTTAATGCTACTTAGCAACATATATTCAAAAAAACAAAAACCAAAAATAAAAAAATTGGTTGAGAGGGACTTGCCACAACCTTGTGTGCATTTGAAATTATATAGTAATATATATATAGACACACACACGCACACACACACACACACACATATTAAAACTATGTTATTTTACATTTAAATTAAAACTTAAAATTTTTTATTAAAATAAATTTGTACAAGAATGAAAAAATTATTAAAATAGAGTAAAATTGAGATTCAACACATCAAATCCTAAAGTGTGTTCAATCTTTTATTCATGTTTTTGCTCCTTCTAATATATTGAGTAAAAAAAAGGTTATTTTTTATTTTTATTTTCATTTTTTTAAAAAAAGGTTTAAAGTTGGATCAAAGATAAAATTGATTGAGATTATGTTGTTAACAAAGAATATCAAATCATCCAATGAATTACTTGTTGGGGCTTATGTAGTTGTGACAATAAATTTTATTCAAAAATCTAAAAGCAAAGGTTTTCCAACCACTTAAACTTACAGTCAATGGGTAGGAAGCCACCAAAGAGACTTAACAATTGAGTTGAGTTGACTAGTTGGACATATCCATTTAATTTGCATCAAGTACTCATAATCAACTTGCAATTAACAACCATTCCAATGGAAAGACATTTGTCACATATACAAGTAACCAATGTGTTTTCTAGCATACTTATGCTCACATTTTGAATAAGGATCATAGTCTCCTAGAGCTCGGATCAGTTGCCAACCTAGATGAAACTCCAAGCATGAATATAGATAATTGATGAATCAAATGTTCAATTGTTTCTTGTTACAAAAAAAAAATGTTTGGTTGCTTGTGCTCTATATTTTTTGACATGCAAAACAAAAAAAAATGCTAAAAGGATAACAATAATCTAAAACTTTGCCATCTTTTACTTCTATATGGCTAATTATGGTAAAGAATTTGCTGAGAGGTAAGAGATTTTCTGTTTTGCCAACTTAGGATAGGCAAGATAATAATAGGACATGAAAATAGAAAATTTTCTTTTGCCACCACCTTGTCATTTTTATTCAAGGAAAATTTCCATTTTCTCTCTAATAAAGAGAGCTTTTGTTATTGCTTACTTGGGATGCAAGTACATAACATATTTAGAATATTTGGCTAATTAGTTTGCTACATAAATAATATAATCTTCCAATGACTATGCTTTTCTTTATAATTGATCTTATATATCGTAATATAATGAGAAAACTAATAAAAAACTTTCTTTATTTGTAGTTAAAAATTAATTTATTTTTAAAAAATCCTTAAATTATACCATTGAGATAGCAACTAGAGTTACCTTAAATTATTATACCATCTCGATCTAGATTTGAAGTTAACAAATTACCACTCATATATACATATTAGACTTATCCCTACAACATGGGCCCACTTGGTTGAAGAAATTGACAAACTTTCAAAAATTTTATTATAAATCATGTCCTAAATTATTTTGTGTCTTAATCCTTTGAGAAAGGCTAAATATGAAGCCCACTTTTGTTTGTAAAGAACATGGATATAGGCCCAAATATCAATCCAAGACACTAACTTAGGCCCAAAACATATTATGACTAAATTGTTTTCAAAGATATCCCAATTCTTAGACCCAATTCCTTATTTTTCTCCCCCTCTATCATATAAGTCCACATAAGCCATGACCTCTTTGTGAACCAAGAAACTAGAGTCAAGAACTAAAATTCAATGGTTTGAAAAGGTCTTGATATGGAAATTGCTTGGGTGAAATTGTTTCTAAAATCATAAAATCAATGGTGAAAAATCCTTTACTTTATAACAATGGTTGTTATAGGAGTAGAGACAAAGTAGTTGAAATCAATGATAGGAGAGGAGACATGCTCTGCCAAGGTTGCGGCAATGAAGCAATGAGAGGGATTCTAATAAAATTTATCTTTAGCACATCCACAAGCTTCAGCTACTTATTTGTTAGAAGAGTCATAATCCCAATTGCTTTGAAACCCAACTTAAGGTATAGTCTCAAATCCATCACCTTTACCCCCAAACCAATGGGTTTTCTATTTTCTTCTTTTTTTTTTTTGTAGAATCTTCCAGGAGGTTTATAAGGTGTGCATTTTTATTGTTCAAATTAGGGATCAATTTTATTTCAATTATGGTGATTTTGATTTTAGCTAGGGTTTGATGCTCGGTGGTAATAATAATTAATTGTTTAATCATCTTCCTCTAATTTGATTCTTTGTTAAGATGTAACTTTGAGGCTATATTTTGTAAGCCATAGAATTATGATTAGGTTGTTCTATGTAGTATTGGCTTAATGAATGAGGAATCTTTGGAAAACATGGAAAGAAAACCTAGTATAGGAGATTATATTAGTACCATGGTGAACCAAGAATTGTATCAATCAAAGTTACTACTGAATGTTCATTCCTAGTAGAATAGTTCTCTAAAAATATAATTATCTCAATGAAAAAGAAAGTGAGTTTGTAGTTAGACCCATTTGTTTTGGAATGGATTCGTGAAAGTTGAAGTGGAGAAATGCTTTATGTGGGTTTTGTATTTTTGTTGCTATTTCACATTAGTCATGAGTTTAAGTCCTTATCAAGGTAGTTTTTACCCATTTTTGGGTTTCAAGTAATAAAAGGATCATTCATCCTACGTATATTTAGTCTTATATGGTTGTATGAGTGGTTGGTGACTCTTACTAGGTAACACAGAGTTTGCTCTTCTTTAAATTCAATGTAGTGGCACAACCAACTTTGCGACAACCTAGTGCAATCCTTCATAATGGATTTGTAAATGCTACCCTTACTTATGAAAAAAAAATATATATATATAAATACGCATCAATAGTAAATGTGTCAACATAGGCCATCAAGTAGAATTATTCCAATATTACTTTTGAATCATGTTACATTTAGATTATTTTTAGGTAGACTTCATGTCAATTTGAGAGTTAATAAGTTATTACTTAAAAATTAATTTTTTATTTATTTTTAAATTGTTTATATATAAATTGATTTTTTAAAAGTACATATTTTTTGTTTTTATACTAATTTTTCCCCTATCACTCCACTTTGATTATAAGTTAACTAATTAATTAAAAAAAATAATTTTTTATTTATTATATAGTACAATATGTTAAAAATTTATTATTTATATTTTGTATATTAGTTTAAATAAAAAGTATATAATTTTTTATTTTTTATACTAATTTTGATCCTATTATTATAATTTAATTATATGTTGACCTGCTAATTTATAACAGATAAAAAAAATTAATATTTAATATACATTTTTTATATATTAATCTATCTAAAAAATTTACAAATATATTATACATATTATATATATTTAAATTATTTATAAGAAGTGTGTACAAAAATATGTTTGTATATATGTGTGTATAATTTTTAAAATATTTAAAATAAATAAGCTAAATTAAATATTGATTCTATATATATATATATATATATATATATATATATTAAAAAAAAAAAAAAAATTTAAGTAAATTAAATATATTATTTATCTACATAATATATAGAAAAAATGGTATGCATATAAGATGTGTATACATTTGTGTGTGTGTGTGTGTGTGTGTGTGTGTGTGTGTGTGTGTGTGGTAAATAATAAATAAATAAAAATCAAGTAAATAAATAATGAATTTGTTTTGTTTTTTCTCACAAGAAAATTCACAAGATTCATAGTCAATCTATTTTTTATTTTAATTTTTTATGTTATCTTAAGGAAAAAAAATTAGGTCATAGTGATTTAATTTTCAAGCTCAATAAAAAATAATAATCAATATGATAGAATATTATAATAATAATTACAAATTTCAATGTCTATTGCAAAGTTTACAACTAAAAAAACATCATCAGATTGGTTGTCAAAGATGTTCGAGTTTCATGTGCAACAACCCTTTTCTCCTCTTAGTTTTTTTGGCACCACACTCACACTTTTTCTAACACAATAATTGCAATTTTTATGGCATAACATACTTATTTTAATGATTATAAATAGGCAACAACCCTTTTCTCCTTCTGATTTTTCATATGATATCACTCTCTTCTCTTAATGAAACTTTCACTCTTCCATCATGCCCTAAATTCAATTGTTTAGCCCCAACTGATTTTAAGGTGAAGGAAAATAATACCCACTGTGCTAGTTGTTATATTTACATGGATGACCTTATTGTTATTGAAAATTTCTAATTTTTCTTGAAACTTCTTCCCTCACTGCCAATTTCCTTAGAATTGGTAAATCATAAAGATTGCATGTACCATCTTACTCATTTTCATTTATTTTTTCTTAGACTTTTATCAAGTTCATGTCATGACCATTTTTGTTGACTTTAGCCATCAAAATCTTGTTTGAGTTGATTTTGTCTCTTTTAATCTCTTACCTTATTTATGTGTTGATACTTCAAGTAATGGAGAAACCCCTAATTTTTCCTTTTGCACTCACTCCTATGCATGATTCTCTTCCTGTGTTGGCAACACACACTTTCATTTTAGATTCAGCTAATTGGAAGGTTGTTCTTTACTTTTTCACACTTATAGCACTATTAATTTGTCTATCTCAAACCCTGTCATTGTCACTGAGACATTTTATCCCTAAAATTTGTTTTATTTGATCTCAAAATTCATTTCATTCACAATAGTGACATATTGGAAGTATTTGCTAGTGTTTTGTGTGCTACCATTATCATTGTTTCTCACAATGTCTTGGAGATGTTGGATGATGGTGAAGAAAGAAGGCAGATGCTGAATTTATTAAGAAACCCTGGCTGTCTAATTAACTTCAACAACATGGACATTTTGTACAAAGTTATATAAATAGGGAAAGAGTCTGATATTGATATAATAATGTATTTGTGTATGTGAAATTCAACATTTTCAAGTATTGGGTTGGTATTGAGCTTGAGGATCCATTCTTGTTTATTGTTCTTATGTAATGTCATCTAATAAAAGCATTGTTTGCTATGGTTTTTTTCTTTTGGAAAATTATGAGTTAGTTTAATTACCATCATCAGCACAATGTGAAATTGGGCATTATGTTATCTATCTAAACTCTCATAATAACTGTATTAATACACAATTAACATTTTTTAAGGTGGGTATAAGTTCTAGTTAAACAACTAAATACATCAACATCTACAATGCCAACATTCTAAAAATGAGGTTTTAGATGAGAGGAAGAGAGAGTGACACTAGAGTTGCATGGTGAAGATGAGGTTTCTAATGTTATAATATATGCAAAAGTATCATTTTATTATTTTTGTTCAAGTTGACTAATAATGTTAGTATATTTTTTATAATTTCTAATAATCTTGGATACAAATTGTAATTATGCCATATATTTTATACTAGAGTTTTCTTTTCATTTGTTCTCCTTTTGGGGTTAATAGTTTGTAGTTGAATTCCTATCATCAAGAATCTATCATAATCACCATCAAAATTCAAATATATTAACTAATATTGAAATCAAATCATTGAAAGATATTGAGAATACATACAATTAACAAATGGGTTGAATAAGTAATAAACTTATTATGATAATAAAAAAAATTATTATTTTCAAAATTAAAGGAAAATTAAATAACCTTATATTTTTGATAGCCTAATTTTCCCAACAAAAGGAATGGTCCCATCAAATACATGTACTAATCACATTTTCCATTAATTTATTTTTGAAAAGATAAAATAATTGTTAAAATTAAAATTAGGTATACTTTAAATTTGTTGGCTTTCTATTTAGATTAATTGTAATAATTCTAACCACTTGTTCTATTAAAAGTTAAAATCCAACTCCAATGGCAAATGGTCCCTTGAGATTTGGACAAAGAATAAGCGCTTTCCAAATTGACATCTAGTGACGACCTTATCATTCGATCTTTATGCCCTAATTGATGAGTTTTCATCAAATATCTATTATGATTTGTGTCATATTACAAGCATTTTTCTATTTCAAAATCTTTTTTGATTGATATATTATTGATCATAATTAATGTCAAGCAAAAACAAGGGTCCTCCATTCAAGTTCTTAATTCCTCTCATTTATGCTTCTATTCTTCCTTTGAGTAAACTTTCCCACAAATTTTTATGATTCCTTTCTTTTTTTTTTTTTCTTTCATTTTATAAATGATTCATAACATGGCAATTGAATTTTGACTATCCAATGATAAAAATTTTGTAGGTGGTTGTAATGTTTCAATGCAACTCTCACTGTGTCATAGGCCTAAATGTTTATGGTTGTGTTAGCTAATGCATTTGCTCATGCCTTTTACTTGGTGTATCCATTTCAAAACTTGCTCGTTATTTTGGTATCTTGTTGATTGATTTATTTAGCTATCATTAGAATGTAATTTTTTATTATGATTCTTTTCACTAAATTTTTTGATCATATTGTCAATAGTTATGCAATCATACCAACTACTCTAGATGCCTTAGTTTTGGTTTAGACTTTTTTTAGGCTGTTAAAGTAACAATTTTCTTTTCTATTAGGGATGTATGAAAATTAGTTTGAATCATAAATTCATGTTTTTGATTAGAAGGATAAGCATGTGTGAATGGTTAGCAGTTACAACTGAAGTAAATGTTATAGACACCATGCCCATGCCTACAAATTATTTGAGAATATGCTTTCTTATGTGCCAAATGGTGTTTTTTTTAGCATAATTCTTGTGATTGTTGAGTTAAAAAGGATGAAATTATTGTAAAGGAATTTGCATTAATAGGGTAAAACAAAGAGAAGGGATTTAGGGTTGAATTTTGGAGAATTCCCATTAACTAATTAAACTTGTACCACCTTTTTGTTTGAGCCCTTACTTGCTAAAACTAGTACTTGCTACTTTGTTCAGGCTAGTATAGAGAGAGAATTCAAAGGAACTATCAAAATGTTTTTGGTTGTCTAATCAATTTCAAAGACGTGGACATTTTACACGAAGAGCATATAAGTAGACAGGGAGTTTGGCTCTAACACTAAGATAATAGCATATTAGGTGCTTGAATCTGAAACATTTTCACTATTATGTTGATACTAAGTTAAAGGTTCCACTCTTTTATATCATTGTTACTTAGTGCCAACAAATATAAGATGTTTTCTTGCAACCAACATCACTGTAGCAGAAAGTTTTTTTGAATTTGTTGCATATCAATGTTGTAGAGATTATATTCTCATTTTTTAGTACTAAAAACTTTAGTCCACTCCATAATCTTCTACTAAGTTAGTTTACTTTGTCTCTTTTGGTTTCTTTGCCCCATTGAGTTGGTGTTTATGATTTATGAAGCAAATGACCATCAAAAAGTTGTGTTTGGTATTTCTTGCCATGTAGATGCATGGCTGGTTGCACAAATACAAGAGATTGAAGTTAACTTCTAGACTAAGAGTCTTGTCATATGTGTACAAGAAATTAAGCATAAGTCCAAAATAAAAAACAAAAACAATAGAGCGAATTTCAAGCATTTATTGATTTCCTTTTTTGAAGACTAGAAATGTTACGATAGAAATTGGAAGAGAAAATTGATTCAAGATGCATCCTTTGTTGTTTTTATTTCTTTGGGTTGGTTTTAATTTAGTTATGAGTTATTCATCTCCATTATCCTTTCATCCAGTGAAAAATAGACATGGGAACTTTTTGGTTGATTTTATAGCATTCATTATACTCAACTTCAAAGTTTGTAACTCTGCAAAGATTTTACCTTTGTTTCTATGTCTTGCATGTAGGAAGTTTTCTCAAAAAATTAAGTGAGGGACCTAGTAGACCTTCTTACCCATATCTTTCATGGTAGAAATGTAGTGGTAGCCAATTAGCCAATTATGAGAAAAATGAAACGTGTTTTTATTTTTTTTTCCCCTTTTAAATACATTTGTTTTTCTTATTAGGATGGTCTAATAGATAATCTCTTAGAGGATGATATTTTTTCATCTTATATTCTACAAATAGTGTTACTTTTCCTTAGCAAACATGTTCAATAGAATAGATTTATATGATAAAAAAAAAATACTTAATGTAAAATAAAAATGACATGTTACTAATTGATATCATGATATAAAAATGGGTATTATATTGTCTATCTAAACTTTCATAATAGCTAGATATATACACAATTAATATTATTAATAAGGTGGGCATAAGTTATAGTTAAACAATTAAACAACATTAACATTTGCAACATAAGCATCACCCATAGTTTATGTCATGGTAATCTTTTCATAATCATAATTATAAATTTTTGTGTCTCTTACAAAATTTACAGTTGAAAGAAAATGTCATCAAATCAAAACCAACAAAAACACATCAATGAAGCCCCGAGAAGGGAAGAACTAAATTATATTACAACAAACATGAAAAAAAATAAAGAGAAGAAAAAATGAAAATGAAAAAAAAAAATGCATTAATGAGACAATGGCTCGTGAGAATTAACTCAGCAAGTGTCATATTACATGCATGTTATGCATGTTTCTACTTTAACATCTTTTGTTGATTGATGTTACCCCTTACTTATATGATTGATGTTACCTCAAAAAAATAGCACAATCCTCCACAACTAATTTGTGAGTGCTACCTTTACTTATGAAAAAAGATACATACAAATAATTATCACCATTAAATGTGCTGACATAGGTCATCAAGTGGAATTATTTTGAGTCTAAATACTTTTGAATCATGTTACATTCATATTGTTTTTGGGTGGGCTTCGAGTCAATTCAAGAGTTGAACAGTTATTATTGGAGAATTAATTTTTTATCCTTAGTCATTTTTATTTTATTTATTTTAAATTTTTTATATATTAATTTATTTTAAAAGTATATATATTTTATTTTTATACTAATTTTTCTCATATCACTCTACTTTAATTATAAGCTAACCAGTTAATTCAAAAAAACTAATTTTTTATTAATCATATAGTATACTAGGTAAAAAAATATATTATTTATTATTTAATTTTTATATATTAGTGTGAACAAAAAGTAAAGATGTATTTTTTTATTTTTATACTAAGATCTATCTTATTATTAAGGTTTGATTGTTAGTTGACTTGCTAATTTATAATAAATAAATAAAAATTATTATTTAATATTTATTTTTTATATATTAATTTTGAAAAAAAAAATTTTACAAATATATTATACTCATATTAACAATATTATTTATATTATTTATAAAATATGTATACAAAAAATTGTGTGTATGTGTGTATGTATAATTTTTAAATTATCTTAAATATTTAAAATAAAAATAGATTATTATATATATAGTATATATATATTATATATATATATTATAACAAACAAAATTTATATAAATTAAATATATTATTTATTTACATAATATATAAAAATAATGGTGAGCATATGAGAAT
>JBAPLJ010000445.1:0-11821 GCA_037832345.1 Rhizophora mangle | reverse complement strand
TGATAGCTTGTAGCTTTGATATTCCTATCATCAAGAATCGACAATAGTCACCATCAAAATTTTTTAAATATATTAACTAATATTGAAATCAAATCATTAAAAGATATAGAGAATACAAACAATTAATCAAGTGGGTTAAATAACTAAAGAACTTATGATAATAAAAAAAAATGTTATTAATTTTAAAATTGGAGGAAAATTAAATAACCTCATATTTTTTATAAGTCTAATTTTTCTGACAAAAGGAATGGCCCCATCAAATACATGTACTAATCACATATTTCCATTAACTATTTTTTGAAAAATAAAATAACTATCAAAAATTAAAATTATGTATACTTTAAATTAATTGACTTTTTATTTAGATTAATTGTAATAATTTCATCCCACATTGTTCTATTAAAAGTTAAAATTCAACTCAATGGCTAATGGGCCCTTTAGATTTGAGCAACGATCAAACATCCAATTATGGCCTCATCGTTAAATCACTATGCCTCCAATCGGTGAGTTTTCATCAAATATCTATTGTGGGTTTGTGTCATATTACACACATGTTTAGAACCTTTGTTGATTGATGTATTATTGATAAGAATTAATGCTTATGTTTGAATTTTGTTAAAGAGAGGCACTGGTTATGAAGCAAAACAAAGGTTCTCCGTTCAAGTTCTTAGTTCCTTTCATTAATGCTCTTATTCTTCCTTTGGATAAACTCTCCCAAAAATTTTTATGATTCTTTTTTTTTTATATCTTTCATTTTCTTGACAATTCACAACATGGGAATTGAATTTTGACTATCTAATGATAAAGTTTTGCAAGTGGTTATAATGTTTTTGTTTGACTCTCACCGTGCCACAGCTCTAAATGTTTATGATTGTGTTGGTTAGAACATTTTCTCATGGCTTTTGCTTGGTGTATCCTTTTTCAAACTTGCTAATTATTTTTTTATTTTTTTGATTGATTTGATTAGTTATTATTAGAATGTGTTTTTTTATTCTAATTCTTTTCACTAAATTTTTTGACCATATCAGCTGCTTTAGGTGCCTTAGTTTTAGTTTAGACCTTTTTTGGGCTGTCAAAGTATCAATTTTCTTTTCTATTAGGTATGTATAAAAATTAGTTTGGATCATAAACTAATGTTTTTGATTGGAAGGATAAGCATGTGTGAATGGTTAGTAGTTGTAACTGAAGTAAATGTTATAGGCACAATGCCCATGCCTTCAAGTTGTTTGAGAATATGCTTTCTTGTGTGCAAAATTGTGTTGTTTTTAGCATAATTCTTTTGATTTCAAAGTTAAAAAGAATGGAATTATTGTAAAGGAATTAGCATTAATAGGGTAAAATAAAGAGGAGGGATTTGGGGTTTAAATTTGGAGAAATCCCATTACCTAATTAAACTTGTAGTACCTTTTTGTTTGAGCCCTAACTTACTAAAACTGGTACTTGACAAGCTAGTATAGAAAGAGAATTCAAGGGAAGTGTCAAAACATTTTTAGTTATCTAATCAATTTCAAAGATACTGATACTTTATACGAAGAGCATATAAGTAGGTAAGGAGTTTGACTCTAATGTTGAGATAATTGTGTATTTGTGTGTTTGAATCAAAAACATTTTCAATACTATGTTGTCACTAAGTTAAAGGATTGACTCTTCTATATCATTCTTACCTAGTGCCAACAAAATATAAGTTTTGCTTATTATGTTTTCTAGTAACCTACATCACTAGAGCTAGTAATTTTTTTGAATTTGTTGCATGTCATTGCTGTGTAGATTGTATTCTTATGTTTTAGTACTAAAAACTTTAGTCCACTCCATAATCCTTCACTTAGTTACTTTCTTTTGTCTCTTTTGCGTTCTTTACCTCATTAAATTGGTGCTTATGATTTATGAAGTACATGACCATTAGAAAGTTGTGTTCAATATTTCTTGCCATGTAGATGCATGTCTAGTTGCATAAATGCAATAGATTGAAGTTAATATCTAGACTAAGGGACTTATCATTTATGCACAAGAAATTAGGCATAAGACTAAAAAAAAAAAGAGTAATGGAGCAAATTTCAAGCATTTGTTGATTTCCTTTTTGACAATTGGAAATGTTATAATATAGAAATTGGAAGGGAAAACTGACTCAAGATACATCCTTTGTTTGTTTTTGTTTCTCTATGTTCGTCTTAATTTAGTTATGACATCTTCTTCTATGTTATCCTTTCTTCCTATAAATATAGATGTGGGAACCTTTTGGTAGGTTTTACAACATTCCTTTTACTCAACTTCAAAGTTTGTAGCATAATAAAGATTTTACCTTTGCTTCTATGTCATGCATGTAGAAAGTTAGATTGGAAAAAATTAAGTAAGGGACTTGGTAGACCTTCTGACCCTTATCTTACATGGCAAAAAATGTAATGGTAGCCATTTATGAGAAAATGAAATTTGTTTTTATTATTTTTTTTCCCCTTTTAATACATTTATTTTTTCTTATTAGGATGGCCTTATAGATAGTCCCTTGGAGGATGATATTTCTCCATCATATATATTTTACGAATATCGTTGCCTTTCCTTAGTAAGCATGTGTAGCATAACAGATTTGTAGGACATCAAGAGCAAGTAAAAATACAAATTGGTTGAGAAGTCAAATTGCATCTCTTTTATGACTAACTTTCATTTTTATGAGTCATATGAGATGCTACCATGAGTAGCTTAGGAGAAAAATGGATTACATTGTTTTTTTATATTTTGCTTTTGAAAATAATGCCTGCATCTAAAGCAATTTTTCTGAAGGAGTTATTCTATTATGGAAAACTAAGCTCACTACCTTTACAAGAGAATGAAACTAAAACCTCCAATGCATCCAAACCATTTTGTTTATTATCTAAGATTTAAAAAATTTTTTTAAAAAAATTAAACTAGATAAAAAAAAATATTTTCCTTTTTCAGGTTACCTAACATAAGCATATTTTCTCTCTTTGTCTATTTTTTCCCATATATCATTCAAAAAGAAAAGAAAATTTTTCAAAAATGCCTAAGCTTTTAACTATTTGAACACAAATAAGCATATTCTCTATGCATACATGAAAAATGTGAGGAATTACCTAAGATCTTAATAATTTTAGAGGTATCTTGAATTGTCATTGACTCTAGTGCATCATTAGGATCATTTTTATCTTGGCCAAAAAAGTTTGAATTGGAAATATGACTGAAATTAGTATTAGTCATGCCCTATGTTTTGTTTGATGCACAATCATTCCAAATCTTAGTCATCCAATTATGAGAATCTCGAAATATTAAATTATTTGTCTCATCATCTTTATTGTCCATTACTACCCATAGGAGGGGCAACAACTAGATTGAATAGACTCTAAATATAGGAAAGCCAACACAATAACAAACTTGACATTAACAACTAAACTATTATTAGTTAGGTCAATACATCTTTAATTAATTGAATACATTAAAATAAAATATGATAAAGGATACTTAAAATAAAATAAAATGTCACTAATTGATATTATGAAATGAAATTAGGCATTATATTATCTATCTAAACTTTCATTATAACTAGATATATACACAAATTAATATTATTAATAAGGAGGGCATAAGTTATAGTTAAACAATTAAACATGTCAAGATCTGCAACAAAAGCATCACCCACAAATTTTGTCACAAAAAATCTTTTGTTATTATAATTATAAATTTTAGCATCTCTTGCAAAGTTTACAATTGAAAGAAACATCATTGGATTAGACCCATGAAACACATTAGTGAAGCCCCAATAAGGAAAGAACAAAATTATAGTACAACGTTGGAAAAAAAGAGACAAAAAATGAAATAGGAAAAAATGTACATATGAGATGATGGCACGTAAGAACCAACCTAAAGAGTGTCATATTACATGCATGTTTTTGCTTTAAAAAATCTTTGTTGATTGATGTATTATTGATTTGAATTAATGTCTGTGTTTGAATTTTGTTGGAGAGAGTTGCCTGTCAAGAAGCAAAACAAAGGTGCCCCATTTAAGATCTTGGTTCCTCTCATTTATACTCCTATTCTTCCTCTAACTAAATTCCCCACCATTTTTTTTGTCAATATTTTTTTTCTTTCATTCTTCGAACTATTCTCTACCCATAGTTTTTTTTTCCCCAATTTTGGGTTTTATATACAAAAAATTATTATGTATGTTTTAAATTTTGTATTTTTGTTGCTATTCACATAAGTCATGATTTTAAGCCCTTATCAAGGTAGTTTTTACCATTTGCAAGTTTCAAGTAATATAAGGATCGATCATTCAATCATCCTATGCAAAAGTCATGAGTTTTAGTCCTTATCAAAAGTATTTGGTAGAATGTAGAATTAAATGTATATTTGATCTTATATGGTTATATATAAGTGATTGGTGATTCTTGCTAGGTAACATAGAGTTTGCTTTTCTGTAAATTCAATGTAATGGCACAACCAACATTGCGGCAACCTAGTGCAATCCTCCCTAATGGATTTTGTGAGTGCTACCCTTATTTATTAAAAGAAAAATACATATAAATGAGTGTCACTAGTAAATGCATCAACACAGGTCTTTGAGTGGAATTATTCTGAGTTGGATTACTTTTAAATCAAGCCATATCCAAATTATTTTTGGGTAGGCCTTGAGTTAATCGAGAGTTGACAAGTTATTATTTAAGAATTATTTTTTTTATTCTTAGTTATTTTTTTATATTTAAACTATTTTTAATTTTTTTTATATATATTAATTTATTTTAAAAGTGTATATTTCTTATTTTTAAACTTATTTTTCTCATATCACTATACTTTGATTATAAGTTAAGTAGTTAATTTGAAAAAAACTAATTTTTTATTTATCATATATTATAATAGGTAAAAACAATTTATTATTTACTGTTTATTATTTATACATTAGTTTGAATAAAATGTATATAATTTTTTTATTTTTTTGTACTAATTTTTATATTATTGTTAAGTTTTAGTTGTATGTTGACCTTTTAATTTATAATAAACAAAAAAAATTATTATTTAATATGAATTTGTATGAAAAATTTACAAAATATTATAAATATTTCATATATTTATATTATTTATAGAATGTGTATATAAATATATGTGTGAATGTGTGTATGTGAATATAATTTTAAAAATATTATTAAAATATTTAAAATAAAAAATAATATATATATATATATATATATATATATATATATATATATATATATATATATTTAAGAGAAAAAACTTATATAAATTAAATATATTATTTATTTACATATTATATAAAAAAATGGTGTGCATATGAGATGTGTATATACTCATATATATATATATATATATATATAAAATAAAATAATATAATAAAAAAATATAGAGAAACAAATAATAAATTTATTTTGCATTTTTTCTCATAAGAAAATTCATAAAATTTATTTTCAAAATAATAAAAAATTATATTTTTTAGTACATAAAACTAATGACTCAAATATTATAATCTTTTTATATTAATTTTTTTTATATTATCTTGAGAAAAAAAAAAACTAGTCATAATGAATTATTTTTCAAGCTCAAATAAAAATAATAATCAATATGATAGAATATTGCAATGATAATTATAGATTTCACTGTCTATTGCAAAGTTTACAACTGAAAGAAATGTCATCATATTGGTTATCAAAGATGTTGCATTATTTATGTAAATGAGATGAGAGCTATGCTAAGGTATTGACATTTTTTGACCTATTGATGATATCTTAGGCGTTGCTACATTTTATATGTTTAATTTGCCCTCTAGCATCAAGTAAAGTACATTTGGTATTCAAACAACAAACATGTTGCACATATTTAAATGAAACAAAATTTAATATTGATTCTAATATCTGAATTTAATTAAAAAAAGGTAACACCATAACTTATAAATTATTATTACCATTATGATTTGAGACTAATTGAGAGGCAAAAGTAACAAAACTATTAAATATAAGAGTTAAGTACATTTACAATACCATAAAGTGATAAGTTGCCTTCTTATATTCTCATGTCCAAAGCTTTGTAGTCTCATTAGCTAGCATAGCAAAAAGTTTCACATACAGTACTCCTTTCAGTTTTTTTTAGGGCACAACAATTTCATGTTTCTTGCTACAAACAAATAATTTTTTTGTGATTATAAAATAGGCCTTTTATAAATAGGTTCAACAACTATTTTCTTTCTATGTTTTTCTCAAGCTACCCAAGACATTTTCAAGTTACATGTGTAGCAACCCTTTTGTCTTTTTAGTTTTTGACAGAACACTTATAGTTTTTTCTAACACAATAGCTACAAATTTTTTAGCACAACATACTAATTTTGTGGATTATAAATAAGCATTAACCCTTCTCTCCTTTTGATTTTTCATAAGCTCTCTCTCTCTTCTACTAATGAAACTTTTCTTTCCCACCATGCCATGGATTCAATTGTTCAACACTAGTATATTTTGAGGTGGAGGAGAATAACAGCCACTATGCTAACTATTATTTTTACATGGACAACTCTATTTCCATTAAAAAGTTCAAAATTTTCTCAAAACTTCTTTCCTCACCTCTAATTTCCTTGAAATTGGCAAATCGTAGGGATTACATGTACCATCTGACTCATTCTCAATAATGAACTTGACATTAACGACTAATTTTCTATTAGTTAGGTCAATGCATCTTTAATTAATTGAATATATAAAAATTAAAATATGATAAAAGAATACTTAAAATAAAATAAAATGACACTCACTAATTGATATCAAGAAATAAATTTTGGCATTAGATTGTCTACCTAAACATTCATAATAACCAAAATATATACACAATTAATATTACTAATAGGGTAAGCATAAGTTATAGTGAAACAACTAAAACATGTCAACATCTACAATACAAGTATCACCCATGGTTTCTATCACAGAAATCTTTCATAATCATAATTACAAATTTCAATGTTTCTTACAAAGTTAACAATTAAAAGAAATGTCATTGGATCATCCTAATGAAACACATCAATGAATCCCTAAGAAGGAAATAACTAAATTATATCACAACATTGAGAAAAAAAAAAAGAGAAGAAAAATGAAAAAGGAAAAAAAGTGTACTAATGAGATGATAGCTTGTGAGAACTAACCCAAGGAGTGCATATTACTCACATGTTTTTGCTTCCAAATCTTTGTTGATTGATGTATTGTTGATTAGAATTAATGTCTATGTTTGAATTTTGTTGAAAAGAGTCACTTGTTAGGAAACAAAACAAAGGTGCCCCATTCAAGTTTTGGGTTCCTATCATTCATGCTCCTGTTCTTCCTCTAACTAAATTTCCCACCATTTTTTTAAATGATTTTTTTTCTTTCATTCTATAGACTATTTACTACATGTGTTTTGAATTTTGATTGTCTAATGTTTGGCTTTTTTAGGTGATTGTAGTGTTTTAGTTTGACTCTCATTGTGCCATAAACCTATTTTGAGGGATTGTTTGTTTACAATTTTGTTGGCTAGCTCATTTGCTCATGGCTTTTACTTGGTGTATCCCTTCTTAAACTTACTGCTTGTTCTACTATTTTGTTGATTTATTTATTTATTTTTACAATGTGATTCTTGATTTTGACTCTTTTCACTAAGTCCTTTTTTTTACCATATTGCCAATTGAGCAATCATATTAGCTATTCCAGAGGCCTTAGTTTTGGTTTAGACTTTTCTTGGGCTATGGGGGTATTAATTTGTTTTTCTAGTAGGTATTTATGAAAATTAGTTTGGGTCAAAAAAAGATCATGTTTTTCATTGTAAGGATAAATGCGTGAATGGCTAGTGGATGCAACTGAAGTAATTGTTATGAAAATGATGCTCATGCATACAAGTAGTTGAAAAGAATAATTGTTATAAGTATTTTAAGAATATGCTTTCATATGTGCAAAATGTGTTGATTTTAGCATTATTCTTATGATTGCTAAGTTGGAAACAATGGAATTATTGTAAAGGAATTTGTATTAATAGGGTAAGAAGAAAGGAGATTTAGGATTGAATTTTGGAGAAATCCCATTAATTGATGTTGATTATAATGCACATCATACACAATGCATGTAATTATTAGTTTGGAACTTTCAAAATAATTGTCCTATAATTATCTCAATTATAACCCCTTTATTGTTCCTAAACTTCTATTTCTTTTTCCTTTTTGCATTTTTTTGGGTCTCTAAATGTTTCTCAAATAGCTAATAAAAAAGAAAAAATTTTTGATTATACACTAAGCTAATCACTAAAATTTGGTGTGATATAATGATGCATGTACACTTTTAAATTTAGCAAAGCCAATGTCTTGAATGACAATGTGCCCATTTTGATTCGCATATTTTGTGGGAATCAAAAAGTTGGCCCCAACATAAGTCTATGAGTAAAAAAAATTTGGACAATCACTTTCTTAAGGGTAGCAATAATAGATCTATGTATTTTCTTTGGAGATGTTTATGACATTAAAGCAGATAGTATATGACTAAATTACCATTAATTACTTCCAAAGGTGTGATGTTTCCATCTGAGCTTCATGTTGGTAGATAAAGACATGCATGTGGGTTTTACATTTGTTTTTTTTGGATGCAATCTCTAGAGGAACTTCTTGATTTCTTAATTGAACCTCCTTTGATGGCTAATTTACACTTATTACCTCTAATGCAATAATGAACATGACATTAATGGCTAATCTGCTATATGTTTGATTGACGCATCTTTAATTAATTGAATACATAAAAATAAAATATGATTTTAATACATGAAATAAAATTTAAAAAAATAATAATTAAAGTCAATTAAGTATTATGTTATCCATTTAAAACTTTAGTAATAATCAGATTTATACATAATTAATATTATTAATAAGGTAGGCATAAGTTACAATTAACCAACTAAACATGTCAACATAAGCATTGTAAGCATCACCCACCATTTCTGTCACAAAAAACCTTCATAATCATTTAGTATGTTATCACTAATAATTTATTTTCTAAACTTAGCAAAGATGATAATCAATATTATATGATATTACAATGATAATGATAGATTTTAGCATTTCTTACAAAAGTTTACAAGCAAAAGAAACAGCACTAGATTGGCCTAATCAAACACATTAGTTGAGCCCTAAGAAGGCAATAACTAAATTATATTAAAAAAATAAATGAAAAGGAAAAAAAAATATACTTATGAGACTATGACCTATGAGAACCAACTTAAGGAGTGGCTAAAGAGCTATTAATCCTAGTAGGGCTTAAACTTGGAGGCAAGATATCTAGCAATCAAGGAGTGATACATGGTATTGTGAAACAATGTGTTGGCAGTCAACATGCGAAGCTACCTTGCCTTTTCTTCCATAAGGCATCCCAAAGTAAACCAAAATTTGACCAATTTAGTCTTGCCATTGGATATGATCTCTTATTTCCCTAGGACATCTTCATCCACCTTGTCCTTGTAGCCAATGCAGTCAACCTCCAAGGACTAGCTGAAGAGAGGGGTCCACTAATTTGGCAAGGCAAAGGAGCTTTTCCAATGGTTCAAGTCATCTTTATGGGTGTCAGATGAGGCAGCACATGATCGAACCATTATAGTCTCAAATGAAGGAGATTAGTAACCATTTCCAGGGTTTTATTAATTTATGAAGAAAGGGGTTTTTGTGATGGGTTTTGCTTTAATAGTTTTGTGGTGTTTTGGGCATTATTTGAAGATCATTAGGGAAAGGGAAAGTTGAGGGCTTGGAGGGGCCCATGCCAAAACAAAAAAAGATGGGAAAAAGGATAAAAGGGAAAAGTGGCAACATTTAATGTTGGGATATGGTGGTCGTGTGGGCCACCATTTGTTGCAAATTGAATAAGATCTTTCTTTTGTCCTTTCCAGGCGATCAGTTATTCCACTTCTATTATTGTTTTTCGTAGTCCTTAAGGTCAATTGTCTTTTTGTTTTTCCTTTCTTTTTTTTTTTTTGGAGCAATGAGGGCCAATTTGCATGACTAGAAAGAAATTTGCAATGGAATCCATGCAAGAATCTTATCATATTCTTATCTTGTTGATTTAGCCTCCCAATAATTAAAGTTAATTACAATGCTTTAACATCATACACAAGGAATGTAATTATTAGTTTTGGACTTTCAAAATATCAGTTTTATAATTATCTTAATTGTTACCCCTCTATTGTTCCTAAAATTCTTCTATTTCCTTTTCCCTTTTGGATTTTTCGAGATCTCCAAACATCTCTCAGCCAATCAATAGAAAAGATAAAACTCAATCATACATTAGGCTAATCACTAAAATTCTATGTGATATAATGATGCATGTACACTTATAAATTTAGCAAAGCCAACATTTTGAAATACAAATGTGCCTATTTTGTTTCACTTATCCTTTCATAAATTAAAAGTTGGCCCTAGCGGAAGTATGTGAGTAAAAAATTTAGATGTAACTTCAAGTCACTTTCTTATAGGTCAATGATAATGGATTTATGTATTTTCTTTGGAGATATTTATGATATTGAAGAGTGCTAGATAGGATGATGTGACTAAAATATCATTAGTTACTAACAAAGATGCAATTTTTCCATTTATGCTTCCTACTGGTGCATAAAGACATACACATGGTCTTTGTTTTTTTTTTTGGGATGCATTTGTGGAAGGTGGTTCTAGATTAGAACTCCTTTGTTGGCTAATCTATTGCTATGTTACAAGAAAAGTTGGCAACTTTGAACAATTAGATGGTGCTAAAAGGTCATGCTCATTTTGAGTAATAATGGTTGTTTGCTTATTGTCAAAACACATATATATAATCCTATATACATATAATACACATGTATATTCTCCATGTTGATGTCAGTAGGTCATAACTTAGGTTGAATTCAATAAAATTAAAAATTTAGCTATTTGAGAATTATTATCCAACTTAAATGTAACTCAGTAAATTTAGCTGCAAAATTAGAATTTTCTTTTCTAAGGTTCAAGGTTAAAAAAGTACCACAAACACATTCACATAAGTTGCTTTATAATAAACCATAAAATTAAATTTTTTCCTTTATGTCCATCGTTGTAAAAATTATAATTTAAAATAACCAATTCTTAACATAATTGATCATTATTTTTTTTTTACATACTAAAATTACTTGGGTTTGTTTTTGAAAATTATTGAGATTAGTACTTAAGTTGGATTTTTTTTTTTTTTTTTTGACTTTTAAAAAGGAACAAATGCAATAAATATAAAATCATAGTTGTAATATTGAATTGCACTATTATAGTTGAAAGTTTTTGGGAAGAAGCGTGCCTCATGAAAATAGAATGGGTGGGCCTATTGTAATCTTTTAAACAACTGCAGGCCATCAAATCAATGGTTTACAACACTCAAGCCCAATAAAATTTGTTAGGTGGACTTTGGAATTAGAGATGAATGGGCAATGTAATGGGCTTGGTCTTCACCTAATTCATCTCCTCTGTTGCAGACTTATGGTGCTTACATGATGGTTTTCCAATTCAAGATGGATTCATTTTTTGTAGCCTTGCGGTACATAGTGAGCTCATGGTCTTTTTGTTTCTTATTTATCCTTTTTCTTTTCTCACTTTCTCTCTTTTTTTTTTAAAGAGAATTATTACGTATACATATATATATATATATATATATATTAATTTGAATAAAATTTATTAAATTTAAAATTTAAAGTTGTTTTATTATTGTTGTATTTAATCAAAATCCATTTAGAACATGCTATGAGTTAAAAAAATAAAAATTTAATTTTTTTCTATATAATTATCTCCTTAAATTATAAATAGTATTCAAATTTAAATTTC
>JBAPLJ010000444.1:0-41993 GCA_037832345.1 Rhizophora mangle | reverse complement strand
TTGGTACTTATTTGCTTTCAATCCTTACAGGACAATACTCTATTCACTATCTATATTCTTAAGCAACTAGTCCACTTGCTAATAGTTATTTTCACGCATTGTATTCTATCAATAAGGCCGTAAGAGTGCCAAATCCTTGCACGAACCTCTAATGGAATGATGCAAGTCCATGAAAGCTTATGACTTCATAGATTGAGGTTAGAACTTACCTCTCTTGGATCTTCTCTTCATCTACTTTTATTCCTTCATGGAGGATTACATAAACAAGGAAAGTGACTTGATTCTAAAACAATTAACACTTTTTTGATATTGCCACAAAGCTTTTCCTTCCTTAGAACTTCAAACACATGCAAAAGGTGTCTAACATGATCAACTTGCTTCTAGCTATAAACTAAAATATCATCAAAGTAAACAACAATAAATCTACCAATGAACTTCCTTAACACATGATTTATTAATCTCATAAATGTATTAGGTGCATTAAAAACACCAAAAGGCATCTCTTTCCTTCATATGGATCTAATGATAATCTCTCTTCATATGTTTGAGAAGATTTTGGAATCATGTAGTCCATCAAGATTATTTAGCCTTGAAATCAAGTAGCACTAATTTATGGTGGCCTTGTTGATAGCATGACAGTTAACACACATATGCATAGCCCTATTCTTCTTTAGAGCAAAGACTTATGGATTCTTAAACATATCCCTTTTGATGGATTACTTGCTGTATAGTTGAGCAAATACACCCAATGAAGAGATTGATCCATTATAGAAGAGAGATTGGATAGTTAAGTCTACCACTAAGGTGATAATGCAATGCAAGCACACCAATCTAAGAACTTTGAAAATTCACCACACTTGAAGAAAATAAGTGAAAAGAATTAAAATCAATGAGATTGAACTCAAATTTATAAATAAATGATCATAAATAGATATATGCTAGTTGTTAGTTCTTTTGTAAAGAAAATATTAGCAATTTCCATCAATTTGTAATAAATGACATATTGATAATATGCAAGAAGCTTGTAATAAACGTTGGAAACATAAAAAGAAATATGGAAATTGAGTAATTAGAAAATGTTGCCAGCTTTCCACCATTGCATGCTTGATTTATTGGGTCATCAAAGTGGTAATAAATACTCCACAAAAGTAGAATTATTGCTTTACTAAAGCTCCACTTTGGCTAGTCCATCATCCCTTCTAGAAGCAATGCATTGCTTGCAGGGCTTATCTTTAATTTTGAATGAGTAAAAAGGAACAAATACTCTTGATTTTCAATCAAGGTTAGGTGATGCATCAACTTGAATGCATTTGGACTACCTAAGACATAATAACATGCATCTCATAATGAAATCAAAGATCAATATAGACATTTAAACCATTCCATCTAGGTAAGAAAAGCCAATCAAGATGAATTACTCCTTTGGTTGGAGGAATTCAATAGATTCAAATAACCCAAGGTCTATTAATGTGCAAGTCTAATAAAATTAATGCTCAGTGTAGACATGCATGTTAATTAGAAGATTATTTTCTATAAGTGATTCCTTACAATGAAAGTAAAAGCTTTATGACTCAAGAATTAGACAATAGTCTAAAGTTTCAAGCAATGAAAGTTTCTTTTCTAATGAAGAAAGCTAATAAAGAATAATTCTCCTTTATACAATAGATTACATTGAACTTAAACTACTTAGAGGAGAAGGCCCATTGCTAGGTAATCAATAGGCATTGTCATCTTTGAAGTAATGAATGATTTGATCATGGTAAATAAGGCTAAGTAAGATTAGTAGCTTCAATATTAGATATACTTTAATAGATTCAGACTACCCTAGACATAATAATATGCATCTTGTAATGAAATTAGTGATCAATGCAAACATTTAAGTTCATTTCATGTTTTATTCATGAGAATGACTTCTTAGAACAAAAGAAAAAGCCTTACATAGGAGAAATGAAGTGATGATCTCATCATTGGAAATATGCCAAAATATCCATACAAGAAAAGCTAATCAAGATTTGCAATTAGTTTGTTTGATGAAATTTAATGGATTTAGACTATCTAAGGTGTATTGAACTACATATCACAATAAAATTAATGCGTAGCATTGACATGGATGTCTATTGCATGATCATTTTGTGTGAATGACTACTTGCAACAAAAGGAGAAGCCTTATTGCCAAGGAATCAAATAACAATCTAAACATTCAAACAATGAACAATTTTCTTTTGTAAAAGAAAGCTAATGAAGAGTAATTGCTCCTTTATTCTATAAATTTCATTGGATTTGGACAACCCAAAGTTGAAGTCTTATTGTTAAGTTATCAAGAGATGATCACATGTTTAAAGTAATGAATGAATCTATCATTATAAGTAAAGCTAATCAAGAGTAAAAGCTTCTTTATTAGATAGACTTCAATGGATTAAAAATACCTGAGATAGAATATCGTGCATCTTGCAATGTAGTGAATGATCGGTGTAGACAGTTAAGTTAAATTCACCATTGCTTTGTGTGAATGACTCTTCTATACAGATGGAGAAGTCTTATTTTCTAGAAATGAAGTGTCATTCTCATTTTTCAAGTGGTGAACCATACTATCCAGGGAAGAAAAGCTAATCAAAATGAATTACTCCTTTGTTTAAAGGAATTCAATGGATTAGGCCTACCCAAGGAGTATTAACTGCCATGTCACAACGAATTTAATGCTCTATGTAGACATGGATGTTAATTACTTGATCATTATGAATGATTCCTCACAAATGCAGCAGCCATATTACCAAGAAATCAGGGGATGGTTTCAAGTTTCAAGTACTAAAAAAAAATCTCACTTGCCAAAGAAAACTATTCAAGAGTAAGAGCTCCTTTAATCAATGGACTTGAAAGGATTCAAATGACCTAGTGTAGAAGTTTTATTCTCAAGTAATCAAGAGACAACCTTATATTTCAAGCAATAAATGATATTCTCTTTAGAAGAAATGCTAATGAAGAGCAATAATTTGTTTATTGAATGGTCTTGAATGGATTTAAATTACCTGAGACATAATAACATGCATCTTGAAATAAAATTAGTAATCATTGTAGATAATTAAGTACAAGATTCCTCTATGTGAATGACTCCCTAAAACAATAGGAGAAGCCTTATTACCTAAAAATGAAGTGTGAGTCTTAGCTTTTGAAAATGAACCATTCTATCTAGTTAAGAAAATCTATTTAGGAAAAATGACTCCTTTGTTTTATGGAATTCAATGGACTAAGACTACCTAAAGTGTATTGATGTGCATGTTGCTATAAATTTAAAATTTTGTGTAGACATGGATGTTAATTGCATGAATATTTTGTGTGAATCATTCCTTGCAACAAAAGGAGAAGAATTATTGCCAAGGAATCATGTGACAATTTCATTATTCAAACAACAAACAATTTATGTTGGCTAAAAAAGCTAATCATGAGTAATAGGTCCTTTATTTGATGGGCTCCAAAGGATTTAGATTACCCAAATTGTAAGTCTTATTATAAAGTAATCAAGAGATAAGCTCCTATTTCAAGTGATGAATGAATCTTTCATTATAAAGAAGGCTAATCAAAAGTAAAAGCTTCTTTATTGGGTGGATTTGAATGCATTCAAATTAGCCAAAATAGAATATCATGCATATCAAAATGGAATCACTTATTGGTGAGACATTTAAGTTAATTTTATGATTCCTTTGTATAAATGATTCCATGGAATACAAGGAATAGAATTGTTACCTAGAGATGAAGTGCAAGTCTTATGTTTCAGGCAATGAGCCATAATATCCATATAAGAAAAGTTAATTAGGATAAATAACCCTTTTATTTGATGAAATTCAAGGGATTTAGACTACTTAAGGTGTATTGACATGCATGTTGCAATGCAATTAATATTCAATTTGGACACAGATTTTAACTGCATGCTTATTTGGTATGAATGATTCTTTGTAATTTAAGGAGAAGCCTTATTGGCATGAAATTAAGTGATGGTCTTAACTTTATAATGAAGAGTGACCTCTTTCTTGAAAGAAATAAAAAAAGCTAATCAAAAGTAATATTTATTTGATAAAATTTTATTGATTTAAACTACCGAAAAAAGGAGTCTTATTGTCAAGCAATCAAGATGTTGTCTTGTGTTCCAAGCAATGAATAATTCTCTCATTGTAAAAGAACTAATCAAGAGTAATAGTTTATTTAATGGACTTGAATAGATTTGAACTTCCAAAGACAAAATCAGGTGCATCTCACAACGTAATCAGTGATTGATGTGGACATTTATGTTAATTTCATGAATCCTTTAAGTGAATGACTCCTTGGAACGAAAGGAAAAGCCTTATTAGCAAGAATTGAAGTGATGATCTCATATTTTAGGCAATGAACCATTCTATCCATATAAGAAAAACTAATCAAGATGAATGACTCCTTTTTTGATGGAATTCATTCGATACAAACTATCCAAGATGCATTGATGTGCATGTCACAACAAAATTAAAGTTCAATATGGATATAGATATTAATTAGATGCTCATTTGGCATGAATGATTCCTTACAACAAAGGGATAGGCCTTTTTGCTAAAGAATTAGGTGATAATGTCATGTTTTAGCAACAAACAAATCTCTTCTAGTAATGGAAGCCAATCAAGAGCAATAGTTCCTTTCCTTAATGAACATTAAGTAATTTGAACTACCTTCTAAAGGAATCTTAATTTTTATTAACTAGGAGATGTCTCATGTTGCAACTAATGAACAATTCTCTCATAATAAAGAAATTCAACCAAGTGTAATAGCTTCTTTATTAGATGTAGTTCATTGGATTCAAACTATTTAAGACATAATCATGTGCATCTCGTAATGAAAATAGTGATCAGTGTTAGAAATTCAAGTTAATTTCATGATTCCTCTATGTGAATGACTCATTGGAATGAAAAAAGAAATCTTAATACATGGAAATAAGGTGTTAGTCTCATGTTTTAGGCAATGAACCATTCTACCCTTGTAAGAAAAGCTAATAAAGATGATTGACTCATGTTTTTTTATGGAATTAAATGGACTTGGAAAACCTAATGGTATTAAATGCATGTCATATTGAAATTAATGATCTAAGTAAACATAAATGTTAATTAAATGATCATTCTTTATGAATGATTCCTCACAATGAAAGGAAAAGTGTTATTGCAAAGGAGTCAAGTGATGGTCTTAAGTTTCAAGCTATCATCAATTCTCTCTTGGTAAATAAGGATAGCTAAGACTAATACCTCTTTTATTTGATGGACTTCAATAAATTAAGACTAACCAAATGAGAAGCCCTATTGCAAGTAATAAAGAGAAAAACACATGTTTCAAGTATTGAACAAATCTCTTACAATAAAGGAGGCTAATCAGGAGATAAAGTTGTGTTATTGAATGGATTTCAATAGATCTAAACTATCTATTACGAAACAATATGCACTTGACAAAGGAATTTGTGATTTGTGTGGACATTTTAGTTAATTTCATGATTTCTTTGTATGAATGACTCTTTTAAAGGAAAGGAGAAGTCTTATTAGCTAATAATGATTTATTGATCACTTGTGAGCATTCTTGGAATTTTCTTAGGAAACTAAAGCCACCGTTACCTTTCCTCTCCAGTTTAACCATTGTTGCAACTAGTTTGGTCCAATGTCTAAAATTTTTTAGGCTTAATTTAGAAGGTTTTAATATCTTCTAATCAAAATTCTAGCGCTAAATTACCCAAGCTTCTTTTCCTCAATTATTATAATTTTGTTAAAATTTCAAACTACCTTGGATTTGTTAATAAGAACTCCAGATTAGTGATGATCCTTTCATAAGGACTCCAATTCTTGGCCAAATCTACAAAGTTAAATTTTGGTAATAGTTTTTTTCTACTTAACAATAGAAAGCTCACAAGCATGATGTCCTATAGTGGTTTTCTACAAATCCCTAGTAATACAACACCATTGAAGCAAGCACCTCTCAATTCCTCTCGCAAAAGACATGTACAAGTGCCCTCCTGGCTAGAGCCAATACCAAGTAAGAATATCCAACTATATTGACAAATATTCTCCAATAAGCTTAGCAAGCCATGGATGAAGCTAAGTCCAAGTCATCATCATCATATGATCCTTTTCAAAATCATGATCTTGATGAAGATGTTTTTGGCCCCATCAACATCAAGCATAATGACAAAGGCAAAAGCAAAGGGTGAAATGCTTTTACAGAGGGTAAAAGGATAAAAACAGAAGAAATGCTTATTTTTATTATCATAAGTTTGTTCGTTATTTAATCCACTTATTAATTGTTTGTATTCTCTGTATCTTTCAATGATTTGATTTCAATATTAGTTAATATATTTAAAATTTGATGGTGATTATGATAGATGCTTGATGATAGAAATTCAACTATAGGCTATATAAACCCCCCAAGGAGAAAAAAAAGGAAAGAAAACTCTATTATAAAACAAAAAAGGCATAATTATACTTTGTATCTAAGATTATTAGAAATTTTATAAAAATAAAAAAAACTAATATTATTAGTCAACTTGGACAAAAAAATTCATAAAATGATACTCTTGTATGTAATATATAACATTAGAAAAACCTCATCTTCACCATGCAACTTTAGTGTCCTTCTCTTCCTCTCATCAAAAACATCATTTTCTGAATGCTAGCATTGCAAATGTTGTAGTGTTTTAGTTATTCAACTAGAACTTATAGCCACCTTAAAAAAAAAATTAATTGTGTATAAATACAATTATTATGAAAATTTAGATAAATGATATAATGCCCAATTTCACATGATGTTGATGATGGTAATTTAATTAATTCATAATTTCCCCAAAAAACATAGCAAATAAAGCTTTTATTAGATGACATTATGCAAGAAAAATATACAAGAGTGGATCCTCAAGCTTAATACCAACCTAGTACTTGAAAATGTTGAATTTTGGATACATAAATACATTATTATCTCGATATTAGACTCCCTCCTTATTTATATGCTCTTCATGTAAAATGTTCATGTTGTTGAAGTTGATTAGGCAGCTAGGGTGTTTCTCAACAGCTCTAGCATCTACCTTCTTTCTTCACATTCATCCTACATCTCTAAGACATTGTGAGAAATAATGATAATGATAGCACCCAAAACAATTGAAAATTCTCCCAGTACATCACTGTCATGAATGAAATGAATTCTAAGATTGACAAAAATAATTTTATAGATGAAATGTCTTAATGACAATGACAAGGTTTGAGACAAACAAATTGATAGTGTAGCAAGCATGAAAAAAAGAAAAGAACAACTTTCCAAATAGTTGAATTTGAAATGGAAGTGTGGGTTGCCAACATAGGAAGAAAATCATGTTCCAGAGTGAATGTAAAGGGAAAAAGTGAGGGTTTCTCCATTACCTAAAGTTTTAGCACGTAAAAAAATGTAAGGAGCTTAAAAGAGGCAAAATAAAGACAAAATCAACTCAAACAAGGTTTGATGGCTAAAGTCAACCAAAATGGCCATGTCATGAACTTGACAGGTGTCCAAAAAAATTAAGAATGAGTAAGATGGTACATGCAATCCATGTGATCTACCAATTCCAAGGAAATTGAAGGTGAGGGAAAAAGTTTCGAGAAAAATTAGAAATTTTCAATAACAATAGAGTTGTCCATGTAAAAATAACAACTAGCATGGTGGTTATTATTCTCCTCCACCTTGGAATTAGCTGGGGCTAAACAATTGAATCTATAGTGTGCTGGGAAAGAAAAAGTTTCACTAGGAGATGAGAGAGAGAGAGCTTATAAAAATCAGAAGGATAGTAGGGTTGCTACTTATTTATAATCACCAAAATTCATATGTTTTGCTAGAAAAACTATGCATGTTGTGCCAAAAAAATTAAGAGGAGAAAAGGTTTGCTGCACATGAAACTCGAACATGTCTTATGTAGCTTAAGAAAAATCAAGAGTAGAAAATGGTTGCTGCACTTATTTATTAAAGGCTTATGTATAATCAAGAAAATTTATTTGTTTGTAGCATGAAACATGGAATTGTTATGCCTAAAGAATTGAAAGGAGTGATGTCTGTGAAATTTTTTGTTGTGCCAACTAATGGAGTTATAGGGCTTAGGATGTGAGAATATAAGAAGGCAACTCATCATTTTATAATATTATAAGTGTACTTGACTTTTATATTTAATAATTTTGTTACTTTTGTCCCTTAATTAGTCTTAAATCATAATGATGATAACAATTTATGAGTTTATGGTTATGGTGCGACCTTAAATTTAAATTTAGAGATTAGATATTAAATTTTATTTTATTTAAATATATGCAATAATATGTTTGCTATTTGACTACCAAAGGTTTGACTTAGTCACAATATAAGCATATTTTACTTGATGCTGGTGGGCAAATTGAATACAAAATGTATTGGTGCCAAAGATACCATCAATAGGTCAGAAAACATCAATAGCCCAACAAACTTCTCATCTCCTTTACACAAAACATCTTTGATAACTAATTTGATGACATTTTCTCCACTGTACACTTTGCAAGAGACGTTGGAATTTGTAATTATTAATGTAATATTCTATCATGTTGATTATCATTCATTACTGAGCTGAGAAAATAAATCATTATGATTTTTTTTTTCTTCTTCAAGATAACATAAAAAATTAAAATGAAATATTATAATATTTAAGTCATTGATTTTATATATCAAAAAATATACTTTTAACTATTTTAATTATAAATTTTATAATTTTTCTTGTGAGTAAAAACAAAATAAATTTATTTTTTATTTTTTTTAATTTATTATTCTATTATATATATATATACAGCATATATATATATATATATATATATATATATATATATATATACTATTTTTTTATATATTATCTAAATAAATAATATATTTATTTTTTTATAATTTTGTATTAATTTATTTAATATATATATATATATATAGAGATAGAGAGAGAGAGAGAGAGAGAGAGAGAGAGAAAGAGAGAAATTAAAATTTAAATTAATATTATATATATATATATATATATATATATAATAATTTTTTTTTTTTTTTTAATATATTATAATATTTTAAAATTTATATACATATAAAAAAAATATATTTTTTATATATATGTAATAAATAATATATATAATATATATATAATACGTATATATATATTTATAAATTTTTTTACAAATTAATATATAAAAAAAATATATATAAATATTAATTTTTTTTTTTACTATAAATTAGTAAGTCAATATATAATTAAAGTTTAATATTAAAAAAAAAAAATAAAAAAAAAAAAAAAAAAAAAAAAAAAACTTTAAAATAAATTAAAATAATATAAAAAAATAAATAAAAAAAATAAAAATGAAAAAAAAATGACCAAAAATAAAAGATTAATTCTTAAATCATAACTTATCAACTTTTGAATTGACCTGAAACCTACCTAAAAACAATTTCAATGTAACATGATTCAAAAGTAATCCAACTCAAAATAATTCCACTTGATGACCCATGCTAACAATTTACTAATGATGCTTATTTATATGTTTTTCTTTTTTTTTTTTTCATAAGTAAGGTTAGCACTCATAAGTCCATTAGGGAGGATTGTGCTAGGTTGCTACAAAGTTGGTTGTGCTACTACATTGAATTTATAGAAAAGGCACCAACCACTAATACAACCATATATGACTAAATATACATTTAATTCTATCAAATACTTTGATAAGGACTCAATCTCATGACTTTTGCATAGGATGATCAATCCTTTTATTATTTGAAACCCACTAATGGTAAAAACTACCATGATAAGGACTTAAACTCATGACTTATGCAAATTGCAACAAAAATACAAAAGTAAAAACACAAAAAATTTTGGTAGGAAGATCAAAAATTCAGAAAAAAAAAAAAAAAAAAAAAAAAAAAAACTATGGGCAAAGAATAGTCCATACATTGTCAAGTCTTGAGTTCAATGAGTCAAAGTACATCATTAGTGTGATTGAAGCACTATAATTAATTTTTATTTCCATTCCAAGGTTATATAGTGCTTGGTTCCAATAGTAAAATTAGAAGGATAAGTGTTTGAAACTCTTAACAAACTTAAAATGGTGTCTTATAGCAAAGGCCCTAGTTTGCCTATATGAATGTGGAATGTTTAGGCCATTCCATTAAGCCAAAGGGCTTGGCTTTGAAGCATTCACAAAAGGGATAGGGACACAATGGCCTTTTAATGTATCAATTATCTAAAAAGAAGTGTAATGTTGTACCATCATGTGTGCTAATTGTTTCTACATCTTATCAATGAAAATAGTTGGTTTAAAGCTTGTCTACCACTTTATTTAGATTTATTGTAATGCCCTTTTCACTATGTAAAGGTTCAATTTATAAGACACTTTTACTTATGCATATGACTATAGAATTGTTATGTCCTTAGCATTTAAACTCATGAATGTTAGACTAAAGGTGTTTATTAACAAATAGCCACTACCACATTTATAAATATGAAGGGCTTATCATTTGTTCAAGAGACCAAAAAACTTTGCTTTCTTCTCATGATTTCTCCATTATTATATTAAAGATCCTTTTGTCTCTAACATTGCTGCAAAAATATTAGACATTCTAAAGAGCAACTTTAAAAATAAAATAAATTCTTAAGGGCTTAATTTTGGTAATGCAACTTGTAATTAAGTGTGCTTCATTTTACCCTATGAGAGAATTCACATAAACATCTATTGCAAATTAGTAAGGACAAATTTTGCCTTAAGGAAAGTGACATCAGATACATGACTTGAAGTAATCATCTTTCAAATTTCAATGTAGTTAAGAGTTGTATCAACATCTTTACCATGAAACTCTAGTATCCTGCTCTTCCTTTCATTAGAAATCTCATTTTCAAAATGTTGGCATTGTGGATGTTGAAGTGTTTAAATATTAATTTTGTATAAATATCATTATTATGAAATTTAGATAGATGACATAATGCCTAATTTCACATCATGTTGTAACTCATAATTTCCCAAAACAAAAAAGAAACATAGTAAACAAGTTTTTAATAGATGACATTATTAAGAACAATAGACAAGAGTGGATCCTTGAGCTTAATACCAAGCTCATACTTGAAAATGTTGAATTTTAGTTACACAAATGCATTAGTATCTCAATATTAGACTCCCTCCCTACTACTATATGCTCTTCTTGTAAAATGTCCACCTTGTTAAAGTTGATTAGACAACCAAGGTTTCTCAATGGCTTTAGCATCTACCTTCTTTCTTCACACTCACCCAACATCTCCAACACATTAGGGGAAACAGTGATAATGGTAGCACCCAATACAATATCAAATACTTCTAGTACACCATTTTCGTAAATAAAATGAATTTCTAGATTGATGAAAATAATTTTTGGGATGAAATGTCTTAGTGACAATGATAGGGTTTGAGATAGACAAATTAATAGTGCTGCAAGCATGTAAAAGCAAAGAACAACCTTCCAATTAGTTGAATTTTAAATGGAAGTGTGCATTGCAAACACAAGAAGAAAATCATGTGTTAGAGTGAGTGCAAAAGGGAAAAGTAAGGGTTTCTCCACTACTCGAAGTTTTAAACACATAAATAAGGTAAGAGATTAAAAGACACAGAATCAACTTAAACAAGGTTCTAAAATAGAACATGGCACTCCTAGGTTAGTTATCAATTACAAGCCCTTAAATCAAGACTTGGAATGGATCAAGTATCTAGTTTCAAATCAAAAAAACCTCCTTTAACACCTTACTAAGGCATTGGTTTTTTTTTTAAGTTTGATGTGAAATTTGGATTCTTGTAGATTTAGATCAAGGAGGTAGATTGATACAAAACTACCTTCATTGTACCCTTTAGCTAGTATGAATGGAATGTAATGTCATCATTCAGACTCAAAAAATGTGTCCTCTAAGTTCCAAAGGATCATGAATGAGATTTATTCTCTTAATTTTTAGTTATTTATATTAATAATGTCTTAGTATTTTCATCTAATATAAATCAACACTTTTTAGCACTTGACCATCCTCATAGAGGTCACTTGCAAGCACAAGCTAGCCATTTCCAAGCCTAAGATCAATCTCTTTCAAACTAAGGTAAGATTCATTGGTCAATATATCTATTAAAGTATACTCATCCTTATAGAACAATCAAATCCAATTTGCTGATAAATTTCTTGATTAGCTTATCGACAAATCTCAACTCCAAAGGTGCTTAAGAAGTTTTAATTATGTCATTGACTTCTATCCCAAGCTCAATCTAGTTTGCAAGCATTTACATCATGGACTAAAAAAAACTCCAATTCCCTAGTCACATGAACATATAGCCATAGTTCAAGCCATCAAGTAGCAAGTCAAGGAATTTCCTTGTTTGCACATTTGTGATCTAAACCCACCTAAGATAGTTAAGATAGATGCCTCAAAAATTAGTTATGGTAGGATCCTTAAGCAAACCAATGGTAAACAAGAATAACTTGTTCATTTTACCTATAAGCATTGGAATGACTACTATTAAGCAATAGTATTCCACGATCAAAAAAGAAATTTTAGCAAATGTTTTGTGCATCTCCAAATTTCAAAATCATTTGCTCAATCAAAAGTTTTTACTTTGCATTGATTGTCAAACTACAAAATGCATTTTGCAAAAAGATGTTCAAAACCTTGCATCAAAACAAATTTTTGTCCATGGGCAAGTAATTTTAAGCATTTTTTTTTTTTTGACATCAAGTTTGTGAAAGGTAGTTCAAATTCTTTGCTTGATTTCTTACAAGAGAATTCTTGCAAGGCTCTCTACCACCTTCCCCCAAATCTTTAATCAAGTCTCTCAAAAATCTTTGGAGAAGAAGCATTAGCCTAAGAAAAAAACTAAAAACTCTTCAAGCTCTAACCATTCATCCTCCCTTTCAAATATCAATCCCAGAACTAAAGCAACCCTTTTGAGCTCACCACCAAAAACTCATCAACCACTTAAAACCTGGTTAGCCCCTCTACCAAACTATTAAGTATCATTAAGCCTACTTTTTTGAAGTAGATCGAGCCTAAAATATGCATTAGTGTTTCTTCTAGTAAGAACACCAATCAAGTAACAAGCAAAGAGGTGGTTAAGGTATCACCTACCTTTTTTCTCAAATGAGGTGGTTACAGTCCCATTGACCCATCTCTCAAAATCAATTTCAATTTCAAAAGGCAAAAAATTGGTTGTTTCAAATACCCCTCTATAAATTCTTTTCCCAAGAAATTTTCAAGCAACTTCAAAAAAGGTTTTGCCTTATATTATTAAGCCATCTTTTTAAAACATTGAGTTGATTGAAAAAGGATTCTTTGACACCAACCCTTGGGTTGTTACCAACAAATTATTTTCTTCAAATTGGTTTTACAAGCCTTAGGATTTATAGAAGCCTAGATCATTTTATAAAACTTTATTAATTGAAACTAGATTAGTCAAAATCAGCACCATTACCACCCAATGATCCAAGTCAAATTACCCCCTTAACTATTCAAATTATTTTTAGGTCCTTTAACCCTTAAATTGGCCTGAATCACCAAACCACTATCAAAAATTTCAAGCTAGCATTACTATGTCCTCAAGTTTCCTTCCCAAATTCAACTATTGGGATTACAAATAGGCATGGTTTAATGCTTTTTATTACTAAAATCAATCCGACAAGCATTCCTGAATATTTTTCTAGGAAACCAAAGCCATTATTACCTTTCCATTTTGGTTCAACCATTAATGGAACTAGTTTTTTCCAATGTATGAAATCTTTTTGGACTTAATTTAGGAAGGTTTCAATATCTCCCAATCAAAATTCTAGCCCTAAATTACCCAAGCTTTTTTTCCTCAATTATTACAATTTTGTTATCATTTCAACCTACCTTGAATTTGTGCATGGGAACTCTACATTAGTGATGATCCTTTCCTAAGGACTCTAGTTCTTGGTTAAATCTACAAGGTCAAATTTTGGCAATAATTTTCTGTTACTTAATCACAAAAAGCTCACAAGCATGGTGTCCTATAGTGGTTTTCTACAAATCCCTAGCAATCCAACACCATCAAAGCAAGCACCTCTCAATTCCTTTAACAAAAGACACATACAAGTGCCCTCCTAGTTGGAGCCAAATCCAAGTAGGAATATTTGACTGTATTGACTGATATTCTCCAACTAGCTCAGCAAGCCATGGATAAAGCTAAGTCTAGCTCATTATTATTATATGATCCTTTTTAGAATCATGATCTAGATGAAGAAATTTTTGGCCCCATCCACATCAAGCACAAATACAAAGGCAAAAGGCAAAGGTGAAATGCTTTTACTAAGGGTAAAAGGATAAAAGTAAAAGGAATCTTAGTTTTTACCTAAAGTTAAAGTAAAAAAAAAAAAATATGTTTTTCTAAAAAGTAAAAGAAGTTACCTTTTACAAAGCAAAAAATTTGCTTTTCACTAAAAGTAACTTTGTCTTTAAGCTTCAAGCATTGAAGGCCCAAGAATTTATAAGAGGCTTCACTTATTAAGTATTAGGCAAGCTTTAAAAAGGAAAAGCTTTTAGAAGAAAACTTTTCCTTTAGGAATAAGTTCTACAAACCTTAGAAAATGTTTTAGGAGGGAGTTCACTTAAAACATAATCTTATCCTTTGTAAACATTTTCCTATCCTATAATCTAATAGCTCTTTTGTGAGTGTTCACTTACTTTACTCTTTTCAACTTGTAAAAGGACTCCCAAATGGGAAATCCCTAAGTTATCCTCTAAATGTCTATGAATCATTAATGCATGAAAATAAATTTTAATATTCATCTTTCATGCATGTACCAAGGTTTCATTTGAATGTTTTTAAAGGTATATTCAATATATCAACTAAAAACTAGTACCAACTCGAGAGACTTATGTATGAGTAACCACTTCTATAACAATGCCATATACTAGATAAATTTATCCTTCATATGCATCATCATGCATTCTCATACAGAGTCTATATCCTGTAAGATCCTTGCCTCAAGTGGTATCAAAAACCTAATCCCAAGTATTCTTGGTCTTCATGTTACAGTGGTTTGTTCTGTCTTGTTTACTTGTCAAGGGAAGAAACTAAGTGTGAGTGCAATGTAAGGGTAAGAAACCAAATGAGTGTGGTCTTGGCAATAAGTCTTGAGGGTGAGTCAATGAGACCATTGGTTACCACTAAGACGTAGGTAGTTGAAGTCCCTATTTCCCAAGCTCCATTGTCGGAGAATCCCTACAGCAACTCAGCTAGTAAAGGCATGCTCTTGTACTAACTTACCATGTCTACTATGTCTATACCTTCATCCTTAAGTCATGTGTACCCCTCTAAGTCCATTACTAGGAACAACATATCTTGGGAAGAGATCTGTATGGAAACCTTTAGCCAAGCCATAAACAATTGAAGTATAGTATAGGAGAGTACCTAGTAGGATGAATTTTAGGATAAGTCTCTTTAATGTCATTAATTTGCATCTCATTTTTCTTAGATTAGTTGCATTAGATAGTACTCCAAAAATTATCATTGAGTCAAATCACTTGCATAATATAAAAAAAATTAGAAATTTTAGAAAGCTAGTTCTTAGATTGAGTCCACTTTTTGTTGTTCAAACCTCCTACTTTAGAGAATTTTTAGGAATCTTAGGCTTATCTAGATGCGCCTTCACATTTTGAGTTAGCACATCATCATTGAAAAAGCATCTCCTAAATAGACTTTAGGAACAATTTGATTAGTAGCATGGAAAAACATAAAATTAAATAATTTGTTTAGTAGCATTTGAAAGTTATTTTTGGTAAGAGATGATAACATTCTTACTTGTAAAGGATGCATGTGCACAAATTAGTACCTTGGTAGGATAGGTAAAATATCCATCATAAATTCATATATCCACACACTATCCATCATAAACCCATCCTTCAAACCTCTAAAAAATATGCCCATAGATAACCCATTCCAGAAATTCAAAATCAACCCAAACAACTTTTTAAGCCAAAAAACCAAATTTTGTACACTCCCAAAATAACTTGCTTCACATGTAAACAAAGTGGACACTTAGCTCGTTACTATGAAATAATACACAAAGTCTAAGCCCAGTTACCCAAAACCAATCTATGAATAGGTCCATAACCTATTCATTAACACTTTTGATTCTACACTCAATTCTTCGTCTCCTCATCCAACCATCACTAGCCCAATAAGTAGTGTAGCCATTCCAAGCAAACCTATTTGTCCTAATAACTCTAGCATTCCTCCTAGTATAAATCTAGATGCAAGATCAACTCTCCATATCTTTAAAACTCCTATAACATCTTGCATGACCTATACAAAGTTTTATCCATGTAGTTTTAGAATTAGGATTACCTTTCTCTAACTATGATCTTCAATAGTATATCTTTTTTTTCTCATTATTTTTTATCTATTTTAGATGGCAAGTTCTCATAAACACTAGTACATCCAAGCCTACCAAAGGTATAAGGGTATTAGTCTACCCATATATCAGTTTGAACCCTCAAGTTCAAGTTCAAGATCACTAGACTAGACTAAATATAGTTGATAGGACTAGAACTTCAATGCATCTTAAACAATCTTAGGAATCATATAGCTAGAAAGAAAGATTCTTTATTGGTTCTCAATAGTCTTGTCACTATTTTTTTTTTTTTTCATATTAGACAACTTAGGGAATTTGCATTTGATTAGCATTAGATTAATCATTTTTTTTTTTCTTCAAATGCACATAGTCCTTGTTCACCTCATGTTAAAAAAGGTTTTGATTATAAAGCCAATATCCCTCATTTATAGTATCTCAAAAAAAAACAACTTGACAAAGACTACTCTTCTTTAATATAATAGCATCAAAACCTTGAAAAAATCCACTCATCATTACTTCAACAGTTTCAAACTCTTAGTACCAAAATTTCAATTCTTAGAGAAACCTTGCTTAAAGTAAACCCTATGGCACCAATTCCTCCACCTTCTGCAGCCAAAATAGATACCAATACTTAAACTTCTTTTCCATATTTTTTAAAATAAATGTCAATAACTAGACTTCTATTCCATTCTTAGAAAAATATTGACCTCCTTCAACATACAAAAGACATGCTAGTACTCAAACACCTTCTCTGTCCTTGGAATCATACCAACCTCCTTCAAAATATAGAAAGAATTCTAGTACCCAAACTTTTCCTAGATCTTTAGATCAATATCAACCTCTTTAATAGTTTTTCCATTATCCTCCTTAAGGAAATTTTCTTTTTACCCTCATTCATCTTACTCTTTTCTTTCCCACTTAGAAAAGCAAAAGGCACTTGCCTATTTTCCTAAAGACCTCTCTAAATGCCTCACAAAATTAGTGAAGATAAGATTTTTTTTTTTACACTATTAACAATTTTGAAGAGGCTCGACAACACATAGTCTTAGAGCCCAGTGGGCTGCACCACTATTGGAAAAGGACATGGAAATATGACACAATGTTTAGTTGCAAAGAATGCAATCTAGTTCCTCTAGATTGCTAACATCAGCTTGACTTTAGCATTCTACAATTAATGGTTCTTGATCTTCACTAGTTTCCTTTTAATTACAAAAGGTTTTATGACTATGGACTTCTTGCAAGACTCCATATTCATAGAAGAGATCTTCTTTGAACTTCTCAATTCAAATCATTATAGTAGAATTTTTTTTTTAAGAAACTCTCATAGAGCAATTCAAAAAGTTCTTCCAAGGCAAGTACACTAGTGACATTATTGCCATCATTGTAGATATTACTATTTCTCCTCTAGAGCAAATTTCCTTTTCAAACTATCAACTGACTGTCCATCACCTTTACATTTAATGAAGAAAGTGATTGGGCATTCCAAGAGAAATCCCTTGGCCTTGTTGGTGGAAAGCAATGGCAACTTAAGTTAATCACTGGTAGGCTTACATTTAGGCAAACAACTAGAATTGGTCCTTTTACAATAGTCACTACTATGAAATAAGAAAGACCACTTACCAATGATTCTTCCATAGAAATGTTGACATTGACTTGGATTGAGCACTACTACTCTACAGCACAAAAAAGGCATATCTCCTTGACTTTTAAGCTTTAGAATCAAAATAACAAAATATCCCATGGATGATTCAAATTCTCACATGGAAGATGAAGAAGCCTTCAACATTAACAACTGTCAAGAAGGATAACCTCCAAGAAGGAATTCAATATCTTAAAAAAAAAAATCAAAATTTTTCTAGTGTTCCATTGTGAAGCAAGTTTCATGACTAGCATTGTTCATCTTAATGTTGCATCTTACTCAATTCCCTTTTACATTAGAGTTAACAATCCATAAGAGTCCTCATTTCACTATATCAATCTCCATAATAAAAAGTAACATGACATATTACCTACTCAAAGGAGTCATCCAATTCCAAGACCAATCCACCACACAATTAAAGTCCTATTGGTCATCCAAGCATCCATGTATGTCCATAAGTCCTTGCTATGTCTATCAATACATTCTTTGGAAGTCAATGAGTCCATTATGTATCCAAGTAGCAATCTATTAAAGCCATAAAGCCTAAATTCATTTAGTCTTCACATTGTTTGATTAGCCATCTCTATTAAGTGCATCAAGTGTTTAGTTCACTAAAATTAGTCCAATGAACTTGTCCAACAATTCATTCATAAAGTTAGTCCACTACTAAGTTAAGTCAAGAGTCAGTTGGTCAACAAGCTCCTCTAGACTTTGTGCTAGTCCAAATAATCCTCTCTAAAGGATTCTAGATCTTGGCCAAATCTAGTACTCCAAGCCTAGATAATAGTCTTCTACTACTTAATAATAGTTGATTATTATCTAGAATTTAAGCCTTCTGCTGAGCAACAAAAGCAAATTTGCAAGCAATAAGTTCCTATTATTTGGCAATAAGAACTCACAAGCAAGGTGTCCTACAGTGGATTTATAAACATCCATATCAGTCCACCACCAAGCAACCCAAACTCATTGAGTGCCCTCTTTACTACAAGCCAGTCATGACAAAAATTTATGGAGACCTTGCCAAATATTCTCTAGGATATGCTCCAAGCTCTTGGTTAAGGTCAAGAATGTAGCATTAAATTCTCCTCAAAATCATAATCTTGACTTATCCATACCAAATTCAAGCATTAAGCACATGAAGGACCTCTAATAACATTGCTAGATATTCTCCACAATTATCAATCAAGCTTTGGATAAAGCCAAGCAAATGTTATGGGCCTTGTCCTTGATTCTTTTGGTCCCATCCAAGCACAAAGGCAAAGGCAAAAGGCAAAGGTGAAATGCTTTTATCAAGGATACAAGGACAAAAGTAGAAGGAATCTCTAATTTTACCCAAAGTTAAAGTAAAAAGCAATTGCTTTTCTAAAAAGCAAAAGAATCTACTTTTAAAAAAAAAAAAGCATTTACTTTTCACTGAAAGTAGCTTGATCTTCAAGCTCCAAGCATCTACAAAAGGCCTCACTTATCAAGCATTAGACAAACTTTTAGAAAAAGAAAAAGCTTTTAAAAAAAGAAGAAGAAGTTTTTTTTTTAAAAAAAAAAGCTTTTAGAAAAACTTTTCCTTTTAGGAATAGTTACTACAAACCTTAGAAAACATTTTAAGAGGAAGTCCTCCTAGACCAAAATCTTATCTTTTGTAAATATGTTTCTATCTTGTAATCTAGTAGCTCTTATGTAAGTATTTTTTTACTCTTTTTAACTTGTAAAGGGATTCTTGAACGAGAAATCCCTAAGTTATCCTTTAAATGTCTATGTATCTTTAATGCATGCAAATGAATTTTAATATTTATCTTTAATGCATGTACGAAGGTTTCATTTGAATGTTTTTAAATGCATATTCAATATAATGGCTAAAAACTAATACCAATTTAAGAGACATATGTCTGAGCAACTTTTGGACTAATAATGCCGCATATTGGATAAATTTATCCATCATATGCATCATCATGCATTCTCATACAGAGTCTCTATCTTGTAAGATCCTTGCCTCTAAAAATAGCAAGGTTTATGGGGCATTCCTTAAAAGGATATCCTTTTAGGTGAATTAGTATTAGAGCCAAGTTGCCACCATCATGATGCGAGTTCAAGTGGCTATAAATCTCAATTCCTAGAAGGGTTAACGAGCAGGGGTTACACTTTGGTGAAGCGTGGTGGGTTGATAAGGTTAGAAATAACAGGGTTACTATAGAGTTAATATTAAATTTAGCTTATATATATATATATATATATATATATATATATATTTTACTTTTTTTTTTAAATTATTTATGATATTTTTAAAAATTATACACACACACATATTTTTTTTATATACACATCTTGTAAATAATACAAATATATGTAATATATTATTTATAAAGTTTTCATACAAATTGATATATGAAAAAAACATATTAAATAATAATTTTTTTTGTCTACCATAAATTAGCAAGTTAACATACAAGCAAAGCTTAATAATAAGATAAAAATTAGTATAAAAATAAAAAATATATATATTTTAGTTGAATTAATATATAAAAATAAATAATAAATAATAATTCTTTTTACCTATTAGACTATATGATAAGTAAAAAAGTTTACTTGTCAAATCTCAAATTAACTTGAAGCATACCTATAAACAATTAGAATGTGACATGATTCAAAAATGTAATATAAGTCGTCGGAATAATTCCACTTAATGACGTATGTTGACACATACACACACACACACACACACACACACACACACACATATTTTCATAAGGGTAGCACTCATAAATCCTATGCTCCAAAATGTTGGTTGTGCCACTACATTGAATATACAAAAGTGCAAACTTTATGCTACCTAGCAAGAGACACCAATCACTCATATAACTATATAAGATCAAATATATGTTTAATTCCATCGAATACTTTAATAAGGATACAAACTCATGACTTTTGCATAGGATGATTGATCCTTTTATTACTTGAAACTTGCAAGTGGTAAAAACAACCTTGATAAGGACTTAAACTCATGACTCAAGCAATGTAATTATTAGTTTTGAACTTTCAAAATATTAGTCTTATAATTATCTCAATTGTTACCCCTCTATTGTTCCTAAACTTCTCTTATTTAATTTTCCTTTTTGCACTTTTTTAGGTCTTTAACTTTTTTTTTTGAAAATCAATAAAGAAGAAAAAACTCAATCATACACTAAGCTAATCACTAAAATTCTGTGTGATATAATGATGCATGTGCACTTATAAATTTAGCAAAGCCACTATTTTGAAATACAAATGTGCCCATTCTTATTCACTTATTTTTTTTTGAATAAAAAAGTCAACCTCAACGGAAGTATGCAAGTAGAAAATTTGCACAAAACTTTAGGTTGCTTTCATATATGTTAGTGATCATGGATGTATGTATTTTCTTTGGAGATATTTACAGCATCAAAGAGTGCTAGATAGCATGATATGACTAAATTATCATCAATTACTGACAAAGGTGCAATGTTTCCAATTGTGCTTCCTACTGGGACATAAAGATATGCACGTGGGTTTTTGGTTTTTCTTTTGATGCATTCTTGGAAGGAGCTTTTAGATTGGAACTCTCCCATTGGCTAATCTATTGCTATGCTATAAGAAAAGTTGGCAAATGCGCCTATTAGTTTGCACAACAAAAACTTTCATGTATAGTGCTCCTTTTAGGTTTTTGCACAACAATTCCATGTTTCCATTATAAATAGGTCTTTTATAAATAGGTGCAACAACCATTTTCACCTCTTTATTTTTCTTTAGCTACCCAAGACATGTTCAAGTTTCACGTGCAACAATCCTTTTCTCCTCTTAATTTTTTTTTAGCACAATACTCATAGTTTTTCTAACACAAAAGCTACAGTTTTTTTTTGGCACAATGTACTAATTTTGGTGATCTTAAATAGGCAGCAACCTTTCTCTCTTTCCAATTTTTCATAAGCTCTCTCTCTCTCTACCTCTTCTCTTAATGAAACTTTTTTACTCCCACCATGCCATGGATTCAATTGTTTAGACCCAGTTGATTTCAAGGTGAAGGAGAATAATAATCACCGTGCTAGCTATTATTTTTACATGGACAACTTTGTTGTTATTGAAGATTTCCAATTTTTCTCAAAACTTCTTTCCTCACTTCTAATTTCCTTAAAATTAATAGATTATAGGGATTGCATGTACCATCTTAATCATTCTTAATTTTTTTTCTAGACTCCTATTATGTTCATGTTGTAGCCATTTTGGTTAACTTTAGCCATTAGAACCTTGTTTGAGTTGATTTTGTCTCTTTTAATCTCTTACCTTATTTATATGCTAAAACTTTGAGTAGTGGAGAAACCCTCACTTTTTCCATTTGCACTCACTTCGATATTTTACGATTTTCATCCAAGTTGACTATTAATGTTAGTATATTTTTATAATTTCTAATAATCTCATATACAAAGTATAATTATACTTTATATTTTATACTAGAGTTTTCTTTTCATTTGTTCTCCTTTTGGGGTTAATAGCTTGTAGTTGAATTCCTATCATCAAGCATCTAACATAATAACCATCAAATTTTAAATATATTAATTGATATTAAAATCAAATCAATGACAGATGTAGAAAATACAATCAATTAATAAGTGGGTTGAATAACTAACAAAATTATGATAATAATAAAAAATGTTATTATTTTCAAATTTGGAAGAAAATTAAATAACTTGATATTTTTTATAGTTTGATTTTCCCAACAAAAGGAATGGTCCTAACAAATACATGAACTAATCACATTATCCATAAATTTTACTTTTGAAAAAATAAAATAACTATTCAAATTAAAATTAGGTATACTTTAAATTAGCTTGCTTGCTATTTAGATTAATTGTAATAATTTCATCTCACATTGTTCTATTAAAAATCAAAATCCAACTAGATAGGCATATGGGCCCTTTAGATTTGGACAAAGAACAAGCACTTTCCAAATCAATACCCAGTTTTGGCCTTATTATCTGATTGCTATGCCTCCAATTAGTGAGTTTTTTTCATCAAGTGTCTATTATGGGTCCATGTCATATTACATGCATGTTTTTGTTATAAAAATCTTTGTTGATGAATGTATTATTGATTAGAATTAATGTCTGTGTCTAAATCTCATTGAAGAGAGGCATTGGTTAGGAGGAAAAACAAAGGTCCTCCATTCAAGTTTTTAGTTCCTCTCATTTATGCTCTTATTCTTCATCTGAGTAAACTCTCCCACAAATTTTTATGATTCAACCCTTTTTGTCTTTCATTTTCTAAATGATTTATTGCATGGGAATTGAATTTTGATTATCCATTAATAAACCTTTTTAAGTGTTTGTAATGTTTTAGCTTAATTCTCAATATGCCACAAGCCTAAATGTTTATGATTATGTTAGTTAGCACTTTGCTCATGGCTTTTACTTGGTGTATCCTTTTTCAAACTTGCATCTTGTTTTGTTATTTTGTTGATTGATTTATTTACTTATTATTAGAATGCAATTTTTGATTCTAATTCTTTTCACAAAATTTTTTGACCATATTGTCAGTGGTTAATTCTGATTTCTTGGGCTATTATAGCATCAATTTGCTTTTTTAGTAGGGATGTATGAAAATCTGTCTAGATCATAATTCATGTTTCTCAATTGTAAGGATAAGAATGCGTGAATGGTTAGTAGTTGCAATAGAAGTCAATGTTATGGACATGATGCCCATGCCATCAAGTAGTTTGAGAATATGCTTCAATATGTGCAAAATGGTGATGTTTTAAGCATAATTCTTATGATTGCTAAGCTAAAAATGATGGAATTATTGTAAAGGAATTTGCATTAATGACGTTAAAAAAAAAGGGGTTTTGGGTTGAATTTTGGAAAATTCCCATTAACTAATTAAACATGTAATGCTCTTTTGATTGAGCCCTAACATGCTGAAACTATACTTGCTACTTTAATCAAGCTAGTATAAAGAGAGAATTCAAAGGAATTGTTAAAACTTTTTTGGTTGACTAATCAATTTCAAAAGACATGGACATTTTACATGAAAAGCATATAAGCAAGCAGGGATTCAGACTTTGGTGCTAAGATAATAGTGTATTCATGCACCTAAATCTGAAACATTTTCAATACTATGTTGACATTGAGCTAGAGGATCCACTCTTTTATATCATTCATACCTAGTGCCAACAAAAATAAGCTTTGTTTGTTATGATTTTTGGCAACCAGCATCATTGGAGCTTGAAATTTCTCTAAATTTGTTGCTTGATATTTTTGTATAGATTATATTCTCATGTTTCAGTATTGAAAATTTTAGTACACTCCATAATATTTTGCTAAGTTAGTTTCCTTTGTCTCTTTTGGGTCCTTTGTCCCCCATTGAGTTGGTGTTTATGATTTATGAAGCACATGACCATTAAAAAGTTGTGTTTAGTATTTACTGCCATGTAAATGCATAGCTAATTGCACAAATGCAAGAGACTGAAGTTAACATCTAGACTAAGGGTCTTGTCATATATGTACAAGAAATTAGGCATGAGTCCAAAAAAGAGAAAGAAAAAAATATGGACCAAATTTCAAGTGTTTGTTGATTTTCATTTTGACAATTGGAAATGTTAAGATAGAAGTTGGAAGAGAAAAAATGACTCAAGATACATCCTTTGTTATTTTTGGTTCTTTATGTTAATCTCAATTTAGTTATGAGTTATTCATCTCCATCATCCTTTCTTCTAGTGAAATATAAAAGTGGGAACTTTTTGGTTGGTTTTATAGCATTTGTTCTACTTAACTTCAAAGTTTGCAACTCTATGAAAATTTTACCTTTGTTTCTATGTCTTGCACGTAGGAAGTTAGTTTGGAAAATTAAGTGAGGGACTTGGTAGGCCTTCTGACTCATATCTTACATGGCAGAAATGTAATGGTAGCCAATCATGAGAAAATGAATCATGTTTTTATTATTTTTTTTTTCCCCTTTTAATACATTTGTTTTTCTTATTGGGATGGTCTTATAGACAATCTCTTGGAGGATCATTTTTCTCTATCCTATATTCTACAAATAGTGTTGCTTTTCCCTAGCAAACATGTTCAGCAAAATAGATCTATATGACATCAAGAGCAAGTGAAAATGAATAATGGTTGAGAAGTCTGCTTACATCTCTTTAGCAACTTACTTTCATTTGTAAGAGTCATACACAATGCTGCCATGAGTAGCTTAGGAGAAAATTGGATTGGATTGCATTTTAAATTTTGCTTTATGAATAATGCTTGCATTTAAAACCTTTTTCTAAAGGAGTTATTCTATTATGAAAAACTAAGCTAACTACCTTTGCAAGAGCATGAAACCAAAACTTCCAATGAATCCAAACCATTTTGTTTATTGTCTAGGATTTAAAAATTAAAAGAAAAAAATTTTCAAAAATGTTTGAGCTCTTAATTATTTGAACACAAATAAGCATATTCTCTAAGCATACATGAAAAAGGCGAGGAATTACCATGGATCCTAGTAATTCTAAAGGCATCTTGAATTGTTATTATTACTATATCATTAGGACATTTTTTTATTGGCTGGAAAAGTTTGAACTCAAAATATGATTGAAATCAACATTAGTCAAGCCATATGTTATATTTGATGCATAATATTTCAAAATATTACTCATCCAATTAAGAAATCCTAAAATTGTTAAATTATTTGTCCTATCATCTTCACCATTTAGTACTACCCGTAGGAGTGGCAACAACTAGACTAGATAGATGCTAAATACAACAAAGCCAATGCAATAAAAAACTTGACATTAATGGCTAAGCTGCTATTAGTTAGGCTAATGCATCTTTAATTAATTGAACACATAAAAATAAAATACAATTGAAAAATACTTAAAATAAAATAACATTAAACATCACTAATTGATTTATCATGAAATGAAATTAGGCATTATATTTTTTATTTAAACTTTCATATTAACTAGATATATACACAATTTGATATTATTAATAAGGTGGGCATAAGTTGTAGTTAAAATAGTTAAACATGTCAATATCTGCAATGCAAGCATCATCCACAATTTTTTGTCATGGAAATCTTTCATAATCATAATTACAAATTTCAGCATCTCTTACAAAGTTTACAATTGAAAGAAATGTCATTAGATTGGACCAACAAAACACATCAATGAAGCCCTAAAAAGGAAAGAACTAAATTATACTGCAATATTTGAAAAAGAAAAGAGAGAGAAAAAAATGAAATGGAAAAAAAAATGTACTGATGAGACAACGACCCATGAGAACCAAGTTTGGGAGTGGTATATTACACATATGTTTCTGCTTTGAAATCTTTTGTTGATTGATATATTATTAATTAGAATTAATCATTATGTTTGAATTTTGTCAAAAAGAGTTGCTTGTTAGGAAGCAAAACAAAGGTGGCCTATTTAAGTTCTTGGTTCCTCTTATTAATGCATCTATTTTTCATTTGCTAATTTTCCCACCATTTTTTTTTTATTTTTTCTATTTCATTCTTTGGACTATTCTCTACCATAATCTTTTTTTTTTTTTTTATCTATTTTTGGGTTTTCTACCAAAATTTATTGTGTTTTTAATTTTGTATTTTTGTTGCTATGCATTTAAGTCATAAGTTTAAGTCCTTATTAAGGTAGTTTTTTTTTACCATTTGTAGGTTTCAAATAATAAAAGGATCAATCATCCTAGGCAAAAGTCATGATTTGAGTCCTTATCAAAGTATTTGATGGAATTAAATGTATGTTTGGTCTTATATAGTTGTATGAGTGGTTGGTGACTCTTGCTAGCTAACATAGAGTTTGCTCTTCTGTAAATTCAATGTAGTAGCGAAACCAACTTTGCAGGAACCTAGCACAATCCTCCCTAAAGAATTTGTGAGTGCTACTCTTACTTATGAAATATATATATATATATAAGCAAAGCATCACTAATAAATGTTTCAACACAAGTCCTTGAGTGAAATTATTTTGATTATCTCATCTTCCCATAGTTGAATCATTTATTTCTAGCAAAATGCATCTAATCAATTCATTTCATGTTAACGCATTCACTCTTTTACTAGCAAGGACTCATTCAAACAAATTAAACATGAAATTAACATTGGTTTTATGCACCCATCATTATATTAATCGTGATAATAACAACCTCATGACTTTCATTCATACTATAAATCCATGAAATTCCATCAAACAAAGGAATCATTGATCTTGATTGTCTCTTTTTATAGGTATTTAATGGTTAAATTATGGAAAAATGCATCCGTCAATTCATTTCCTAGGATCAGGTTCACTCCTCCTTAGTTGTAATGACTCATTCACACAAATTGAACATGAAATTACCGTTGGTGTATGCAACAAATGTTATATTAATTGTGATAATAACAAGCTCAAGACCTTTTCACTCTTAATCCATAAAATTCCATCAAACAATCGAGTGATTGATCTTGATTGTGTCTTCTTGCTAAAATTGAATGGTTCAATTCTAGAAGAATGCATATGTTGGTACATTGCATGGGATCAAGTTCACTCCTTTAACATTACAAGGAATTTTTCACACAAATTGAACATGAAATTAACATTGTTTTGGGCACTCAACATTGCATTAATCTCAACAATAACAAATTCATGCGCTTTACACTCTAAATCCATGGCACTGTTGATCTTGATTGCCTTTTCTTGCTGGTATTAAATAGTTCAATTCTAACAAAATACATCTGTTGGTTCCTTTCTTCAAAAAAACAAGTTCAATCATTTAATTGCAAGGGCTTATTCACACAAATTGGACATGAAATTAACAATGGTATGATGACATAATAATTTTCACACCCTTAATCCATGAAATTCCATCAAACAAAGGAGTCATTTATCTTAATTGACTCTTCTTGCAGGTATTGAATGGTTTAATCCTAGTGGAATGCATTTGTCAATTCATTTATTGCTAACAACTTCACACCTTTAGTTGTAAGGACTCATTCACTCAAATTGAACATGAAATTAGCATTAGTTTATGCACTAAATATTATATAATAATCAAAATAATAACAAACACATGACTATTGCACTTTAAATCCATGAAATTCCAGCAAGCAAAGGAGTCACTGATCTTAATTGTCCTATCTTATAGGTATTGTGTACCTCAATTCTAATAGAATGCATCCATCATCAGTTCATTTCTTAGGAAGAAGTTTAGCCCTTTTGATATGAGGACTCTCATTCACACAAATTGAAAATGAAATTAACATTGGTGTATGCTCTAAACATTATATCAATTGTGAGAATAATGACATTATGACTTTTGCACATGAAATCCATGAAATTCCATCAAACAAAAGAGTTATTGATCATGATTGTCTCTTCTTGCAGGTACTAAATGGTTTAATTCTAATAAAATGCATCCGTTAATTCATTTCTTACTGACACTTTCACTCATTTAGTTTCAAGGACTCATTAGCACAAATTGACCATGAAATTAACATTGCATTCTGCACCAAACATTATATTAGTTGCAATAATAATGATCTTATGACTTTTTCACTATGAAACCATGAAATTCCATCAAGGAAAGGAGTCATTGACATTGATCATCTCTTTTGCAGATATTAAATGGTTCAATTCAAGCAGATTGCATCCATCGGTTCATTTCTTGCTAACAACTCATTTAGTTGCAACAACTCATTCACACAAATTGAATTTGAAATTAACATTGGTTTTTGCACAAAACAATACATTAATCACAATAGTAAAAAAAAAACTCATTAATTTTGCACTCTAAATCCATGAAATTTCATTAAAGAAATGATTCATTGGTCTTGATTGTCTCTTCTTATGGCCTTTGAGTGGTTCATTTATAGAAGAATGTATTCATCAGTTCATTCCTTGGGAATAAGTTCACTCCTTTAGTTGCAAGGACTCATTCTCCCAAATTGAGCATAAAATTAACTTTGTATTATGCATTAGACATTATATCAATTGTGAGAATAATGACCTTATGACTTTTGCACTTTGAATCCATGAAACAAATGAGAGCCATTGACCTTGATTGTCTCTTTTAGCAAGTATTAAAAAGGTTCAATTCTAAAACAATGCATCTATTGGTTCATTCCTGGGGATCAAGTTCATTCCTTTAGTTGCAAGTACTCATTTAGGCAAAACGAACATGAAATTAACATTGCTGTATACAACAAACATTGCATTAATTGTGATAATACCTTATGGCTTTCACTTTCTGAATCTATGAAATTCTATCAAACAATAAAGTCATTGATCTTGATTGTCTTTATTTGCAAGTATTGAATGGTTTAATTCAAGAAGAATGCATCATTGGTTCATTTCTTGCTAACAAGTTCATCTCTTTAGTTGTTAGGACTCATTGACACAAATTGAGTATGAAATTAACATTGTTGTATGCACCAAATATTATATTAATTGTGATAATAATGAACTCAAGTCTTTCTCACTCTAAATTCATGAAATTACAGCAAACAAATGGGTCATTGTTCTTGATTGTCTCTTCTTGTAACTATTGAGTGGTCTAGTTTTAGAAAAAATGCATCTGTCAGTTCATTTCTTGGGAACAAGTTTAGTCCTTTAGTTATAAGGACTCATTCACACAAATTGGACATAAAATAATTATTAGTATAAGCATCAAACATTTTATCAATTGTGAGAAATAACAACCTTACTACTTTTGCACTCAAAATCCATGAAATTCCATCAAACAAAGTAGTTAATGAACTTGATTATCTCTTCTTGTAGGTATTGAATGTTTAATTGTAGAATAATGCATTTGTTAGTACATTCTTGCTAACAAGCTCTCTCTTTTAGTTGCAACAACTCATTAACCCAAATTGAACATGAAATTAACATTGGTTTGTACCAAACATTATATTAATGTCAATAATAAACAAACTCATGAGTTTCAAACACTAAATCCATGAAACTCCATCAATCAAAGGAGTCTTTGATCTTAATTGTCTCTTTGTATAGGTATTGAGTGGTTCACTTCTAGAAGAATGTATCCATCAGTTCATTTCTTGGGAGCAAGTTCAATCCTTTAGTTGCAATGACTCATACAAAAAAATTGAGTATGAAATTAACATTGGTGTAAGCATCAAACATTATATCAATTGTCACTTTTTACTAGCAATGGATGGTTTAATTCTAGTAGAATGCATCTGCTGGATCATTTTTTGCTATCAAGTTCTCTCCTTTACTTGCAAAGGCTCATTCACACAAATGGAATATGAAATTGACACTGATTTATGCACCAAATATTACATTAATCGTAAGTGGATCTGTCAATTCAATTAATGGGATCAACTTCACTCCTTTAGTTGCTAGGGTTCTTTCACACAAAAATTGAACATGAAATTAACATAACATTATATTAATCCTGATAACAAACTAATGACTTTCAAACACTAAATGCTTGAAATTCCATCAAACAAAGGAGTCATTGATCTTGATTGTCTATTCTTCCAAGTATTAAGTGGTTCAATTCTACTAAAATGCATCCTTTGTTTCATTGTGTTTGCTAACAATTTTACTCCTTTAGTTTCAAGGACTCATTCATACAAATAGAAGGTGAAATTAACATTTTGTTATGCACCAAATATAATTTTAATCACGATAATAATGACCTCATGACTTGCACACTTTATATCTATGAAATTCCTCCCAAAAAATGAATCATTGATCTTTATCATCTCTTGTACGTTTTGAGTGTTTTGATTCTGGAAGAATGCATTTGTCAATTTATTTGTTGGGAAGAAGTACAATCCTTTAGTTGTAAGTACTCTTTCACATAAATTGAACATGAAATTAACATTGTTGTATGCATCCAACATTGTATCAATTGCAATTTGTATGCACAAATTGAAGTGGAAATTAACATTAGTTTATGCATCAAACAAAATATTAATCATGATAATAAGAACCTCATGACTTGCACACCCTAGATTCATAAAATTCCACCAAAAAAAGGAGTCATTGATCTTGACTGTCTCTTTTTGTTGATGTTGAGTGGTTCAATTCTAGAGGAATGCATCCATTAGTTCATTTCTAGGGAAAAGGTTCACTCCTTTAGTTGCAGGTACTCTTTCACATAAATTGAACATGAAATTAACATTGTTGTATGCATCAAACATTGTATCAATTGCAAGAATAATGTTGTTATGACTTTGGCCTTCTGAATCCATAAAATTCCATCAAACAAAGGAGAAATTGATCTTTGTTGTCTCTTCTTGCAAGTAATAAATAGTTCAATTCTAGAAGAATGCATCAGTTAGATCATTTCTTAGGATTAATTTCACTCCTTTACTTGTAAGGACACATTCACACAAATTGAACATGAAATTAACATTGGTGTATGTGCCAAACACTAAATTAATCACAATAATAATGACCTTAAGACTTTTACACTATGAATCCATGAAATTCCATCAATCAAAGGAGTTATTCATCTTGATTGACCTTCATGTAGGTATTGAATGGTTCATTTCTAGAAGAATGTTGCAAGGGCTCATTCACACAAATTAATCACACAAATTGAACATAAAATTAATATGGGTGTATGCACCAAACATTATATTAATCATGATACTAACAACCTCATGGCTTTCACATGCTAAATCAATGAAATTTCATCAAACAAAAGAGTCATTGATTTTGATTGTCTCTTCTTGTAGGTATTTAGTGGTCAAATCTAGAAGAATACATCGGTCAGTCCATTGCGTGGTATCAAGATCACTCCTTTAGTTGGAAGGACTCATTCACACAAATTGAACATGAAATTAACATGGTATAAGCACCAAATAACGTATCAATTGCAAGAATAAAGACCTTATGACATTGGCCTTTAGAAGCTAGGTAATTCCATCAAACAAAGGAGTCATTCATCTTGATTGTCTATTCTTGCAGGTATTGAATGGTTCAATTCCAAAATAATGCATTAATTGGTTCATTTCTTTGATCAATTTCACTCCTTTAGTTATAAGGACTCATTCACACAAATTGAAGATTGAAGATGAAATTAACATTGGTGCATGCACCAAGCATTATATTAAGTATGATAATAATGTCCTTATAATTTTCACACTTAGAATTTATGAAATTCCATCAAACAAAGGAGTCAATCATCTTGATTGTCCCTTGTTGCAAGTATTGAATGGTTTAATTCTAGAAGAATGCACCTGTTGATTCATTTCTTCAGAATAAGTTCACTCCTTTAGTTGCAACTACTCATTCACACAAATTAAGGATGAAATTAACATTGGTGTATGCACCAAATGTTATATTACTTGTGATTATAATGACCTCATAATGTTTTCACTCTAAATCCATGGAATTCCATCAAACAAAAGAATCATTCATCCTAATTATTTTTTTCTTATAGGTATTGAGAGGTTCAATTCTAGAAGGATGCATTTGTTGGTTCATTTCTATGGAAACAATTCACTCCTTTAGTTACATGGACTCATTCATAGAAATTGAACATGAAATTAACATTGGTGATAGCACCAAACATTTTATCAATTGTGAGAATAACAACCTTATGATGGACCTTCTAAATTGATGAAATTCAATCAAACAAAGGTGTCATTAATTTTCATTGTCTCTTTTGGTAGGTATTGAATGGTTCATTTCTTCAAGAATGCACTATCAATTCATTTCTTGGGATTAGATTCACTTCCTTAGTTGCAAGGTCTTAGACAAATTGAATATTAAATTCACATTATTAATTGTGATAACAACATGTTTATGGCTTTCACACATTGAATCCTTGAAATTCCATCAAACAAAGGAGTCATTGATCTTGATTGCTTCATCTTTGCAAGAATTGAATGGTACAACTATAGTAGAATGCATCTGTCGATTCATTTTTGCTAAAACATTCACTCTTTTAGTTGCAAGGACTCAGTCACACAAATTGAACATGAAATTAACATTGATTTATGCACAAAACATTATATTAATCATGATAATAATGACCTTATGACTTTGAAACTCTAAATCCGTGAAGTTCCATGAAACAAATGAGTAATTTAGTGGTTCAAATCTAAAAGATTACATAGGGTAGTCCATTATGTAGGATCAAGTCACTTCTTTTGCTACAATGACTCATTCACACAAATTGAACATGAAGTTAAACATTGCTGTATGCATAAACATTATATCAATTACAAGAATAACAACCTTATGACTCTAGCCTTTAGAAGCCATGAAATTCCATCAAACAAAGGAGTCATCCATCTTAATTGTCTATTCTTGCAAGTATTAAATGATTCAATTCTAAAATAATGCATTAGTTAGTTCATTTCTTGGGAACAATTTCAAACCCTTAGTTGTAATGACTCATTCACGTAAATTGAACATGAAATTAACACTAGTTTATGCATTAAACATTATATTAATTACAATAAAAATGACCTTATGACATTTGCACTATAAATTCGTGAAATTCCATTAAACAATGAAGTCATTAATCTTAATAATCTCTTTTGGTAGGTTTTGAATGGTTCAATTGTAGGTGGGAATGCATCCATCAATTCATTTCTTGCTAACAAGTTCTCTCATTCACTTGGAAAGACTCATTCACACAAATTGAACATGAAATTAACATTGGTTAATGTAGCAAGCATCATACTAATCATGATAAAAAATGACTTCTCGACTTTCTAACTCAAATGCATGAAGTTCCATTAAACAAAGGAGTCATTGATTTTGATTGTTTGTTCCTTTTGGTATTTTGTGGTTCAACTCTAGAAGAAAGCATCAACCAATCCATTCCTTAGGATCAAGTTCTCTCCTTTAGTTGCAATGATTCATTCACACAATTGAACATGAACATAACATTGGAGTATGCATTAAACATTATATCAAATTCAAGCATAATGACCTTATGACTTTGGCCATCTGAATCCATGAAATTTTGTCAAACAAATGAGTCATTGATCTTGATTGATTGTCTCTTCTTATAGGTACTGAAAGGTTCAATTTTGGAAGAATGTATTTGTTAATTCATTTGTTGGGATCAATTTTACTCCTTTAGTTGCAAGGATACATTCACACAAATTGAACATGAAAGTAACTTTGGCATATGCTCCACACATTATATCAAGCGAGAAAATAATGATATTATGACTTTTGAACTATGAATACATGAAAGTCCCCTAAACAAAGGAGTCATTGGTCTTGATTCCCTTTTTTTGTAGGTACTAAATGGTTTAATTATAGTAAAATGCATTTATTGGTTCATTTTTTGCTAACAAGTTCACTCCTTAAGTTGGAAGGACTTATTCACACAAATTAAACATGAAATTAAACATTGGTGTCTGCATCAACCATTATATTAATCGTGATAAAAAAATGACCTTATGACTTTCACACTCTGAATCCATCAAATTTTGACAAACAAAGGAGTCATTGATCTTGATTGTCCCATTTTGTGTGTAATAAATGGTTTAATTGTACAACAATGCATTGGTTGGTTCACTTCTTGGGATCAATTTCACTCCTTTAGTTGGAAGGACTTATTCAAAGGAATTTAACATGAAATTAACATTGATGTATGTACCAGACATGATATTAATTGTGATAATAACAACATTATGACTTTTGCACTATGAATTTAAGAAATTCCATCAAACAAAGGAGTCATTGATCATGATTATCTTTTCTTGCAGGTATTGAATGTTTCAATTCTTGTAAAATACATATCTTCATTCATTTCTTACTAATATGTTCTCTTTATTAGTTGCAAGGACTCATTTACATGAATTGAACATGAAATTTACAATGTTTATGCACCAAACATTATATCAATTGCAATAATAATGACCACATGACTTTTGCACTATAAATCCATCAAATTCCACCAAACAAGGGAGTCATAGATCTTTATTTTTCTCTTCTTGTAGGTATTTAGTGGTTTAATTCTATAAGAATGTATCTAAAGTTCATTTCCTAGGAACATGTGTACTCCTTTAGTTGCAAGGACATAGTCACTCAAATTGAACATGAAATTAACATTGGGGTATGCACCACACATTATATTAATTGTGAGGCTAATGACCTTATGACTCCAGCCTTTTAAATCCATGAAATTCCATCAAACAAAGGAATCATTGATGTTGATTGTCCCTTCTTATAGGTATTGAATGGTTTAATTAAAGAAAAAATGCATTGGTTATCTTGTTTCTTGGGATTAGTTTCATTCCTTTAGTTCCAAAGTCTCATTCACACAAATTGAAAATGAAATAAACATTGGTATATGCACCAAATATCATATTAATTGTGATAATAACAACCTTATGATTTTCACACTTTGAATCCATAAAATTCCATCAAACAAAGGAGTCATTGATCTTAATTGTCTCTCCTAGTTGGAATTGAATGGTTCAATTCTAGATGAATGCATTGGTTGGTTCATTTTCTTCGGATGAATTTCATTCCTTTAGTTGCAATGACTCATTCACACAAATTGAACATGAAATGAACATTGATGTATGCTCCAAGCATTGTATCAATTGTGAGAATAATGACTTAATGACTCTAACCTTCTAAATCTATGAAATTCTATCAAACAAAAGAGTTATTGATCTTGATTGTCTCTCCTTCCAGGTATTACATGTTTCATGTCTCACAAAATGCATCTATTAGTTCATTTCTTAGATTTAGTTTCACTCCTCTATTTGGAAGGACTCATTCACACAAATTGAACATGAAATTAACATTGGTGTATGCACCAAACATTATATTAATCATGATAATAATGTCTTTATGACCTTCATAAGCTGAGTCCATGAAATTTCTTCAAACAAAGGAGTCATTGATCATGATTTTTACTTCTTACAGGTATTGAATGTTCAATTAGAGAAGAATAGATTAATTGTTTGGTTCATCTCCTAGGATTAATTTCACTTCTTTCATTGCAAGGACTCATTCACACAAATTGAATATGAAATTAACATTGGTGTATGCACCAAACATTGTATCAATTGTGATTGTAATGCTTTATGATTTTAAAATTCATGAAATTTCATCAAACAAAGGAATCATTGATCTAGGTTGTCACTTCATGTAGGCATTGAATGGATCATGTTTAGCATAATGCATCCGTTGGTTCATCTCTTGTAATCGATTTCACTCCTTTGTCTATAGTGACGCATTCACAAAATTTGAACATGAAATTAACATTGGTTTATGGACCAAACATTATATTAATTGTGACATTAACCACCTCATGGCTTTTTTACACTTAGAATCCATAAGGTTCCATCAAAGAAAGGGAGTCCTTGTTCTTGATTGTCTCATCTTACAAGTATTGAATGGGTCAATTCTAGAAAAATGCTTCCATTAATTCATTTCTTGCAAACATATTCACTCCTTTAATTATTAGGACTCATTCAAAAAAATTAAGCAAGAAATTAACATTGTTTTATGGACCCAAGATTATATTAATCACAATAATAATGACTCTATGATTTTTGCACTTAAAATCCATGAATTCCATCAAACAAAGGAATCATTCATCTTAATTGTTTCTTTTAGGTATTCAATGGTTCAATTTTTGAAGAATGCTTTTGTTAGTTTATTTCGTGGGAAGAATTTCACTCCTTTAGTTGCAAGAATTTCACACAAATTGAACATAAAATTAATATTGGCATATGCATCAAACATTATAGTGATAGAGATAATAATGATCTTATGTCTTTCACACTTTAGATCCTAAAAATTCCATCTATCAAGGGAGTCATTGATTTGGATTGTCTCTTCTTAGAGGTATTGAATGGTTCAATTTTAGAGGAATGTTTCCATTAGTTCATTTCATGCAATCAAGTTCACTTCTTTAGTTACTAGGACTCATTCACACAAATTGGACATGAAATTAGCATTAGTTTATGTCCCAAACATTATTATATTAATTGCAATAATAATGGCCTTATGGCTTTTGTAATCTAAATCCATTTAATTCCTTTAAATAAAATAGTGATTGATCATGATTCTCTCTTCTTGTAGGTATTGAATGGATCAATTCTAGCAAATGGATCCGTCGTTTATTTTCCTGCCAACAAATTCACCAAACAGAGGTTTTATTGATCTTGATTGTCTCTTGTAGGTATTGAATGGTTTGATTTTATAAGAATGTATATGTCAATTCATTTCCTACTACCAAGTATCCTTTTGATGCAAAGACTCATTCATGCAAATTGAACATGAAATTAACATTGGTGTAAGCATTAAACTCCTCTTGCCAACCTTTTGATTGTAGCCTTTTAAAACCATGCAATTCCATCAAACAATGGAGTCATTGATCTTGATTTCCTCTTCTTATATGTATTAAAATGTTTAATTCTAGAAGAATGCAACCCTTGGTTCATTTATTGGGAACATGATTACTCCTTTAGTTGTAAGGACTCATTCATATAAATTGAACATGAAATTAAAATTGGTGTAAGCACTAAATAATTTATTAATCACAATAATAATAAACTTATGATTTTTGCACTCTAAATCCACAAAATTCCACAAAAACAAAGTAATCATTAATCCTTATTGTCTCCTTTTGCAGGCATTGAATGGGTTAATTGTTGAAGAATGTTTACATTGGTTCATTTGATGCTTACAAGTTCATTCCTTTAGTTGCTAAGACTCATTCACAAAAATTGAACATGAAATTAACATTGGTGTATGGACCAAACATTTTATTAATTGTGATAATAAAGACCTTACGTCTTTTGCACACTAGATTCGGGAAATTCCATCAAACAATGGAGTCATTGATCTTAATAATCTCCTTGCAGGTATTGAATGGTTTAATTTTAGAAAAATGCATCCAATAATTCATTTCTTGGAAAAAAGTTCACTTATTTAGCTGTAAGGAGTTATTTACACATATTGTACAAGAAATGAACATTGGTGTATACACCTAACATTATATCAATCATGATACTACTGATCTTATGATTTTTCCCTTCTACTTTGATGAAATTCTATCAGAGAAAGGAGTCATAATATTGATTGTCCATTCTTGTAGGTATTGAATGGTTCAATTCTATAACAATGCATTCCTTGGTTAATTTTAGGAGAACAATTTTCCTCCTTCTATTGTAAGGACTTATTCACACAAATTGAATATGAAATTAACATTGGTGTATGCACCAAACATTATTTCAATCATGATAATAGCAAACTTATGACTTTCACACTTTGAATCCATGAAATTCCACCCAACAATTGAGTCATTGATCTTGATTGTGAATGGATCAATTCTACAAGAATGCATTCCTTAGTTCATTTCTTCAGAATAAGTTCACTTCTTTAGTCATATGAGCTCATTCATAGAAATTGAACATGAAATTAACATCAATTTAACCATCAACCATTATATTAATTGTGATAATAACAATGATGTGATGTTTACACCCTAAATCCACGAAATTCCACCAAACAAAGTAGTCATTGATCTTTATTGTCTCTTCTTGCAGGTATTGACTGGCTTAATTCTTGAAAAATGCTTAAATTGGTTCATTTCTTGCTAACAAGTTTGCTCCTTTAGTTGCTAGGACTCATTAACAAAAATTACACATGAAATTAACATTGGAGTATGGACAAAGTGTTACATTAATTGTGATAATAACAACCATATGTCTTTCGCACACTAGATTCAAGAAATTCAATCAAACAAGGAGTCATTGATCTTAATTGTCACTTCTTATTGGTATTGAATGGTTGACTTTTAGATGAATGCATCTAACAATTCATTTCTTGGAAACAAGTTCATTTGTTTAGCTGCAAGGAGTCATTTACACATATTGTACATGAAATTAACATTGGTGTATACACCAAACATAATATCAATTGTGAGATTACTAATCTTATGACTTTGCCCTTGTGATTATGACTTTGCCTTTATTATTCATTGAAATTCCATCAAAGAAAGGAGTCATTGATATTGATTATCCCTTCTTGCAAGTATTGAATGGTTCAATTCTAGAATAATGCATTTCTTTGGTTAATTTCATGGGAACACTTTCCCTCACTTTGTTGTAAGGAATTATTCAGACAAATTGAACATGAAATTAACATTAATGTATACAGCAAACATTAAATCAATCATGATAATAACAAACTTATGACTATCACACTCTAAATCCATGAAATTCCACCTAACAATGGAGACATTGGTCTTGATTGTCTCTTCTTATAGGTATTAAATGGATCAATTCTACAATAATGCATCTCTTGGCTCATTGCTTTGTTGCATGGACTCATTTACAAAAATTGAACATGAAATTAACATTGGTTTAAGCATCAAGCATTGTATTAATTATGATAGTAACAAACTTATGATTTTCACATCCCAAATCCTAGAAATTCTGTCAATCAAAGGAGTCATTGATCTTAATTGTTTACTCTTGTAGGCAATGAGTGGTTCAATTCTTGAGGAATGCATCCATTGGTTCATTTCATCAAAACAAGATCACTCCTTTAGTTGGAAGGCCTCATTCACACAAATTGAACAAGAAACTAACATTTTTTATATGCAACAAACATTATATTAATCACAATAATAAACAACTTTATAACTTTGGCCTTTTAAATCCATCAAATTCCTTCAAACAAATAGTCATTAGCCTTAATTTTCTCTTCTTGTAGGCATTAAATCATTCAATTCTAGCATAATGGATCCATTAATTCATTAGTGCATGCACTAAACACTATATTAATCATGATAATAACAAACTTAAGACTTTCACACACTAAATCCATCAAATTCCACAAATAAAGGAGTCATTGATCTTGATTCTCATTTCTTGCATGTATTTAATGGTTCAATTCTAGAAGAATGCATCCATCAGTATATTTATTGGGAACATGTTCACTCCATTGTGCAAAGACTCATTCACACAAATTGAAGATGAAATTACCATTGGTGTATATACTAAACATGATATTAATTGTGATAATAATGAACTTTTGACTTTTACACTCTAAATGCATGAAGTTTTACCAAAATAAATGAATCATTGATCATGATTGTCTTTTCCTAAGGTATTGAATGGTTCAATTTTAGAAGAATGTATCCGTTGGTCCATTTCTTGGAAACAAGTTATTGTTGTAAGGACTCATTCACACAAGTTAAGTCATTGATTTTATGTACTAAAAAGTATAATTTTTATTGTTTTGAATCTAAATCTTATGAATTTTCTTATGAGTAAAAATAAAATAAAATTATTATTCTATTATATATATATATATATATCTTATGCTAGTGTTCAATTTGCCCACTAGCATCAAGTAAAATACACTCATATAGTGGCCAAGTTGAACCTTTGGTATTCAAATAGTAAACATATTACATATATTTAAGTGGAAGAAAATTTAATATTGATCTAAATATCTAAATTTAATTAAGAAAGGTGATGCCATTACTTATAAATTATTATCATCATCATGATTTGAGACTAAATGAGGGACAAAAGTAATAGAACTATTAAATATAAGAGTCATGTACATTTATATTATTATAAAGTGATAAGTTGCCTTCTTATAATCTCACAACTTAAGCTTTATAGCTCCATTAGTTGGCACAACAAAAAATTTCATGTACAACACTCCTTTCAATTCTTTGGGCATAATAATTTCACATTTCATGCTACAAACAAAGAAAGTTTCTTGATTATAAATAGGCCTTTTACAAATAGGTGCAACAACCATTTTCTACTCTTTGTTTTTCTCAAGCTACATAAGACATTTTTGAGTTTCATGTGCAACAACCCTTTTCTCCTCTCAATTTTTTTGGCACAACTCGCACAGGTTTTTTAGCAAAACATACAAATTTTGGTGATTATAAATAGGCAGCAACCCTTATATCCTTCTGATTTTTCATTAGCTCTCTCTCTCATCTCCTAATGAAACTTTTTCTCCCCCACCATGCCATGGATTCAATTGTTCAGCCCCAATTGATTCCAAGGCAGAGGAAAATAATAGCCATCATGCTAGTTGTCATTTTTACATGGACAACTCTATTGTTATTGAAAATTTCCAATTTTTCTCAAAACTTCTTCCCTTACCTCTAACTTCCTTGGAATTGGTATATCACATGGATTGCATGTACCATCTTACTCATTCTCAATTTTTTTTGGACTCTTGTCAAGTTCATGACATGGCCATTTTGGTTGACTTTAGCCATCAAAACCTTGTTTGAGTTGATTCTATCACTTTCAATCTCCTACATTATTTATATGTTGAAACTTTAGGCAATGGAGAAACCCTTACTTTTTCCTTTTACACTCACTAGGACACATGATTCTCTTCATGTGTTGGCAACTCACACTTCCATTTTAGAATCAATTGATTAGAAGGTTGTTCTTTTCTTTTGCATGCTTACTACACTATCAATTTCTTTGTCTCAAACCTTGATATTATCACTAAGACATTTCATCTATAAAATTATTTTCATCAATCTTGGAATTCATTTCATTCATGACAATGATGTACTGGAAGAATTTTCTATTGTTTTGGGTGCTACCATTATCATTGTTTCTCATAATTTCTTAGAGATGTTGGATGAGCATGAAAATAGAAGTTAGATGCTAGAGCTATTGAGAAACCCTAACTACCTAATCAACTTCAACAACATGGACATTTTACATCAAGAGTATATAAACAAGGAGGAAGTCTGATATTGAGATAATAATGTATTTGTGTATATAAAATTCAACATCTTTAAGTACTAGGTTGGTATTGAGCTTAAGGATTCACTCTTGTATATTTTTCTTGAATAATGTCATCTAATTAAAGTTACATTTGCTATGTTTTTTTTTTTTGGAAAATTATGAGTTAGTTTAATTACCATCATCAATATCATGTGAAATTAGGCCATTTGAGATGGGTATAAGTTCTAGTTGAACAACTAAACATTACACCATTTGCAATGCCAACATTCAAAAAATGAGGTTTTTGATGAGAGGAAGA